>JBBMJY010000022.1:3981931-4077981 GCA_037833715.1 Toxotes lorentzi | reverse complement strand
CCCCCCCCCCCCCCCCCCCCCCCCCCCCCCCCCCCCCCTCCCCCCCCCCCCCCCTCCCCCCCCTTCTCACCCCCCCCCCCCCACCATAGCCGTTGACTGTTGCAGTTTGCGTTTGTTTACGTGTGCACTCGCCTGTGTGCACATTTCACAGGACTGTTTCAAGTTTAATGAAGGCAATTTTTAAATGTCTTCAAACGCCTCTGCGTTGAACAGAACAATCCTCCGGTGGTTTAATCACTTACTCTCATCTCAGCCCAGCTGAGACGTGACAGAATAGAGAGCGCTGTACCGCTGCTCTCTCTTACTCTCTCCAAAATAAGGACAGATGTTCCTCAGCTCTTTTGTCTCGGAAGACTTTGACGCAGACAGTCATGATTTATTCCAAATAGGACTGAGTGTGTGTCTGTTCAGTGATTCAGAGGAACAAGCTCATCCACACCACATTTGTTTGTGTGGGTGTTATTTTTCATCAATGGAGTGAGGTGTTTTTTTTTTCTGTGAGACAGGGACCAGGGACAAGGATTTTCAGATAAATGAATATTCACAAACATGAACTCCAGCAGCCTTGGACCTGTACAACCTACTCTTTGAGGCTTTCACAGTGTGGGGCTGCTAACACAAGGGCTAACCCAGCATGAGAATCTTGTTTACTCTCTGAAAATGAGGACTTTTTTAAGCCTCAAATGTCCTGAAGCATTGTCAAGCCTTTTGAATCCAGCATAAAAATGATTTAATTCAGGTGATGCAAATGCAAATTTAAAACTGGGCATTTATGTGTGGACCGGCAGACAAAGCAGAAGGAGATGGGAGATTAGTGTTGGACAGAGATGATTCAGTAGCGTCATATAACACCAGGCTCTCGCCTGTGGTTAAAGGGCTCATTTCTATGATACTGCAGTGCTGTAGGGACTCTGTGTGAATGGAGGGAGTGTGAAAGAACGACGAGAGGAGGAGTGAGACCTCTCCATCACACAGACTATGACCTTCCAAGAGTCACGCTGTTATAGAGTACAGAACTAATGCCTCAATATATTATCTGAATATGCTGCATTATCATTATGCTTCTGCCTCTCACTATTGCTCTTGCAGTCGTTCACTCACACATACTCAGAAACACACAGATGCAGGAATGTTTCCCCTGTACAATATTTGATGATGAAGTGTTTGCGCACTGCAGGTCAGAGACAGAGAAAAAGAATCCGAGAAAGATGGAGAGAGCTTGGCAAGAGAGAAAGTATGAGTGGCCATTCTCTCCCTTTGGTGTGTGATGAGGAGCATTGTAGTCACTTCAGGAGATAACATAGAGACTTCCTGGACAAGAGCTAGGTCAACATACGCACATCATCGCCGGCACTCACTGATGCATGCGCACAATGCCAACAATCTCCCACACAATAGAGGGTGAGGAGAGAGGGAGGGACTGTGGGAGACAGGGGAGATAAGAGCAAATGTCACGCCATTATTTTGCAAGAGAAATGGCTGGAAATGAGAGCAGCCTCGGTTCCAGGTCTGATCCTGCCGAACTTCATTGATTTATGTGTCTGAATATATTGACCAGTGCCATTCATCTGATACCAAAGTTCAATGCTCCAATCTGACATAGTTGCATAATAAGATGTTGCTAACATCAGTAGCTTTGACCTATGCTGTGGCTGTGTTTTTGTAAGATTACTGTTGAGGTCTTCTGTGGTCTACATGATTGATGACCCCAAGATAATAGCCCTGGTCTGAGGTAGATGGAGGTCCTTGACTGGAAGATGTACTGTGGACTGCAAAGTATTGTGTGTATGTGTGTCTGCAGGGCAGGATCGCAGCGAGGCAGCTCTCATCAGGCGTTTTAAGGGCGATGGCGTCCGCTATAAGGCCAAGCTCATCGGCCTGGACGAGGTCACTGCCGCCCGTGGAGACAAACTCTGCCAGGACTCGATGATGAAGCTCAAGGTAAGGAAGTCTCTCTCTTCTTCTCTTCTCTCTCTACTTAACACTAACATGCAAAGATACATCTGTGTATGTGTACATGAAGAGATGCATGTTAGTAGCAAGAAATGACTAAATCCGGAAGACATCATGAAACTTGACTGCCTACAGTCGCTTTAAGTTCCATGACCCACAAAAAGAACTGAACGTCAATAGCCGACACAGATATGGGTCCATAAATAGCTCTTCAACAGTATGCATATTCTAAAGTTCAAGTTTAGATATGCATGTTTTGTACATTACACAACTGTGCGCGTGTGTAGGTGTGCATGCACTTATAGAGCAGAGTTGTGGAAGAAGACAGATAAAAAATGAGGACATTATAATTTATAGGGACAACGATGATCAGTGCAGGAGAAAGTGTGGAGGTTAGCCATATGGATGAGAGGGGAATGAGGGTAAATGTCTCATTTGCCAGGACAGGAACAATTATAGGGGGAGGTAGACAGATGGGGCAGTTGGCAGAGGAGGGAAGGCATATAGGCAGGGACTAATTTGAATGATAGGTGAGAGAAGATGAGGGAGGATAAAGATGAGGTGAAATAGGACTTTTAAAAAAAATTCATTTATCAGTGAAGTCCTAATGAACAAGCTGATTGTGTGAAAAATTTAGCTTCTTTTCTCTCTAAATGTATGCAGAAAGAGTTTGAAATCACACTCAGTCTGAAGAGCGCCTTATTTATTATTAATTGTCATGTAACACATGGGGTCCAAATCCTGCAGGATATATTTAAATTGAAGAAATCACATTTACGTTTTGTTTATGTCTAGTGGAAATGATCCAGCCAGGGCCTAGAAGGGTGAGGAGAGGATAGACAGCTCATTGATCAAACAGCTTCCCTCCTCCTCATTTATTCAGACAGGAAATCCATCAACTCTTTTTTTCTGATCCCTCCACCTCTTCTCTCATACTGCTCTTCCCTATCCCAGCCCGACTTCCTCAATTCTCTGATCTCGTTCCTCTCTTTTCTTCTTTTTCTTTTGTGACCTATGCAAATATAGGTGAGGTGAACGTTAAGGGGATATTCCACCTTAGGATACACTTATAGAGGTATAAATCATGATAGGTTCAGCGAGTCTGAGCAGTTATGTGGTCATGAAGGGTTGCATTTGAAATTTTTTTGCTGTAGGCTATATGACGTGTTTGCTTTTTTAGTTATTGAGTTCCTACATTTCCCATAATGCCTTTCAGCAGTTTAAGAACTTGCATTCGGCTGAACGCAAATGTAAATGAAAATGTAGCTTGATACTGGACAATATTATATTTAGTGGATATTTGTTTTTCCACCTTAAGCAGCTTTTAATGTTTGTAACAATTAAAATATGAATGTGAAAAAAGAAAGGACGACGTTTTTCCAAATACTGTTGTGAATTTCTAACCAGAGGTTGATTATAAAGTGATGCCAATATGGGATGTTTATTGCTGATGTTGTAGAGGCATTTGCAGTTATTGATACTTAGAAGAAAAACACGTAACCCAGCAGGAAAATAGTCTTGTAGATTAAGAGGTAGCCCAGAGAGAAGCTCCTTATGGAGTTACCTTCCCATTGCACTCTACATATGCTTCTGTCCTGCTTCTAACAGGGTCAATGGCTCCACGTCTGTATGTATGTGTCTTTCTGTTCTCAGGGTATAGCTGCAGCAGCACGCTCTAAAGGAGAACACAAACAGAAGGTGTTTCTAACTGTTTCCTTCGGAGGGATCAAGATCTTTGATGAGAAGTCAGGGGTAAGTTCAGAAGCAAATGTGTGTGTGTTTATATATACTGTATATGTATACATACATATATACACACACATAGGTGTGTGTGTGTGTGTGCACTTGTGTGTGTGTGTGTGTGTGTGTGTGTGTGTGTGTGTGTGTGTGTGTGTGTGCAGGCCTGAATACGGCATTTCGGCCTCTGTGTGTGTTTGTGTGTGTTTCCTCTGTTAATGAGGTATCTCCATGAGAGGGAGGGGCCCCTGGGGAAATCAGGAGGCCCTAATTGAAACCCAGAGAACAAGGCCTCAGTAGATGAGAGAACATGGCTATCCCATTGTCTGCCTCTATGCAAGCAACGACAACACTGGTTTCATATTGTCCTCCAGGATTATGCATTTTCCATCTTACATGGCTTTTCTGGTTGACCAACTGGATCTATTCAGGCTTTGTTATCTGACTGCGATCATTCCTCCTTGTTCATTTTTTTTTTCTTATCTCTGGTGACCGTCCAATGAGATTTTAGAACCGCCCAAATCCCCCAGAAGACCAATAATTGCACAGGAGTTTGTCTTAGTTTTCGCTGATGATGAGACATATCGACTACAATTTGATTTATGACTACAGGACCAGACATGTAGACACCCTATGGACAGGCGAGCTGTGAATTCAGTTGTTAAATGCTGCTGCAGAGTGAGTATGTTTGCTGCTCGAGGGAAAGTGACCAGTAGAGCGTAGTGATTTCGTTTTTTGTATTTTGTTTTTTTATTTCTCACTCAAGGATCCTCTGACAGGTATTATCGAGGTTCTATCCCCCAACTGGCCATATCTGTCACTGTATCCTTGAACAAGAAATGAAGTGCCTACATTTCCCAGGATACTTTGTGCTCTGGATGGAAGATGGAACACAGCCTCACTGAACAGGCCGTTTTGCCTTTTTTTGTTGTTAATAATGTCAAATTAGTTGAAATCCCAGAAACTTTTTAAAGAAATCAGTTTTAAGTTGCTTGGCTCAGTTTGTTCACTGTAGCTTACAAGAATTTTCTCTGCATGTTAGTTTTTTTTATTTTTTTAGCAGCTGGAGTAAAACAGCTGCATTTTAAAAACACAATCCAGCATTAACAGCTGCATTTTAAAAACACAATCCAGCATTAACAGCTGCTGTTTGTGTGTGTCATGTAAATATGCAGCGTGAGCTGTCCGTTGGACTCGTCTGTGTCTGGCTGTCAGTAGGTCTGATTCTGCTCGCTGCTCGGCACCTGACTTTAGTGGCTGACTTGGTAAGCCTGAGATTTACACCTCAACAGGAGCTAGATGTCAGTGACACTATGTTGTATGTGTGTGCACGTTCGTACCCAGCAGTAATTCAAAAGTGTTGGGTATTAGACAGGCAGGACACAGAACCAGTGCCTCCCACATGGCAGCCATATTGCATGCAGCCAAACTCCATCCCTCATGAGCCCAATCCTTCATCCCTCTTTTTATAACCCTCATCTCTCTTTGTCTCCTTCTCCTTCTTGATGCTTCAAACTCTCTGCATCGAAAGATGGGGAGGGATAAAGAGAAAGGACAAGGGATTACAAACAGATGTAGAAAGGCAAAGTGGAGAAGGCGATGAGAAGAAACAAGAAAAGGACAAGAGAGAGAAGGTGAGAGGAAGCAAGGATGTAAAAAAGACAGATAGAGGGAGGATGAGAGGGAGGGACAGAGAGACAGAAACAGAGTTAGAGGGATAGGTGGCGAATCAGTGAGCATATGTCAAAGTAAAGCTCTCTACATGGAGACCTTGTCCTCTGTCTCTGCACATTAATATTAACTATAGAGATATGCTGTCCTTACTATCAGTCCTTCAACCACTCCTAATAGCTAGGGAGGGAGAGAGGGAGATGGAGAGAGAGACAGAGAATGACTCTGCTGAGGTTCAGGGATCTTGACAGTCTCATTCCCCTCCTGTGCATCAGTCAGCCAGATGGGCGGATGGATGTATGGGTGAACAAATGGATGGATGGCCTCTCTCTTGGAGGAGGGAAGGTCGTGCTGGGTGGAGGGAGGTGGTGCTTGAGATGGAGGAGAAGAAGACGGGAGACATTAATCTAGCAGAGGGCAGGCCAGCATGTATCTCTCTCTGTCAGCCTCTCTCTCAAGACATGCACGTACATACACACACACGTACATACGGACACGTGCACACGCCACCGTCCTCAGCCCTTTTGTCAGTCTCGTCAGGGCCGCTGCACCATGTCAGGTCAAGAACTCACGAGAATCAAGGCCTAAACTCCCTCAGTGAATGAAATCAGAAAGATTAAATTAGTCCAGTTCAGCAAACAGGCAGGATTACATTAAAAAAACAGGACACATGTAGGAAAGCTATAGACCCTGAAGCACAGCATTCATGGAGGCTAGACAGAGGTGCAGCTGTAGCAAGGCAAATAAGACAAAAGGTGCCACTCGCACTAGTGTCAATGCCAAACCTTTCAATACATTCACTTTCACCCTGAAAACTCAGTTTCAAATCTTCAATATTTGCTTATAACCTTAGACTTTCATGACTTCGATATTATTTATTGAGAGTTAGACACCCAAAAACTATTCTGCTTCACGAGGACTGTGTGGCTCTGGCTGATCAGATTTGATTGACACTAGCTGTGGCAACACGTGACTAACTGTCAAATGATTGGTGCACAGGTATGTGAAATCGCCTTTTTCCAGCTCAGCCCTGCCCACTTAAAAACCAGTCAAAAGAGCACAGACCAAAACAAAAATGCAGAAATCTCTCATGTGAAAAACCCAAACTGTTCTAAAGTTGGAGGAAACTGTTTTCCTGTAGGAGTCCATCCAAAAAAGCTGAAGAAGCTGAGAAACGATTGAGAAATGATTTTATTATATGTATCCTGTGTATATTTGTGTCTTCCTCACACTCATAGTCACTGTCTCACCCAACTTGGTGTCAAACTGTTAATTATTAGACCCTGTTTACAAGTGCAGTCCAGCTTATGTGTACGTGGCTGTGTGCGATAACGACTGGCAGAGAGGGCTCTCTGTGAATAAGCGCAGCAGTGCTGCCTCTTGCGAGGAACTAATTGAGCCTCAAAGCAAACTGCTAATCTCTGCCCTGTCCTGCTGGCTGGAGACTGGATAGCCTCTGCAGGCCCTCTGATGATGTCTTCCCTCCAGGAAGGAGATGTGAAGAGCAGGGAGGAGAGAGAGTCAGTATCCTGCTGCTTTTCCTCCTCCCTCCCCACTCTCAGCGTAACGGGGAATATCTTGGTTCAGTGGCCAGCAACTGCTGAAGGGCATGCTGCCCACAGTCCCTCGGAGACACTGTGACACTGTGTGTATGTGTATGTGTGTGTGTGTGTGTGTGCGTGTGTGTGTGTGTGTGTGAGGCAGAGAGAGAGAGAGAAGGAGATTGTGAGAGAGGGCCCAGCAGTGCATATCAACAGTGCCTGAGAGAAGAGACGAGAGACTACACAGTCAGTATCGACTTTTTCTGATACACCCACCTGTTTTTGCAAACACTTCACCAGAGAGTGCATCTATTTAAGCAGCTTTGAGCTGCATCTGATAGCTGATGCTGTCAGACACGTCGGCTCCAGCGACGACCACCCTCCTGGGATTTGATCTCACCATTCTGTCCAAACTTTACCAAGAGTGATGCAACAAACACATTCACAAGATTTTTGCAGCAGTAACAGCAGTAGGTTGCAGTCCTATAGGCAGAAATGTCTCATAGAGATGAGATCTGAGAAGAATAATTACATTTGTTCCATTGTGAGCAAATAACAGCGCAGTACAACTGATGTTTACAGTAGAGCCTGTAAGTGGAGAGAACGCTACAGCAAATGTTTGAGCTGCTTCCACTTGACAAAACATAGAACAAGGTTATTCTACTGATCTTGGAATCACAAAAACTGGACAGTTGAAGAGAGTTGCTTTAGTGCTTCAATGGAGGCCTAGGATTACTAATATTCAATCATTCCATCACACTGATTTTGAAATTTTGTTTGCGCTATGTGTCCACACGATGTGAGGAAAAACAAACCTAAAAGTCCAAAGTTCAATTTGGAGAAATCCAAACACAAAAGCCCAGTCAGTATTTTTTCTTTTTGACTTTAAGCAGCACGTTGCTCGCCAATTTAAAATGAAAGTGCAAAGTCCATTTCACATTAATTTTCATCATTAATACTGGTTACCCTTTGGAATACGCTGAAAATTATTTTTCTGAAATTTCTACTCTAATTAGATTTTGGCAGTTATGATGCTTTTTTTAATCAGAATATTGATTTTTTTTTTTGTTTGTTTGTTTTTTTCAAAGTTGAGTTGAGGCCAGGGTAAACTACTGCCAGAAAATAGTCAGCAGCACAATACCATAACTGTTTCACACAGCATACATGAAGGACCAGGTGCATCCTTTCACAGTAAGAAGCTTTTTATTATTATTATTATTACTTTCAAATAATACTGTCACTAGACTGTTCCACAAAGTGTCTTAAGGCATGCATTCTTCTCAGATGTCAACCAAACTGAGCATTTCTTAGAAAGTGGCTATTTTATACCGTACCTGACAAACTAGGTACCGACTCTCTGTATATGTAAATTGCATCTATTCTCTGAGCTGTACTCGCTACCAAGACGAGACAGAACAATTGAATTTATGCAGTCATCTCATTCTCTGCTCTCTTTGAATCAGAGTCCCTCTTTGTCACCTCACCACCCACCCAGAGATAATTCAATAACCTCTTCAAATGAGCTCTGTGTGTTTGTGTGTGCGCTTGTGTGTGTGTGTGCGTGTACATGCACGGCCTTAGCTGTCATTTTCAGGTCAATTCGAGGTGATAATAATAATCATTACTCTAATTATTAAATTTAGAAGACATGAGTCATACAATGATTATCTATTTCTGCTGGGGCTCAGTGTGTGTGTGTGTGTGTGTGTGCGCGCGTGTGTGTGTGTGCAAGCCACTGCCCCCTTGTTAAATTGGTGTCACTATACTCTGCCATGTCTTAACTTCTGGAATAGCTTCAAAGCAAGCAGATGTGTGTGTTTAGCCTCTCATGTACAGCGCTCCAACCCCTAGAAAGCATTCAAGGGCTGCTGGGTCATTATGTTGACTGTGTGTCTCTGCTCCCAGCATGCAGCTGGCATAGACAATAACAACAAAGCAGACATTTAGTGTGATTTAACAGAGGGCCATTGCATATTAAGTTGTGAATTGTGTTTGTGTGTGTGTGTCTGTGCGTGTTGTGAGTGAGGCCACAGATGAAGTGATCAAGTCGACAGCTTGCCGAGCTGTGATTGTCACTGATCCCCCCCTCTGTCCTCAGGAAAAACAGTGCCATCTGCCATGGGCAATGCCAGCTTGGCACTCCCCACCCAGGCTAAACTGGAGAGGGCAGGGGCGCTAGAAACAGTTTAATGTGGGATGCAAGGTCTGTGTGTGAGCGTGTTTGTTTCCCTGTACACACTTGAGGGAGTCTGTGTTAGCTTTCTTTTTTCAGCTTCCCACAGGTTTTTGGAGCAGTGTACTGGAGTTCTTAATACTGTATCTTTGTGTGTGAATGAGTGGGTTCATCTACCTAACGCACTGATACCATTGATTTGTTCATCTGAAATTTAATTTAATTTTCAATAAGGTCTTCACAGGTGAGAAAATCATAATTTCTAGAAAAAAGTAATAATATCACAAGAATGAAGTTGTAATCTTTCGAGAAGTACTGTTTCTTGATCGTGACTGCATGATTTATTAAACGTGACACCTGTGACACCTGTGTCAACCTTTGCTCCTTCAGGTCCTCCAACACCACCATGCGGTCCATGAGATCTCCTACATTGCCAAGGACATCACGGACCACCGAGCCTTTGGCTACGTCTGCGGGAAGGAAGGGAACCACCGCTTTGTGGCTATCAAGACGGCACAGTCGGTCGGTGTCTGTGTGTAAAGATGTGTGTGTGCATTTGAGTGCTTCGTATGTGTTTGTACATGCTTTGCCGTGTACCCTTTGTGTGTAGGTTCATGTATGATTCATCAGGGTCTTTTCTCAATAGCACGAACCTCTTGACATTTAGATAAGGACCCTTGAACACCAGCTCATGTCCCTTTGTGCTGTTCATCAAACAAACTGTTTACCCTGTAGAGTTCTGGTTTTAGGTTTTGTGTGTGTTTCTGTGTGTGTGTGGAAGAGCTCACATTCAGTCCTTCAGCAACATACTCTATCTGATATTGAGTACTGCTTTTGCACCTGTTATGATAGTTGTTGTGTCTGTGTGCCTGGCTTGTTTAGTCTGGATCCAGCTGGCTCACTCTGTAGCCATATTGATTTCCCATAGTGAGTCGATGAGGCTTTGAGTGTGTGTCACCAGCTCTAATGGCATATCCATCCTCCTTGGGCCATGAACCGTGGCTCTTTGACTCAGACAGATACACACAGGCTCACAGACACAAACAAACACACACTCACAGCCATCAGGCTTTACTCAACATATTCACCAGCCACACTTGCTCTCAAAAAATTGTTGCTCACCAAATGCTACCCTGCCGTACAGCGTAGCACAAGGCTAAGTTCTCATCAGTCAACCAAGATGTCATTTACCTGATGTGTGCGGAAAGGTCACAATTATATTTTACTCCCATTTTCAGCATTTGAACCAGCCATCAACTATTAGCTGTGGAGCAGACAATGAGCTAGGTGGAGGCAGAGAGCTTATGGCACAGGCTGAGGCTGTAATTGGAAAGTAACCACTTTGATGTGAATTAACAAAGCGTCTCTGTCGTTCTGAAGGCTCAGTGTTAAGGTTCTTCCGAAAAGGCCAATTTAGGGGTACATCTGATAGTAATTGGCCTTCCACTAAACTCAAAGTCTCAGCATAAGAAAGACGTGTTTTATTTAGCAAGTTTTAGTGCAGATGGAAGTGTAGGAAAGGATTTCGTAGACGGCTTCCAATTCATCACACTCTTTGTTGTAACTTTTTAGAAAAGCTACAGTCGTAATTAATATGAATGGATTGGTTTGTAGCAACCTTGTTTCCAGGTTATTAGGAAGGTTACGGAGAGTTTAAAGACAAGTTAGTCTCAGTCCAGATCATCAAAATTTTAAAGTTATTTTTAAAGAAGTTATTACATCTGTAGTTATTAAACCTTTTTACTTCTCTTTGAAAATTTGGAGCTAAATTACCACTGTGGGAAAATCATAATAGCACACATAAAATAAAATTAAAATTATGTAGTAGTGAGTCTAGCTTTCTCAGAGTCAAGCAGCAAAAGCTTTTTGCTGCATTAACCACTGGCAGCAGGGTTCAGCAGCTCTGTATAAAGGAAGACAAGTCACAGATACTGTACTGTCTAGTCTGTACGAAACAGTACGAAAGTTTCTTCCAGGTTTTTACTCTGTCATCATTTCTGTAATCGTATATACTGTCTCCACTTGTAAAGTAAGTTCGGGCGCATTCTCTGGAGGTTGTCAAAAATCATTATAGGAAACGTGGGAAATTACTAACTGAATTTGATAAAGACGAAGATTCAATATACCAAGAAATAAATTCAGAAACATCCCGGAGATATCAAGCCAGTAACCAACACCAGGATTTAATCTGGGTAAAGAAATCATGATCAGTTTAGATTCAAACAGAACAGCGTGTCCGCAGTAAAAGTCTTTATCACTACTGTTCACAAGCTCATTTTTGCCGTAGGCTATGAATTAGTCATCTAATTCAAGAGCGCTGAACTGAGGTTGTCTCATCTCTGTGGACCTATGAGCTGGCCACTCCTCCCACATCATCCTCAAAGTTTTCTGCATTTACAGTTCTAACATTCACCGCTTGCCTCAGCTCTCTGCATCTCTGAGAGGAGAGGAAGCAAAAAAGAAAGTTAGAGAGACGGCAAGTAAAGATGGAGATTAGAGCATGTATTGTCAAATGCAGAGAGGATCTAAGTCTGACAATATGTTTCACTGTTGGCTCAGCAGGAGCCACCGTTTACCTCGGTGTGACTGTTACGAGCAATATGCAGCTGAGAACATCTTGCAGAGAGACAACACGAAAATAGAACTACTTTATGTCAGGCAGCATTCAGGCTGTGAACTCTGGGTGCACTTCACATAGCTCCAGTCAATAATTGATTAGGTATGAAACACCATTGTACTATCAGACGCTTTGCTGTTGTGCTGTTACAGTAGTTATAAGTTATGAGTCATCTAACTGGTTTGTTGTCTGTACTTTTGAGCCTTTGTTTTTGGCTTGTGGAGTAATGGAATCATCCATGATCAGTTGTTAATGACCCAATCAGGTATCTCTGACTCTGCCGCCTTGGCCATGCAAAGCATTTCTTTGCCGGAGCTCTCAGCATTGAGAACACTGCTGTGCCAATGCAGTGGTCTCTCTGAAATGAGAGTGAATGAGGACATAGTGTTTTTTGTTGCAGCGTTAATGTCAGTCTGACCGTGGCCTTAATCACCTGTCATGAGGTACGGCAGGTTCGGTCAACATTAATCGCCACAGTAACTGGAATAAGCAGGCATGGTTGCAATATATCAATGTCATGAGTGTATATAGCGTGTGCCTGTTGGTCTGTGAGTGTTAATGGGTGGGTGGATAACGTGACCTTGTCGTCCTAGGCCGAGCCTGTGATTCTGGACCTGCGGGACTTGTTCCAGCTCATCTATGAGATAAAGCAGAGAGAGGAGATGGAGAAGAAAGCCCAGAAAGACAAGCAGTGTGAGCAGGCCGTCTACCAGGTACACTTACTCACTATATGCTACTTTTTTCCCCCCTAATTTAATCATCTGCCATAAGTATGATAAGCTCCATCCAAGAGACTCTCGACAGATGAGTCAAGTAAGACTTGGAAAAAAAACCTCAAAGCAAGTGAATGACATACGGAGCAGCCACTTTTAGTTTCATCAGCGGCATCATCTGCTCGTTGTGCTCATTTCACCTTCCTCTGTTCTGTCTTCTCTGTATCTCCTGTTTAATATCTCTTTATCTCTTCGTCTGTCTCCCTCTCCCTCTGATGATTGCCAAATGATTATGTGAATGTTAGGAAGCTGCTATGTCTTGCTGTGCTTTCCGCCTACTCTTTCTACTTCACCATCTTAACTTCCCGCCTCTTCCCTCTCTTCTGTCTTCTTCCCTCTGCTCCTCTCACCTCCCCCGTTTGATCTCTCCCTCTCTTTCCTGCCGCCGCTCATCTGCAGACAATACTGGAGGAGGATCTGGAGGACCCGGTCTACCAGGTAACTTCCTGACCAATCATGTTGCTGCTGTCACCTGCTTCATTTCTAGCTAGTCAGCTTGCTCCTCTCTGTGTGCACTGTGGGGAGACAGCCCCTGTTTGGTTACAGTGTGGTAACAGCACAATTTGTGCAGTTTGGACGGACTGATGTTCGCAGATGTGTGTGTGGAGTCATGTACAGTAAGAGACGCTCAAATCTGTTGTGTTCATGGCTCTGAAGCCGTGCGTCTGTGTGCATGTCTGCTGTTTGGGGTGCATGATCAGCTGAAAGATGTAAGTTTTCTCCACTGCTGTGGGAATTTTTGCTGCTTAACTTCTCCTCAGTGTGTCACGTGGATCTATTCTTCAGCTGCCTTTTAATGAGAACTTATTGACGTTGCTGTTTCACTAATAACCTCTGCAATTTCACCACCTTTATTCTCAATTTCTTTATCTTCCAATTTCTCTCCTGCTTCTTGTTTTCTCCTCTCGTCCCTCTGCTGCTGACGTTGTAGTACATTGTGTTTGAAGCGGGACACGAGCCCATCCGTGACCAATCAGAAGAGAGCATTTATCAGGTACTCACAAGCTCGTCTTGTCTGCTTGTGTCTGAGTTATGTGAGTTATGTCGTCACCATCTTGTAGTCAGCATTAAACAGTAGCTGCTGTGGTTGAGCTACCAAAAAGAGCAGATTTAATCTTCTACTTGGCGGCCAACGGGTAACAGCTACATCCTACTTTAATGTGATAAATATTTTGTGGCATTCTCATAAATTTAATAGTTTCCATTTTCACACATAAGAATGTAGATACAAGAAGTAAAAGACAGCAAGAATCACAGGCGAACAACCAGCCAACGCTCTCTAAAGGGCCTTGACAGCCAAAGCTAGTTACCCCAAGGAGACAAGCCTTTCTCTGGGCGCACTCCTCAGAGGCGTGGGTAGACCTCCAAGGGATGAAGAGGGGGAGGGTACTGTGTACGTGGAGGGGATGTGGAGGTTATTCCTGGCCTGTGTGGAAGGCGAACCCCTCCTCTTTTTCTCGCCTCCCCTCCCCCTTTTTTTCCTGTGGAGATGAAAGAAAGTGGGGGAAAGATTAATCACCAGCCTCTCGTTTGATCTTTAAATAAAATGGATTGAAAATAGAAAAGAGTGCTGGCGCATGCACAAACACAAGCAGAAAAATGCACATACACAGATATACATACAAACAACCCCCCCCACACACACACGTATACACACATCAG
The DNA here is from genome assembly GCA_037833715.1 of Toxotes lorentzi. Lineage (NCBI taxonomy): Eukaryota > Metazoa > Chordata > Actinopteri > Toxotidae > Toxotes > Toxotes lorentzi. The sequence continues at coordinate 4,063,854 of JBBMJY010000022.1, read as the reverse complement.
GCGTAAGAAACGTGAACCTCAGCCTGCCTCCAGCCACAGAGGAACTAATGTATGAATAAAGATGGCAGCTTCTGGAAATAAACATGTGAAAGAAGTAAACAAGGCATCAAGAGGAGGAGAAAGAATGGGACAGGCTGGGCTAGACAGATATGCACATTCTTCATCAGTGCTGTTTTTCATTTACCACACAGTCTGATTAGGTCACATCCATCTGGAGAAGAATAAAACTTTATCTCAGACCTTGTGTCACAAAACTGTAGGAATCCCAGGATTCATATATATCAGCATTTTGCTATCAGTACTCATTGTTTCTTTTCATTGCACACACTGTCAAATCTATCTGCCTGTGTGACATAGATATTACATGTCTCCATGTGTGAGACAATCTGAGTTATTACATGTCTGTGGATGTGATAAGCAGCCTTGTCCATTCTTTATTAGAGAGAGAGCAAGAAAGGGGGACCAATCACTGCAGGCTGGTAGTCTACTGATTTGCATAGAAGATGAGTCCTTACTCCACAGATTTTAATTCTGATTATCCCTGAACACACTCACAGACACACACTCACACACACACGCTGACTCTCGTAGTGATTGATTTGATTCCTGAGAAGCCAGGTTCCAGGGTTTTGTGTTGGCATCCAGTGCGTCGCAGTGCTGTAACAGTGATGTGCGAAGACTGTTTCATTGCTTGATTAATCCAGAGGTCACAGGCTCTCCTGGCTGTTCTCTGACTTTATCGGCCGATTGTGTAGGTTCCCACCAGTCAGCAGAAGGAAGGGGTCTATGACGTCCCAAAGCGACACCCAGTGAGTGACCGTGTGTTTGCCCGTGTCCCACCACCCTGCCCCCTCAGCCTGCCTCCCCCTCTCAGACAAACCTCTCAGCTGTCGCACTCGTGTGTATAGCCTTTTCCTTCGGTGCCTTCTCCTTTTAGAGCCCTGTGAAGCTCTAATTTTGCAGAGATTCTATTTCCTGTTAACATATCTCCCACACGGTGATCCGGTGTGTTTGTGATTTTTTCCCCTGAGAGGTTTGCTGGGACCCAGTGCTCTTGTGCAGTGTGCTGTGCTACTGTTCTGCTTGTGCTGTAGCTGTGGTGGCTGGTGCCCTTCTCTTCATGCTCCATGGTGCCTGCTCCTTATTGTTAACTGGAAAACTGTATGTGTGTGTCATGTCAGTTTGCTCGATGAAGCATGCCAGGCTGTGGTTTGACAGTGTTGGATCCAGTAAAAACCTGCATGATCTTATCCTGGATTGCTTTGAGACACATTTTTTCACTGTCATTTCTTTTAACGGATAGAAATTATATGACTGACTATAAATGTGCATGGCCTCATATTTTTGAATCTATGCCTCAGGATCTTGAACAGTTTTTCACCCTGTTCATGCATATATGTGAGAGTGTTTGCAGGGGAAATCTATGTCACTGTTTGTGTGTGTGTGTATACAGAACTCGTTTGTGTGTGTGTGTATATATTTATAAGCTCTTATTGGCTCACACTGCCAGTGGTTATAATGAACGATGACCTTGACCACTGTCAGGCTGCACTATAACTCAGCCGCTCTTTATCTGCCTATAAAGATGCTAGTTATATTGCTGCCTGATTTAATCTGCTAAAATCTTCACACTCACAACATCCAGGCTGCGGTCCTCTGTGTCTGTGTTAACACTTCAACTCATGTTGCTGTTCCAAAGATCAGTTTTCCCTCAGTCCAACCAGAGCCCACCATCTCTGTGCTTATTCCCCCTGCAGTGGGTCTTTTATCATTAAACCGCTAAAACTGGACTCCCCCACGTCACTACTGGCAGTCAGAATCCCACTCTATGAATTTTGGTAGGCTGGGAATCAGTCTCGCAGTTTTCTGGCTGCATATTATCCCCAGCTTTGGTAAGAAGCTTACAGGCACCATAGTATTACTGTTGTCTCCTCACCCAGCCCACAACACATGCTGCTATTTGGATTGCTTTTGTGTTGGCTGATGTCTAAACGTGAACAAATCCAATATTTCTCTCTTGTTGTGCCACCAATTGGTCCATTCTGGTTTAAATACAGCAACATACAAGTCTTTTCCCAGTCAGGGACTAAATATAACCCTGGATCAAAGAAGCATAAATGGATCATAGAAATTTAAGAGATTCCCTAGTGGCAGATAGCGTGTGTTGTAATTTGAAGATAATATGATTTAGTCTTAAGATAAATCCCGACTCACAGAGGGCAGGAAATGGTTGCTGTGCTGCTCTCTGTGGGCTGAATCCTTCAGTGGTGTCACAGCAGGTCTTTTCCTTCAACTGTCAATATGCTGCGTTCACATCAAACTGTAAATTTGAGCAGCCTCCTGATGTTCACATCAGCCCTGAGGAAAAACTGTGAATTTCTGATAACTGCAATATCTTACATTTAGAGTGAAGAACTGCAGTGCAGTGTTAGTGCAAAGCTGCTGTTTGCTGGCAGTGCAGTGTAAATAAAATCCAATTTTAAGACCAATAAAATCAGTTCAGTTAATTACAAATGAAAAATACAGCCTTCACAGTGAGTTAAAGTTATAGTTTAAGTTATTAATGATCCACTACACAAATTTAACATTTAGCATCATTGTTTTTTATGGAGTGACTGCAGGGTTTGCACTGGGGATAACTATCTTGAAATAATGCATGAAAACTTAACAATTGGACATTTTTAGCATTCTTCCTTTTCTTCCAACATGGTGTGAACCCTGCAGTAGCACCTGCTGTGAATACTGAGTGGGCAGTGACCACAGGCAGCATCAATTTTCTGACGATTGTTATTTGGGCTGGATTTAGTGTTTATTCCATTGGCAGGAGAGGTTCATGGTCGTCTCAGCAGAAGGATTGACACTGGACAGTAACGTTAGATGAGATCACTGCTGCGTGCACACACACTACACTTCAGATGAAATGATACAGCTGGCAGAAATGTGACCTCCTGTCTACAGCAATCTCTTCTGTTGTTTACTCTGTCACCCTCTTAAATGATGACAAATCAATAAAACACACACACACCATTTCAATCTACTGAGCCCTTGACCCTTTAAGAACTGAGAGAGTGTGTTGAATCAGCAGACGCCCTCGCTACCTTTACACATAAAGGTCAACATATTACCACCAACCAGCCAAACACATCAACTCTGCTTAAACACATATGATATGATATGATATGATATGATATGATATGATATGATATGATATGATGATATGATATGATATGATGATATGATATGATACGATATGATATGATATGTTTAAATTGGCCTAGCTTATAGTTTATATATAAATAGCCTCCTAAGTGTGCATGTGTGTGGTAGTGATTGTGTATGTGTGCTTGTGTGAGAGAGAGACCGACTGAGCAAATGAGTTACAGAGAGAAGAGAACGTCCACAGTCTGGTTGTGTTTTGTTGAGTTATAAGTCTGTGTGTGTGTCTGTGTTTGTATGTGACAGTTCAGCAGTGTTTTTGTCGTGTGCCAGTGTGATCAGTCACACGGCAGGGGATCAGCAAGGTGGCATTAATTAAAGGGGCTGCCTTAATTGTATGCAGAGCACATGTGCACAGGTAATTACTGTTTCCCTGGAGATGGCTAATTGATAGGTGGCGGCTGTACTGATAAAGATAAAGGGCCGGGCAAAGAGATGGTGAGAGCGTTTAATGGGCACAGAAGGATAATTGGCAGTGCAAGAGAGGGAGAGGGATGGACAGAGAGCAAGAGAAAAGTGAGAAAGTGAGAGGAATGGGCAGCAGCAGAGTGCAGCTTTTACCGAGAAGGACAGCAGGGTACTGTGTGTTTCAGTCCAACTGGCAGGTATAATTTAATGTTCCAAAAATGTATGTACCCAGATAGGTATGTTTCATTAGCTAGCTTGAAATAAGTCATGAGTTCGGATTTTTAGAAAAAAAAACCCAGAACACATCTAGTAGACAAATGGGCAGTAACGGCAGAACTGATTAGTATTGGGCAAGCTGTTATTGTTCTTCACTATCACTTAATGATGGTCGCAAAATTGTAGCGCACCAGCTCCTCTTGCTTTGCCAGACCAAGGTGCACATTATGTTTCAGGAGAAAGGCCTGGCACAAACCATCATCATTCTGCTGCAGCTGAAAAAGATGTTGGAGGTTTTCTCATACAGTCAGGGAGGCATGAAAAATACATTTTTATGGTATATTTGTGTTTTTTATGTGTTTTAATGTGTTAGATAAGATATGTTATGTTTTGGTTACACAGACACACTGTTAGCTTTGTTTTTATCATGGAGATTTGTTGATAATAATAAAAACCTTATCATGTAATTAACAAGGGTTACTGGGAAAGAGATCCAGCCAGTGAGGAAGCAAGGAGGGAAGCTGTTTTTTCCAAAAAATATAACTTCTTCCCTTCGCTCTCACATATAGCAGCTGTAAATATACAGCTAGTTTATCCAGCTCCTCCTTCTGTGTCTGCCTGCCTCACCATTTGTCTCACACTGTGGTTCCTGGCACGGGGGAGCAGGCTTTACAAAAACACAAAGGGGGTTTAAACCCCAGCTCAGTGCTGTAGTTTACTCTAAAGGTAGGGATGATCTTTAAACCTCTTTCAATCTTCACTTGGTCTCTAAGTCTGGAAAGAAGAACCTTGCTCTGTTTCTGAGAGTGTGCGTATGAGTGTGTGTGAGAGTGTGCATTGTGACTAGAGCACCTGCAGACCATTGCATTCCACTCTTAAATTAGCCTCATTTCACCTCACTCCCTTCGATCTCAACCTCTCCCTGAGCGTATGAAAAACAACTAACATGTTCGTGTGTGAGCGCATTTTCATCCCACCTGCCATCTAACACTGGGGTTGCGATTGCAGAACGGACATCAAAACACCCCCCACCACCATCCTCAGCATCATCACTATCATGACCAGCCCCTCCAACAAGACCAAACTGAACAACAGTCGCAGCAGAAGCAACAGCAGGCAGTGGCAGATCTGATAGACTTACACCTGGATATGGTGACTCAGGTAAGGAGCTGTGCAAATATACAGCAAAGCACAGTACTCTTGTTGCTTTCTGGGTTCCTAGTATTAAAGGTTACCCATCAGCCCTCATAAACTGGTTCTTTAGGCATGTCCTCAGATGATCTCTGGTCTCCCGTCCTCATCTGTACTGCACCACTTTTGTTCTTCTCTAGTTGTAAGTCACTGCAACTCTTGACCCCTGTCAAATGTGAATAATGCAACCTTGGTGTTGTCATAGTTACCAGGTTGAGGCACGAGTAGAGTTGTGTACCGTATGTATGGGTGCGCCCACGTGTCCACACCTGCATGCGTGTGTGTGAGAGAGGGGGGACGAGCGGTATAGTCGAGAGACAAACCGTCCACTAGCTCAGAGCGGAGGTCAGAGTGAAGCTAGAGGTCAGAGTGCCTCACTCTCACCTGCAGACCCATTCGCTGACACATTAATAACGATTTCATGACACTCTGATAATCACAGCCAACCCGCCACCCCACTGCCACTCAGTTAAAGAATATTGAGTCAAGTGAACAAAAAGTGGACAGAAAGTCTATAATTGTCCAGCTTCCTGTGCTGTTTGAACACTCGCTCCAGTGGCATTTTTCCTGTCCGGTGGTTTCTGTTTGAAGAACATGCCAACCCTCTATGGTATCGACTCAGAGTACTCAGTACCACAGCATTCAACATCAACTATGGGAACTGAATGTGTTTTAGGTGAAGAAAGGTGTTTGTTAAAGTTGTTTTGTGAATTTAATCCCATGTATAACCTGTTATCAGTCCCTGTGGATGCACCATTTTGTGTATCAAGCTTATCGTCTTGTTGAGTTGATGTTTATCTGCTATGCTAGACTCTGGAGCAACACTAGTCCATACTGCATACATATTAATCCATCAGGGTCGCAGGGAGCTGGAGCCTCTCCCAGCTGACTATGGGCGAGAGGCAGGGTAGACCCAGGACTGGTCGCCAGTCAATCACAGGGCCGACACACAAAGACAGACAACCCACACAGGCACAGGGAGAACATGCAAACTCCACACAGAAGAGTCCAGACCGGGGTTCAAACCTGGAATCCTCTTGCCAACCACTGTACCACCGTGCCTCTTCTCTTTGTTTAAAAAAACAAAAAAAAACAAAACCTAGCATACCCATCCAGATCCATAACTGTAAAACACAGATCCATTTTCTGATGTATGTAAAAAGAACTTTGTGGTCTATGTGTGACCTACGCGAGCCAACAATAGGGAAGATATTCTAAGAACATTCATTATCTCTAAAGAAATTATTCGCATCCATGATTTATGCAAATCTCTGACCATGTGTTCAAGGCTTAAATTCTTTTATCGACTAAAAATAGTTTCCTTCACTTGCCACCGGGCTAAAGATATTATTAATGTGCAGAAAAGGGGAAGATACTAATGCGAAGGATCATGGGGAGGCTGTGAAAGGACACAGAATGATACCGAATCAAATACAAAAGGCTACAGTCTTTGATAGCTATTCCCTCTGAGGCACATCGCACATCTTCGGCGAGAGGGAGACATTAATGACTTGTCCAGATGAAGACAGTGGTGCAGTAATGATGCAGGGGGTGTGGTGGTCTGTATTTAGACCAGCTGCTGGAAAGCGCCTTTATCTAGAGCAGGTGACAAAGATTGTGATAACTCTTGGTAGGTATGTCATCATAGTCAATCATTTCATCTCATTATCCCACCTCTCCTCACCTCTATGAAACCTCCTCTATGTTGCTGCCACAGTGCTCAGGTAGGTCCCACAAACTTACCGAGCTAGTGTTGTGTTGCATGCAGTGTGTGTGTGATGCATGTTGCACTGGAATGGAAACTGCTTCAGATTTCATACATGCTGTAACAGTATTGTTATTGTGCCTGAATGCTAGTGTGTACTTTCTCTGATTCTCAGAATATCAACCAGTTAGAGATTTTTGGAGACATGTCCACACCTCCTGACATCACCTCTCCATCGGTGAGGAGCTGTCACACACACACACACACAGATTGTAATTTACATCTGATAAAATTCTAACAGCATTTCCACTGAGCTGTCTCCTTTTTGTTTTTTCTGTAACCCCCAACTTCCAATAACAACCGGCGCAGACCCCCGCCTCTCCAGCCAATACCCTCGACCCCTCGCAGGGCCTGCAGCCTCCCACAGAACTGTTTGCTCCCTTCAATCCTGCGTCTGTGCCCTCAGGTAGGACCTTGTTCATTTTCCGCTAAAATACACCACTGCTACAAGCGAAGAGACACAAGCGGGAGGGAGAGAGAGTCAAGAGAAGAGATGAAGGGGAGCCAGAGAGTCAGTAGATTCAGAGACAGAGGAGAGAGAGGGGAAGAGAGGAGAAGGGGAGGCTGAGATAAATAGAGAAGGATGGAATAGAATTGGAATGTAGATGAGGGGAGGGGAAAGAGGAAAAAAGGTGGTGTTGGTTGTGTGTTGAATATGAAATGCATCATTAGCTTGCTGCCTCAGATGCTGCTGATTTACCTGTGGCTGCTGAGGCAACTGTGGCGGTCAGAGCAAAGTATTAAAACATGCTGAGATGATTGTAGACTCCTTGGTATGCAAAGGGCCTGTGGGATTTGGATTTGGATGTGGTGTATATTTCACACTTTTTTCTGGGTCTCCTTCTTCACTCCCCTCCTCACCTCTGTTTGTCTCCTCTCCTCCCTTCCCCCTCATATGTCAGTGTAGCAGGGTGGTCAAGTTTAAATGTCAACTTTCTCTGCTGTAGGTAACAACTGGAGATCAGAAACAAGAAGTGTGTAATAGAAGAAGCTTCTACAGATGAGTTTGAGTGATTTTAATGAGTGTGTGTTAAGCTCTGCCTTTTCATAATGACTCTGCCTCATTCCGGAGGTAATTACGAGAGTTCACCATGACCATTAAGAGGCACCACGGTAGCTACAGGCAGAAGTAGGGCAGCGCTCTCTAGTGATGTATGGGTGATTGTCTGTGTGTGTTTGTGTGCAGAGAAAAAGCAGTGGTGATATGCACTGTGGGTATTATAATCACTTCCGTTTCCGGTTTCTGTTGCATTGTTATGTTAGCAATAAAATGGTACAACAACATCACCTTTGCTGTTTTTTCTTATCTCTAACCGTTCACCATCAGGTTATGTGACAATGGGAGCAGTACCCCCCGGCCACTGGTCCCAGCAGGCGTTTGCTGCCCAGACACCGCTGGCCTTCGGGGTCCAGTCTCCATTAGGCCCAGTAGCCCAGGTGCTGCCAGGCGGCCAGCCTCTCATCTGGGGCCAGGCCAACATCTTCCCTGCAACCCAGCAGCAGTGGGCAGCCATGGCAGCTGGAGCCTTTCCCCCTACAGCCTACCTCCCTGCCCAACCTGTGGGCACCCTGCCCGCCGCCATGTTCCAGACTCTCACCCCCGTCACGACTGTGACTCCAGCCGGCGAGAGCCATTCAGGTGCTGGAGCCGGCGCTTCAGCTCCCTCCCCTTCAGCGTCGTCGAGTCCGCAGCACGGGGAGAGGGGGAAGAAGATGGGCAAGGAGATGTTCAAGGTAGGGGGAGCTGGTGAATTACGAGTTCAGAGTTCAGAACAGAATAACGATATCTACTGAGAATTTTCCAGTACGTTTTCTTTAGAAAGTGTGGTCATGATGCAAATAAGAAAAAACTGCAAATTAGCAGCAAAATTGTTTATTTAACATTAACTAAAGAAACTTGCACACACAACCAGTCATGAACTGGAGACATTATGAATATGGTCATCGCCTTAATTTGGCGTTCCTCCTTTTTGTAGACTTCCTAATCTCAAAGACCAGGGGCTGAGGGCAACTGAAGTTTGACTGAAACCAAACTTGATTTAGATACATTACACTTGAGACCAAAAACCTTAATGGGTGAGACTATTGACAGACACTGAGACAAGTTCAAAAATGTCTAAGATTGAGACAAACACATCTTGAGACTGGATGCATTACGGCCTAGATTGTAGCCATGTTGATCAAGTGATCTTCATGAAATTAAAACAATATGATAATAAAAATAAAACAGGTTACACTTTGAAAGTTGATGCAGTGAGTCAAAGGGTTGACCTGACTAACATTTGCCTCTTCCTTCAGGATTTTCAGCTGGCAAAGCCTCCGGCCATGCCGTCAAAGAAGGCTGATCAGCCCAGCTTAGCAGGAACCTCAGAGGCATTCAGCACTTACTTCAGCCGTGTGGGCACGGCACAGGACACGGATGACTGTGACGACTTTGACATTTCTCAGATGAATCTGACACCGGTCACCTCCACAACACCATCCACCAACTCGCGTAAGCGCTCTATCTGTCCCTGTCTGTCTACCACTCAGCTGTTTTTTTAACAAATCAACATCTGACTCAGCTTTTCCTCCCATACAGCACCGACGCCAGCTCCCAGGCAGAGCTCTCCCTCTAAGTCCTCAGCCTCCCATGTCAGCGACCCCCCCACCGACGCCACAGACCCTCCCACAGACGACTCATTTGGGGAAGCAGAGGGCAGCCCTAGTCGCAGTGGAGAGGAAGATGCTGTAAGTGTTTGTGTAGCTGTGTATTTGTTTGAGGATCTCCTGATAAATAGCCTTTGTAGCAGTGTTGACGGGCCAGGTAATCACTCTGGCTGATTAGGGGGCCGATGCTGTTGTGTCCCTTGGTGTGTGTGTGTGTGTTTGTATCAGTGCATGTGGGTTATGTGCACATGAAGTGTGTTTAACTGTATGAACGTGAGCGTCAGTGTGCTTGCATAAGTATGTGGTCCAGTGTGTTTGTGTGTGTGCACGGTCAACACAGCATTAAATTAGCTGGTGGAATTGTCAGAGACATCATTAAGCTGTTATTAATGCTGAGCAGGTAGTGTCCATACATCACTACTTCTATATGGACAGACTCATCTGATAGGTGAGATAGAGGAGGAATGGTGCCCCAATTCCTCTTCCTGCAGCAATTAATATTTATTTTACCAGCAGCAGCACCGTAATCTGAGAGAGGAAGTAAGAGAAATTGTGGAGGGATGAGAAGATAAAGAGAGATTTTTAGGGGTGGGAGGAGAAATTCCCTTTGACCAAAGTCCTTGTAGAATGAGTGACCTTCTAAGAAACAAGACTCTTCTAAAACTTTCCCTCCCATTTTTCTTTCTGTCTTGCTCTCCTTCGTGTTTCTTTCATGCTTTGCCTCTTTCTTCTCTTTTGCTCTCCGCTCTCCAGGCGTGAAACATTAGTTTTATGCCTCCAATCCTGCTATTATTGAAAAAAAAATAGAGAACTTTCACACTGCTGAAAATGTCACCAGGCCTGAATAACACACAGACGCTTTACACAACCCAGAAAAATGTGCATCGGTGGCGGCACGGAGTGAGTGAGGCGAAAAGGTTACGAAGAAAGAAAGAAAGAAGACAGAGGAAAAAAATGGAGGGTAGGCAGAAAAACAGCCTCCCACTCTCTGCAGGACGAGGTGTGAAAAGCGGAAGTGTTTTAGGAAAAAAGCAGTGGATCAATAGAACAAACTCCAAAGAGGCTTTCATAATAGACCACTGTAAATGAGCGCTTGTGTGTGTGTGTGTGTGTGTTAGAGTATGTTTGTGTGTATTTGCAAATGTGTTTCTGAGAAGAGACAGGCTGTGTGGGATGTGGTGTCTCACTCCAAATGTCTGTGTTTCTCCTTCAGAGTATTGACACCTTTTCTCCTTGCTTCCTGTTTTCGCCCTCTCTCGTAGCCTTTACCGAGTCTGCAATCTTTCTTTCAGATTTATTCTTCTCTTTCTGCTTTCCACCCCCTCTTATTTCCTTCTCTTATGCTCCTCCATCGACCTTTCTCTCCACCCTGTCCTTCTCCTTCCTCCCCTTTTTCTTACCCTCTTTAGGCGTGTGGTTCTGGGTCGCCCTGCCCCAGTGAGACAGCCGAGCCCAGCCCAGACCAGGCCAGTCCAGAGGCTGGGAGCTAGATAGCAGAAGGGCAGGGTAGGTATCAATACCACCTCCCCACCAACTCCTCCTCCTTCACCTTCCTGCCCCTTTCTGTTCTTCTGGTCGACTCTTGTATCCCACACCTGTATCAGTCTTGCTGAAATCTCTGCATGCTGCATCTTTTCTCATCTTTTCCTTCGCCTGCTGGTTTTCTTTTGCGTCTCTGATCTTATTTTCACAGTTTTACTTCATTTATCCTTCTCCTGCTGTCACGCATGTTCAAAGGGAGACGTGTGTTTGAGTGGATTTGAATGGTTTGTCATGTATGATCGTGCATGTATTTCATTTTGTTTGCCGGTAGATTTTGTTGGAGCATCACCAGGAGCTGTGTAAGTACCTATTTATTATGAAGCTGCATCGCATGTGTGACTTTTTGAGACAATGTATGACACGTTCATCACGCTTTGGCCATTGTGCTCTGTGCCCTCACTGTGTCCTGTCTTTGTGACGTGTACCTAAATAACGCCCAATTCCCCAAATAGCACACATCTCCCCAGGAAAGCCAACAGTGTGTGACAGCCAATCAGAAAGTGTGTGCTCCAGTGCACAGGACGTCTTCTGAGATATGCCAGTGTTCTGCGCAATATGTTGATCTTGGATGTTTAGTTTAATATAAACATGATGTGTGTTGTCATTTCATGCATTATGTATGTTTTGCGATGTACTGTAACTCACAGCGTGTGCATTAATTTTAGAGGATTGAACTGATAAAGACAAGCAGCTACTTTCAGAACTAAGAAAATATGATGTGTGTTTTCACACTTTTTGCACATCACATCATCCTACAGGAAAACTTTCACACAGCTTGCAGTGGCTGGAAATTTCTTTTAGACATGTCAACATGCAGTTTTGCTGTTTGCCTTCTCAAGAAGACAGAGGGACACACGCAAAAACACACACACACACACACACCAAAGAAGAGAGCCATTTTGATCCCTGCCTCCCTACCCGGTGTCATCACCCACACAGTTCTTGACTGTGGCTCCTTAATGATAGCTGCTGGCACTCACACAGGGAAAAATGTAATGGTTTTGTTTTCATCAGCTAATACTGGGGTGCCAAGATTAATGACTGCCCCGGCATAATTGGCATTAATTAAAACCCAAGAAGCCTTCTAGTCCTTCCCCACTCGAGGAGAGGAGGAGGGCTGGCTGAGCAGCTTCTCTACCCTGTTGGCCAGCTTCCTCACATTCAGACTGTCTGAAAGCTGCAGGGCAGCAGGTGGATGCGGGCCTTAAGTGGGAGGATGGATTGTGGAGTACTGAGTGGTGAATCTGGCTGCAGACTGACTGTGTTATGGCCAGAAGCACTGAGTTTTTCCTCTGTAGTAGGTGGACTGCTTTGGTCCTGGTCCAATGACGCTGCTCCCATATGGTGTTTACTTGCTCAATCACATCGACTTTAGACATCTTCCCAAACACACACACACACACACCTGTGCAATAGGCCCAGTTATTCCCCAGATAAGCACACCTGTGATCGATAGTGTCACCACCTGTGCTCATATTGGAGCCAAAATATGTGTGTGTTTCTAAGTGTGTGCTTGCTGTTGGCCATGACTGCCTGTCCTGTCGTCCCCCTCCCACTGTGTGGCTCTGACAGACATGTGTTCAGGCTGGTGGGAGTGCAAGTGTTTTTTTCTGGGGTGATCTCATCACGTCCAGCGAATGCTCCTGACTTTCAGCCTTACGATGGCCTGCTTCCACAGTCCACTGAGCAATCTCACACTGCTCCCCCTGTTCTGGGCCTACCCCTCACATGCACATACATAGATGTCCACGCATGTGCCAGCCAGGCCAGATATTTTGGCCTTTGGGCTGGCACAAAACCAGCACATCACTCATACCTCCTTCCAGTCCCTCCTCTCTCTCTCTCTCTCTCGGCCAGGCTTGATGGAGCCGAAGTGGCCCATGTTGGCAGCGCTGGGTAGATGATGCAGGGTGACACTGCCGGGCTGTGGCTCTGGTGCAGGGTCTGAGCAGTGTGTGCTCGCTGTCACTGCTTGTCTCAGCCTCTTTGTCACCTCTCTCAGGGCTGCTGGCAGCTACTTTCTGCTGACTGTCTGGCTTTGGCCACCCCTACAGTTGCAGCTCAGCATCCCGTAGCCCAAAGCCTCACAAGAATCCCTGCTATCCTTAACCCCAGTTCTCTGTTCAGATGAGAGGCGGTGTGGATTATGTAACAGGTCAGGTTTTAGAGTGACTGTGAGTTTAGAATTTTTTTGAAAGTTTGTCTTGTTATTTTTTCTCCAAGATACGACTATCCCTTCAGAGAGCTGCATTCAGATACAACATGAATCACATTTCGCTTCATTGATGTAAATGAATAGGCCTGTAACTAGGCTTTATTTTCATTATGAATAAAATCTTCTGAATAATCAATTCATTGATTTGCCCATGTTAGAAAATAAAAATAGTGGAAAATGCCAATTACAAGGTGACATATTGAAATTTTTTTTTTTTTTTGTCTGACTGGCAAAAACCCAAACCCAAAGATATTTAATTTATTCTGCTGGACCAAGAAAATGTTTGGTGGTTTTTGTAAATGTTTATCAGAATAGTTACCATTTAACTGTCTGCCGATTGATTATTGACCATCAACATTTTTTCAGCTCTTCGTTGTAACAACACAAGTCTGTGTGAGATGTGCGTATATTTAGATGAAACAGCTCAAGACTTACAGAAATTCTCCTGTTTCCCTCCAGACCATCACCTGTAGAGAAGAGTCCTACTGTACAACTCAGAATTATCATTATCTGTTTGCTCAAACATTCTCAAGTAGATTTGTTGATGCCTTTGTTTGTTCAATCATGTTGCTTCTAAATTTCACTTCATGTCATAGGTTGTAACTGAATGCAGCACTCAGCAGCAGCAGTAATCGCTGTAGCTGACGAGGATTGCGAGACCATAACGTCACATCGTAACATGGCTTTGTGAGAATGTAGCATCTTTTCTCACATCAGCAGAAAATTTCTCTTCAGTCCGCTCACACCCCCTGGTCAGGTTTCATCAGATTATACGAATGTTACTTTATCCTTGAGCAGGAGCTGCTGGTACACCCCAAACACTGAACACACTTCTCTGCAGCGAGGGAGGGAAGTTGCCCAGAATATAATAAGACAGTCAGAAGTCTCCAATCAAGTTGTCTGCATGGGAGATTGAGTGGCTGGCTGTAATTATGCGTACGATAATAATGGGCCCATTGTGAGTGACTGCAGCAGGCTTGGTGCTCTGACTGCAGGGTGTTCCATCATCCACTGTTTTCTTCCGGCTCAGTTGGAGAGAAATACAGACATGATGACTCATAACTGGTCTTTCGAGGCGCTAGTTTATACCTCTGATTCACACTGGTCCTGGAGGGAGCCTGGAGTGGCAGAGAATATGCATGTGTGCGCACACTGACACACACTCAGAAACAATAAGTCACACACACATAAAAAGGTTTCGAGAGTGAGGGGTGACTCTCTCAGTGGGAACCTCTGAATGGACTGAGAGGAGAAATGATTGGACGTCTCGTTCAGTGCAGTGTGCTACTGCCACCTGGTGGTTATGTTAGGGACAGGAACTGACAAACCTCTGCCAGTCTGGATCTTTACTTGTCAGGACTTGCAGGTTGGTGACTTGCAGTTAAGTCGGTTGCCAGAATAAACCCGAAACTTAGATCCTCCCTTTTAATTGTGTAACATTAAGATGAACTGCAGAGGCCACATGGTACAGATACAGCCACGCTTTAACAGAGAAAATATAAATATTTTTGAAATTGCTGATGTTTTTCTCTTTCATGCACAGATGGGGAAGGACCCTCTCTACGCCCAGATCAACAAAGGGAAGAAATAAAGAGACACACAGGAAGACAGATCTGACTAGCACTGAGGGAACAGGAGGAGAACCCTCACCTCTGTGTGTGTGTGTGTGTGTGTGTGTGTGTGTGTGTGTGTGTGTGTGTGTGTGTGTGTGTGTGTGTGTGCGCGTATGTCTACACATCTCCCAGCCCGACCAAGCCCTTCTTCTTCTCCTCCTCTGGCTAACAACCTCCCAGGAGGAAGCTCCACACTCCCTCTGTCCTCCCCCTCCTCCTCCTCCTCCTGTGCTCCTCCTCCTCCTCCTCCTGTGCTCTTCCTCCTCCTCCTCTGCAGTCTTCTCTCCTCCCGACAGGAGAGAGCCCTCTCGGTCATTCACTCCAGGCAGGAGGGATATCAATCACTGAGACGGATCCAGTTCTCCCTCCACTGCGCTGTCTTCTCCTCTCCTCTCTCCTCCCTGTGGCGACTCACACCCAGCCTTACAGACATAACCTGATCCTCCCTTCTCTCCCTCTCCCCGTCTTCACTCTCACACTCCTCCCTCTGCCTCCTGTGTCTGGCCAGAGTCTGTGCTGCCAAGGAGGGACTGAATCAAGCAGTGCCTCTCTATCTCCAACACACACCCACACACACGCACGCTCACCAGGATTAGAGTGATCATCTTTCCTTTTAACGGACAGGATCTGGATCTGTAGCAAGGAGATCCCACGGGAGGAGCTAGACTCTAACGGGCTTATCAGGGATGGCCCGTTACTGGGATCACTGCTTCTGATTGGTTTTCTCCCCATTCTTGTGAGTGTCTGCTGGATCACTATGCAGAAACAGACTCTCTGGGAGCTACTCACACACCAACTACACACACACAACTTCTGTGCACTGCAGTCTGCCTACAACACACACATGCGCAGTCATCCCTCACTCTCTCACACACATACACACAGTGATTTGCCAAACGTCTCTCGTCACAGACAGACTCATTCAGAGGCCAGAGGACCAGACGTACTGAGGAATGGACCCTGAGAGGGAAGTGTTGCAAGTCAAACAGATTCAGTGATCGAACTGTTCATTCTCTATAGCTTTTGTACAATACCGATTAAAAAAAAAAAAAAGAACAAATTAAAAAATTGAATTTTTATTTTATAAGTCAATCAAGCCGCTGGGGTCAGCTCTATAGGAGTTATAGAGTCAACATGGCTTTAAGGCATCTGATCGTTGGTTTGCCAAACTCATTTTGTAAATAATGGTAACAACAACAACCATGTTGTCCACTGGACGTCTGTGCCATAAAATAGGAAGGCTTCAGTTATGCAAACTCTTGACGTTAACCCAAGCAATACCAACATATGTTTTTCTTTTTCCTGTTTTCCCACTTTGTTTTGTTTCTCCCTCTTATATTGTTTTCTTCTTGTGCATGGATGTTGTAGGTCTTTGTCTTAGCCTCACTTACTAATCCAGGCTCCAGCTCTAAACATTGCACCATGCCCCTGTTTGTCTCCTCAAGTCCCACTGCCACATGTTATTGTCATGTCCCAAGCAAATTAGCCTCTATGGTTTATGGTACCCAAATCCTGTGTACCACAGCCCTGTGTTTCTGTACCACAAGTCTTTATTCCTATGTTTCAGGCAGCAGTCACGGCCTCGCTCCTGTAGCCCTCACTGCTCCTGAATAGTCTTTAAGATACCGTGATGCTCTGCCCATCTGTCTGTCTGTTGGTCAGGTGCCAAAACCGCTGCTGTCCGAGCGTCTGTGTGTGGACTGCAGCATCCTCTGCTACAACAACATCAACTGTGATGCCAATGACTCCCTATTTTATGGCCAGAGTCCCCATGTCACTTGAGAACTCTTTTGGACTGATGTTGATTAACTCAAAAATTTGACAACTAGACGACAAGCAAAGAAGCTGAATAAAAAGGGAAACGTTGCTGTTTGAGTACATAACATTTCTAGACCTATTTTAACTTTACCTCAGCTAACAGTTTCTTAATGTAAATTGACACATTATTTTTATCTTTATGAATATGACATTCTACAGTGGGTTTTTAGATGATTTTTTGGTTCTCTCTTGATTTATGTATTCCACCATGTATTACTGTTACAAATAAACACATCCCAAATGACTAATGTGTCTTGGTTGTGATTTTGGGTCTGTGTGTGTGCATGAAAAAAGGTGGGGTGAACCTAATGGTGTGTGTCTGGCAGAGGTGACCTCCAGTGTGTCTTTAGATACTATAAAGCAAGTGGCACAGTATTTTGTTGTAATTTAAAACGGCTTTAATGGCCTGTCACATTCTGCTACACTAGCAACCTATAATGCAAGCTGTCATGATCTTTATTAGAAACAGACTATGAAACAAGAACCTCGGCCTTCTTACACTTACTTTGCTTTTCCCCTCCTGCCCTTGGAAAAAGACAAGGCTTTAAAACAAGCTGAACACACTTTTTAAATTCCATATTGTGCAGGACAAACTTAACACCTAAATTACAAGAAAGCATATTTTCTCTGTTACATCCAGTTAGTATCAGTTTGAAATGATGACGTTATGTAATGTGGAGGTGAATGGATTTTTGTTCATGGTGCTTAAAGCACTGAAAAAAATTACATTTGACAGCGACGTGTCTTTCTGAAAACAACCTCACTGCTGGGTCAGCAGTTTTCTTTGGGACTGTTCCCTTTGTGAAAACTGACTGGAGGCTGTCAGCAGTGAGGTCTGTGGATTGTCCAAGAAAACCAACACATTGTTTTTTGGGGAAGACAAGCTGCAGCTGAATTTTGTAAATGAAATTCAGTTTACTTCCAAGTGTATTGTGGCGGTGACAGAATTTCTAGACTAATGTCTCAAAACCTCAGCAGATAAAATTGAAACAACCTGCATGGCTGGATGCTAGATCTTTGTGGTTTAGGTGAGCTGAACCTTTAAGTTTAACTTTAAATGTTCTTTACTCTGCCAGTAGAGTTGGGCGGTATCCAAGTTTTCATACCGTCATTTTACCCCGGTATACGGTATTACAGTGACCTGGGTTTCCATTAAAATCTGCCGGTATTTTATAACCCGCCGGTCAAAATGTCAGGTGAAAATATTCCCTACAAGTACAATTTGAATTTTGAATGAAAGACATTACAAGTGAGGACACAGGCTCATAGGCGCCATCGCTTCTCCGTGATTATGGAGGCTAGAACTTCTCAACAGCAGGAGAATTTGTCATTAGAGATTTCAGAGAAATCTACCCTGAGTGGGCTGAACTGGCCAAGACAGCTTGAGTGATCCCCGTCTCCAGTGTACCAGCAGAGAGAGGTTTCGCTCTGCAGAACCGCATCAAAACCGCGCCTATGGGATAATAACACTGCACACTTTAGATTTGAATTCAGCTGCTGCAGCCATAATTCACTGCAGCAAAAATGCATTAAAAAAGCCTGAAAGGTGTCAAGGGATCTGATGTTTGTTAATATAGTTTTTATTGCATATATAGGCTATTTGAAAACTCATATAGCGAACGGACTGTTTTTTATTTCAAGTTGGCAGCACGCCGTTATTAAAATGCTATGAGCCAGTCCAGATGTGTTTTTTGTTTGCAAACTGTTTTATCTGAGAATGCTTTCTTTATATTCATGTTAAAAGAGCGCAGCTTTGTGCAATATTTATTTTAGAAGTTACGCATGGGTATCAGTTGACAGCACTTATTTTATTTGATACAGCCTATACCTTTCAGTAAAAAGATTCTAAATTGGCATGTTTTCATTCTTATAGATCCTGCATGTCATTTATCATTTTAAGATCAATAAATTCAGACCTTTAATAAAAACGTTTGTCCGGTAAATTGGAAACCTGCCGGTCACGTTGTCCGGTGGAAACCCTGAATTAAAAATGATGAACGTGAGGCTCAGACGACGTCACCGAACTGTTGGATTGTACCTGCACCGTTCAGAGACTGAATACCAAACACTAACACTGAAACAATAACAACATTACATGCACAACGTTAACAACTTTTATTAACAACTTGTTGCATTTTTACTGACGGTATTGAAACTGATACCGTTGCTATTTTTAAGACCCCGCGATTTACCTCATTACCTTATTACCGTCCAACCCCATCTGTCCGTATACCTACACAGAGCAGACCCAGGACTGTATGTTTAGTAATTAACCAGGTGTTTGGTGTTGAAATCCTCTCAGAGCAATAGGACTGTGTGTCAGCCTGACCATGCAGCTAGAAAACAGAGGCCTGTGTCATACAATGATGAGCAACCATGTCTTTATATGAGGCCTAAACCTGAGCTGCTCTGTTAGTCCCTGACACACCTTTCATGACAGGTTACAGCATATCCTTCAGAACTGTCTTAAGAAGGCTATGCCTGTGGCACGTGGTGTATTTATGTCATATTATAAATGCCTGCTTAAATACTTTTGTATTCTGTGTAACAACGCTGGAATGTTGATCGACCTCTTCTGTTTCCTTTTCCTCTATGTTTGCCTTGAAGATTCAATTTAAGCTACAGAGAAGGAACCAAACATTTAATAACATATGACTTTGAGACCGCATCTTCTCACAACAGACGTACAGGCTGCTTTACAAACAGTAAAGAGCTGCCTTATAAAAAAAAAATCACAATGGACACTTCACACTTTCAAGAAAACCAAGCTCCTGCTCTGTTTCATGACAGTGACTCAGTTCTGCGCGCACACACGGTGCCAGCCCGGCGACATTCCTGAAGGATAAAAAAATCCAAGAGCTGTTCAGAGTCACCGTGTTGCGCTGAATTCTCAACAGGAGCGAGACCCGTTTGACGAGACGGACTGTTTTTAAAGATGAGTGTGAGTGTTCAGCCTCATTCCTCCACTGAAACCGTCTCCTGTGCGCATCGGACGCGCACTTCTTTCGATCAGACAGGCGAAGAAACGCGGAACGACTTGAGATCAGGCCGATGGAAGTGATGATATAAGTTTTTGTTGATGGTGTATTTTCATTACATAGGCCACAGAATGAGAGGCTGAAGGAAAAACTCACTGGACTTAACTTACTTGACTAAACAGCCTTTTGTAGTTGTCGGTGGATAAATAAGCGCACAATGGATCAGGTATGTCGTCCTATAATATCTTCAAATCCTTCCGCAAACTGTAACAGTAATAATTTTAAATTGTTATTATAACTGGTGTTGTATTTAGTTATGAGTCTGCTTTTTGTCATAATTAATTTTCAAATGTCCCTTCAAGAAAGATGAATTAATGTCTGTGAATCGTTCAGCACACGTATCATACAAATGTAAGCCCACAGTATCGTGTGTGTTGAAACTCTCTTTGTTTCAAGTTGATCACTACTAATCAGGTTTGTCTACTTTCTGAAAGAAAAGCTAATAGACATGCAAATGGCATAAAAACCAAACCACCACCTGGTTATGGCCCTGAAGGTTGTAAATTTGATGTAATTCTTCTTCAGTGATAAGACTGACCCTCTTTAGTGATGAGTGACATAGTTTTTGTGATCCCAACTACATCAGGTGATAGTGTTTTTGCCTAATAATATTATGGTACCCAGTATTACATTGTGTGATCCTTTCACTAGGAGGACAATTTGGACTTTAAGGCTCTGAGGGCCAAGTTCCAGGATGAAGAACTCCTCCTGAAGCAACCCAAGATCAAACCTGCTCTCCCAGAGAAACCAAAGGTCGTCCCTCCGCCTCAGAGCCCCCCTCATTACCTGCCTGCAGGAGCGCGCCCCTCCCTGCTCAGCTCCATCAACCAGAGTTTGGAAGGAAAATCACAGATCGCCCCCAGAGTGGTCTTCAAGGATGAGAAGAAGGAGAGCAAAAAGCCGCTGATCCAGAATAATTCTAAGGGAAAAGACAAGAGTGAAGGGAAGCTGAAAGTGGGGAAAGACAAGACAAAAGGAAGCAAAGAGAAGCTTGATGACAATGATTCATCAGATCAGAAGCAGAAGAAAGAGAATGGTAACAAGAAGCTCACAGCAGAGCTGGTGCCAGCTACGCCTCCACCTAAAGCCACAGCACCAAAGAAGAAGGGTTTCCTTGGTTTCAAGAAGTCAGTAAAAAGAGATTCAATGGAGGTCGCAGCTGACCCCATCTTAGACACCCCCAGTTCAGACGTTCCTGGACTAGTTCCGCTGATCCCAGTACCTTCTGACTTTGGTAACACACTACCAGAGCCTGAAATCTCTGCACCAAAGGCCCTACTGCCAAACATCCCCACCTTACTTGACTCCAGTACTACAACAGAAACCACCCCACCTTCCATTATCCCGGCTACTCCCGATTTCATGCCACCTCCTGCCTTTATTCCTGATTTCCCAGCTCCTAAGGTCCCAACCCCAGAGAGTGAAACCCCACTTGATATAGAAACTCCTGCTCTGTCCATTCCCAGACCTGCCAGCGAAAATGAAATCATACCCAGTCCACCCAGCACTGTCCCAACCCCGCCACCCACTCGTGCTATCTCTGGTCCTCCTCCAGTGGCCTCCACTCCATCTCCATCACCTCCTGAGCATGAGATAGCAGCTGAGGCTGGTACAGAAGCTGTAAATATAACTGCAGTGGAGAATCCTTCTCCTCCAGTCACAGACTCTCCATCCATCCCGCCATCTCCCAAAGCTGAACGTCCGATCTCAGCACTCACAGCCCTAGAGAGGGCGGAGGACATGAAGCTAGGGAAACGGACTATCATGGCTGACCAGAGAATTTTCAATGCTCTGGAGAAGGCACGCAGGAAGACTTTCAGGTATACAACACACACTTCAGGAGCACACTTTGCTATTCCAGGAGTTGAAAAGAAGCTAGGAGTATTTATACTGTTTATTCAATTAAAGCATGATGTTGACCGCTAATATCTTACACTGTCTCATCTGTTCTCAGCCCACCGACAAACCCCACCACAGCCTACTCGATCACCCCTCCACCTGAGGAACTTCCCCCTCCTCAGAGCTCCACCCACTCTTTCCCAGAGCTCCCACCCATTGATTATGAGGATCGCACAGGGAACGCCCTCTCACCGAAACCAGAACAAGTTAACGGCATTGACCAGCGTAAGTCTGGACTCATCACAGTAGAGCTCTTTTCTGTTCCTCCCTGCTTTTTGCTTTCCAGTTCACTTTCAGTATATTTGGATTTTCTTTTTACTGTTTACCTCACCAAAACATGAAGTATGTGCCGAACAGGTATGAACAGGTGTGTGCCGTACAGCTGAGTGTCATTTGTTAGTGTATGGTTTCAGCTATACAGAACATCTGGTATGTACAGTATGGTTTATGTCACAGGGTTGCCTCAGGTGTTGGTTAGAAGAGGCAGCGCACACACACACACACACACACACACACACACACACACACACACACACACACACACACAGTTCTGACATTCCTCTTTTGTGCCAGAAACAACAGAGCAGCAGGCAGGGCAGAACTGCAGAAGTATGTCAGCAATGACAGAGAGGAGGAGTAATGACAGGAGCGTGTCCATCATTGTGACAGAGAGCTGCAGTGACAAACACTTTAATGTCTGCTAAACTGAGAATGCACAGGGTGCACAGTGAACCTGTTGTTGTGTTGATAGCAACTTCATTTACACAGAGGTTATTAATTGTGCATGCAGGTGTTTGTGCATGTATCATTTTTAAACAACCTCATGTTATTTACCATTTCATTATGTCTGTGTTGTCACTCATGACAGCACAGTAATTTGCTTGCATATCTACACTAACGGAAGCACTTTGTGATACTGCAAGACTGACAATTTAAAAAGATTCTTTAATTCCCTCTGGTTTTTAAACACCTGTAGAGCAACACCACGTGATTAGTTAAGCTTTAGAAGACAGTTCAATTTGAAAGACAGTTCATTTTTCAAGTGGGACGTCTGTACTTTTCCTCTTTAAGCTTTCCTGATTTTTCTCTTATAATTGCATTATCTCTGCTGTGCAGAGTTCAGCTTCCTCACTGTGTTGGACTAGTAATCTGATTCCTCCACTCTGCCTGTTCTCACATTCTCCACCTCTCTGTGTTCCTCCACCTTAAGTGTTTTACTGTTGTTAGTGTTCAAACCTAGGTTTTTCTGTCCAAAAAATGTCACTGTGATCTGGTTGTAAAGTATCTGACAGGTATATAAAGAGTCATGTATTAAGACTAATGTTACGTAATTCTTTGCAGGACAAGCCTCTCCAGAGGGCATCACTGGGGAGGGGACTGATGCTGTCCCAGAGCTGTTGGTGGTGCCCCCTCCTCCTCCCAGGAAGATCCTCTCAAACCCAGGTTCTCTGGGTCCCTCCCCAGAGAAGTCTGCCAGACCTTCCTCTGTGAATATGAGTGAATTCATCCATCCTCCCCCTGTCGAAGAAAACGGTGTGAACATTGCACGATTACATGTCCACTTGCAACTTTGTGAAACCAAACTTACCGTGTCCTCTAACAGCCCTCTTAATATTGGTTTCATATTGTTTTTCATATGTATCATTTGCAGAGATCCCTGCTTCACCCGAGTTCGCAGATGTCCCAGAGTTTGACGATGTGGCTTTAAATGCCCATTTTCCAGAGCTGCCTGTGTCAGAGTGGGGGGATGGGGAGTATCCAGATACTCCAGATGGACAGAACCTTCCAGAGTTTTACGACAATGAGCTAACTGCTCCAGGAGCAGCACTTAGAGACAAATACCAAGATAATCCACTACCAGAACCTTCTTTCCCTGTCACTCAAGAGTCTCCACCAATGACAGGGTAAGACTGTATGATGAGTTTAACCCAAGTGTCTTTGCTTTGAAATACTTGTTCATCTCTGAGAACTTTCACTCCTCTGTCCCAACCAGGCCTGAAGCTAAAGTTGGCAACGGTTTGTATGAGAGTACAGAAAATATCTATGAGGACATTACCACATCTGCCACCAAAAAGAAAGGGAAGAGTGACGGTGGCAAGAAACGCAAAGGACCACCAAAGAGTGAGGACACATTTTTGGATAATACATGACATCAGTCACATCACGTCAAACATTTATATATCGATAAGAAGTCTGATCCAAATAATCGTGTTAATTCCACTGAATATCTCACAAATCAAAAAGAAATTTGAATAAGTCTTAGACTCCTATCATGATTTTAGCATGATTCTATAAAGATTATGATAAAGATCAGTATTGTTCTGTGCATCAAACCCCACCATCCAGCACTATTTCAGTTTTACCGTTTCAGGTAGGTTTACAGTCTATAGATATTACATAAAGGAAAAGTATACATAACTCACAGATCTCATCAGTGGCTCTCATAGACAGAAGTACTGTTATCTTGTGTGATTCTATCTTCTGGATCGTGTCAAAGCTGAACGCTACTGTTTTTCTTCACGCTATCAGCTTCTCTTCTATTCTAAGTTCGCTTAAACCTCTTTTACCTAAATGTGTGTTTACCACAGACCCATATTCTGAGGCAGCACAGGAAACCGTAAGTAGCCTTGTCACCACTTTGAATTAAAATCTTATTTTGTGTTGCTTATCTGTCTGAGATTCTAATGATTTAGTGCAACAGGAATCAAACCTTATATCTTTGGTGGTGTTTACAGAATGAAGAGAAAAGAAAGACGGGCAGGTTCGGCAAGTAAGGCCTTATTGTTTGACCCAGTTCTCCTCTGATCTGACAGAAACTGTTAGAGATGAGAGAGTCTGGTCTGCCTTTGTTTTCCTCATAATCTCCTTTGCCATTTTAACCTGGTGCGAGGAGTCCCTTTCAAACGAGAAGATATCCCTCATTCTGTTTTCTGCAGGAGCGACAAGAAAGCTGCAGCAGAAGGGCCGGGTGAGAAAGAGCTGAAAAAGAAAGAGAAGCAGCGCCTGGAAAAGGAGAGGAAGGAGCTCAAGGAGAAACAGGAACGGGAGAAGAAAGAGCAGAAAGAGAGGGAAAAGAAGGAGAATGAGATGAAGAAGAAATTCACAGTAAGTGATGTTATTCCGACACAGAAGAGAGGTATGGAAAGTGAGCGAGCAGTGGGGGCGGGTGGGGTACGTGTTGGCATACAAACCTGTCTGGATTCATTCCTCCCAGTTGAGCTGAGCAATGTGTGCAGGCTCAAAAGGAATTTGCGTAAACAGTTGTTTCATTGTTGGTGATATTTCTGACAGGAGATCTATGAACTGCAATATAATATTACCACATTGTAACAAAAGGACATTTGTAAAGGATCACATTGGTCCTGCCGATGCTGAGCAGAAAGAGTGGGGCAACCATTACAGTTATCAATGAGCTGACAACGCGCTCCTCTAATTTACATTAATGAAGCCAAATGATAACACATTATCCACATGAATGTGTGATTTTAACCTGTAACTGTATTTGTTAGATCACAGGACATGAAGATGCAATGTACCAGGCAACAGTGACTGTAACAACAAAAGGACGGAAGAACGATCTGCCCGTCCAGAGCGGTGACATCGTCAGCATCATCCGCACAACTAACTGTCCCAAAGGGAAGTGGCTGGCCAGGGACAGCAGCCACAACTGTGAGTTTTCATTATGTTGTCATTAGCAGCGTGTTCACCTCGAGGGTAAAGGGATGCACGAAGAAGCAGGAAGGTAGACAACACTGCATTGCAGCAGGAGTGTGATGAAAACAACAGAAATCACTCTCCCAAGTATATTATCACTTATATATGTTATTGCACATCCTTTATACACAACCGACTGTATAAATTCTGAGCCACATGAGGCAGAAAAATAAAGGCACAGAAAACTTGTTGAGAGACATAACTTGTGTACTTTAATCCTTGATTGTGGATTCCATCAGTGACTCTGAGTGTGTTTTCTAGATGGGTATGTTGCAGTGGATCATGTGGAGCTAGACATCAAGGAGATGTTGGAGCTGGGGAAGAAGACTGCAATCAGCCGCAAGAGCAGCAGCAATGTTATCGAGGGAGAGGTCACCAGTACAGGGAGCAGGTATGTGTGCACAGAGGGACACATGTAAAGACAAACCAACAAAAAAACAAAACAAAACAAAACATGCAACTTCTCACTCAGTATTCATCACACTGTTCAGCTAAAAGGATGATGTATGGCTGTCTCTTTTCCTCAGGGCATCAAATCACTATCCACTATCAGCAGAAAGCTGTAAGTATTGTATATTCTTACTCATACCTACAGGGTGTATTTAACTTATTCAGCAGCAGTTTGATGTTGATGTTGATGTGTTCAGTCACAGATGACAGTGAGGAGTGGACCGGTGATGATGATGAAACTCTCTCCCCTGTGACTGAAGCTGCAGATCCACTGCCTCCAGTGTAAGTCAGTGCTAGTCTGACTCCAGCCAAGTGAATTTTTCAGTTTTGATTTCTACTATTTTTCAAATACAGATTTAATTTTTATTTTTTAAACCAATGACTTGTCAATGTTGTTTCTTCTGCAGGGGCCACACCAGGACATTCTCCATGCCAGACATGGGTAAGAAATCAGACTCAGACTCAGACCAGACTTCTGTATCAACACTACTTTATCTCTGCAGCATAATGACAAACCTTTCTTCAGGAAATTGTACTGATAGCTCTTTGATAGTCAGGTTCAGTAGTAAAAAGCAAATGCTCAACAAAGTAATGATGGCTACTGCTTATCACCTGAAAGTCTGTCATTATTGTCAGATTATTGTCACCTAATATGTCAGGTAGTTCCTGTATCTCTTCCACTAGTTATCTTGATGGGGGTTTGTAGATACAATAAGCAAGAGATACTATACATCTTGATTTTTTACATCAGATAAGTTCATGTGGTTTCATTCAAAGATCCACAGTATCCGTTTACCAGCATCAGTGTTGGAAAACTTTCATCATGTATGATTCTGTGCCTTTGAGTTAATAATATCATGCAGTTCTTGCAAAGTTTTTGTCGAGATATGCTGTAAATAACACCCCATTAGGAATATTATTGTTGGCACCTAATCTGTGCCTCTCTATCTGTAGGTCGAAACAGGAAAGATGATCGGACTGTCTCATTTTTTCACGTGTTAGTTGTTTAGCTTTGCTGATCAAAGCACCGACAGAATAAAATGTCCACACGCGTCAAGTTGTTTTTTCTCTAAAATCGGCACAGAAGTGTGGGACTGAGCTCAAACAAGGCAAATTATACTGCGTGAGGTGAAAGGGACAGGTGCATGCTGGCATTCAGTGCCAAAAATCACACTCCTTCTCAGAGTCATGGCTCAGTCAAGTCCGTGTTGAAAGCCACTGGCATCAGGATACTTTCCAATTCTAAACTTCATTTAAAGACTCACTAAACTATTAACTCAATTTGTATACTTATATACTGAATCATGACCATGTGACTCTTTGGTTGAGCAGGTTGTTTGTGTAAACAGGAAGATGTTAACAATTTAATTGTGTAATGACAAGCAGCAACAATTTCCTGGTATGACTTAATTAATACTGTGGGTGTGTTGAGAAAATGCATTAAATTAATCTGCCTTCCTTATTTGTTTTCTTAGGAAACAAAGACCTTAGCATAAACCGCCAGCACAGATACAGTGACATCAGTGCAGAAGGCCCCCATATCCAGTGAGTTCACCTGTTTCTCCCTTACACTCAGTTGCAGATGCAAACACACACATACATCAGAGCGTGGATGTGCAATACATGTGTGTGTGTGTGTGTCTTTTTATCAGAGCAAACCATGAAGCACTTCAGAAGTTGGCGACGTTTTTCCATTCACCCAAACCTGTGGAGCCAGCTTCCAGGTAGGCAGCATGAGCAAATGTGCACCTGCTTTATAAACACATACACACACACACACATACATGAATACAGTCACACACAAACATGTACAGACATGCAAATGTGGTTTTAATATTTGCTTTTCTTTGTTTCAGTAGCAGTGAAGTGGAGACAAGTAAGTGATCCCCCATGTATTGAAATACATGATATATGTTCAATATGTAAAACTATGTTCTGTGATATAAATTATGTATGAATAATGGTGTGCAAGAGGATTATTATTACATGAAATCTATTGTGAATTCTTAATGGCATTAGTTCAATCACTGAAAAATGATGATCCGTCTGATGCCAAGACACTTTCTGGTTCCATTTCAGGTCCTGTGCTTGTGAAGGAAGAAGCAGTTCACCTGTAAGTAAAGTTATAAAACACACAGACACAAACCGTACATGTTGTGCAACCTGTAGACAGGCGAGTTTCCTTCCTTTTTGCCTGGAATGGGTTGCTGAGCATGAAAAGATCGAGTGTTTTATTCTTTTTGTGTTCGAGAGAAGGGCAGATGGAGGGGAATCACTCCTTCTACCAGGAAGTAAAGTTGGAGAATGAGTTGGTGATTCCCAGTAATTCCCAGAAATGTGCTTAAATTTTATGATTGTGTCATATGTGATGGTCACAAGGAGGTCAGCCTCCTCTGTCTCGATACAGCAGGCAGCATGGAATCACCTGCATACTTCACACCAAAGCATAGAACAATGGACGGTGGTTGAGGAAAAGATGTGTTATTTTCAAATGTGTTTTCCACAGGCCTGAGGCAAATGCAACACAGGAAGTGGATTTTAATCATCCTGAGATGCTCATTTTACCTCCTCCTGACCTGTACGCTGACCTGACCACAGAGTAATAATCGGAACACAAGGTAAAGATGAATCACCTGGACTCCTCGCTGTCCATCACTGTGCAATTCACATGTTGACATAATGTTTATGTTTCTTTTTGTTACAGCACAACAAAAAGCAGTCAGGCAGAAGAAATAGGATTTGTCTGTGGTGTTGTTCTTCACACTGTGATCTGTGTCACTCACCTAATACTGTGACAATAACCTCATCCTCTGGACTATGATGTTATTAATCTGATGACTATGTTTGTGGATCAATTTGATGATTTACAAGAGGAACAGGAAGTGGGGATTTTTTTTACGAGTGACCTCTCAGCCACCAGAAATCTTCCTGTGCTGTTTCTTGAGGCACCCAGTGTGAGATCTGTGAGGGGCAGTCTGTCTGGTGGCTCTGAGTGACTGTGAACTAAGGACCAACATGGACTGCTGATCCCAGAGATGGACCTAGAAACTGTTGCAGACACACACACAGGTTTTCTGTGGTTCTGTGACCCTGGAGGCTCTTGTGGGGAAAATTACACACTTGTCACAAATGTCATGTGCAAATAGCAGAAAGACGGATCTATTTAAAGTGGTGGAAATAAGAGGGGGTCAATGGCAAATTTTCTTGTTTTTGTTTTCTCAGATTAGTGTATGTTTATTTTCAATGCACCATCTTTAGGAAACACAGAGGACTCCTGCAGTGAAAAACAGGTTGAACTTGTTTACCTATCATGTTTAGCCATGTGTTTAGTAATCAGTAGTCCTTTTTCCACCACGCTGTTCATCTGGAGGATCAAAGAATCCACAGATGAGGGTTGGAGCGCAAGAACCAGTGGAAGTTATCAATGTCTGAATATTTGTCTAATTCCACACAGAGGAGTGTAAAGGGTTGGATGAAATGAGTGCACACACATATTACCAGTTTGCAGTGTTGGTAAGGAGTAAATAGCAACATAGCTAATAAACTTCACAGATTTTTAGGTTTGGTCATCAGTGATAGTTCATTCCATGCCGCAGGACTCTGATTAACTCTTTTAAAACCACCTTCAATGTTTAGTTTTAAGTGTTGATATTATTGTGCTTTTTTTGTACTTGAACAAAGTTTTTTTCTACTTTGTAATTTTATGTCCTCTCATTATTTTGTGAACACATTATTATAGAGTATGGCAGTGCTTAAGTAACATAATATCTTTAATGGCAAACAAATAACATAATGGAGTATAATCTACAATAGAAAACTAACAAACTCTGCTGGTACCAGTTGCTATGTTTGGTCATAGTTGCAACTCCTAACGGGAAACATCATCTGTGACATTATTTTCTGTACATGTTATGGAGCTTATGTCTGGCAGCGCATCCTATTTTTCTGGGACTTTCCCTCAAGTTAATAATAATAAGTATTACAGAAAGAGGAGGAAGCAAAAAGGAGGAAGCAAAGCAGTGATGATCAACTGAGGCCATAATCATGCAAGAATATTGTTGTTGACATCTATGGGTGCATTATAATCCTCTGTGATGTGTGTGTGTGTGTGTGTGTGTGTGTGTGTGTGTGTGTGTGTGTGTGTGTGTGTGTGTGAATGTGCAAAACTTCCAAACTGATAAGACAAAAACATTTTCCTTTTTATATGTTTGTTTATTGTTTTTCAATAAATACTCATTAAAGTGCAAATCATAACAGCAACATCATGCAGTGCATAACAAGAGAAATCCAAACCCCAATCAGACAGAGAGACAGGGAGAGACAGTTGAAACGCACCGTCACATTCACACACACGTGCAGAAACACACTCTTATACACATTCTTTCACAATACCCAGTGTGCACACACGCGCGCACACACACACACACACATTAGAGTATTTAAGGTTACACTAATCATAAGAACCCCAGCACAGATAAACAGCGAGCACAGCTTTGCTGTGGAAAATACTCACTTTGGTACAACACGAAAAATCTGTATTTGATTAGGCCCTTTGGCATGTGTTTCTGGCTCTAAACACAGATTAGAGTTTACATGACTAACATGCCACTGGTAGTTGCATACAGTTGTGATGGTACAGTACTACATCTGACAGTAAATACTGGTTATATCAGAGGAGTTTTTAAATCCGACTCATGACCTCTCCAGGATAGTGCACTTCATTATTGATCAGTGTTTTGTATTGTTGTGACGAGCAGCAGTATCAGGAATGAATGCATAATGGGCCAGATGTGATCCTGATGTGACCAAAGTAGCTCACTACAGAGAGGACATGTTATTAAGATTCAGCAACAGAGTGTAATATAGAGGAGTGACAGAACATGGGTTAGTGTTTACAGAGTGGTGTGTGTGTGTGTGTGTGTGTGTGTGTGTGTAGTTGCATGTATCTTGCAGCAGGGAGCAGAGTTTCTCTCCCTCTGACATCAAAGTATACTCAGTGTATGTGCCGTCTCAGACAGAATAAACAACCCTACACAGGACACAAAGACAGATGACGTGTAGTAAAGGGTTTCAGCAGAGTAACAAATAATGTGGCTTTAACCGGTTCAACCAAAAGCCTTCACGAAGCTTTCATAAGGCAAAAATCAAAAACTTTTTTTGCAACAGTGCTGAGTAACATACTAGAACCTCTGTTCACTTCTTATCATTGCACATCCAACAAAATACTGAGTGAACAATATGTTTTTGGCTTAATAGTCATAGTCAAGACTGTTGCATGGCTAATTTTAACTTAGCCTAAACTAAATAATAAATAAGACACGAAATAAATAATCATGAATGAACACATGAAAAACATCTACATGAACCCATTATTAAGAAATATTACTTCATTGTTCTTATCTCATAGTACCTTTATGAAAGCAAACATACTCATTTTGTTTTTGCCAGTTTCATTCTATAAAACTTTTAATGACTTCCTTGTTCTTTCGCCAATCACAAACCCCCCAGTCCGTGAAAATAACAATGATAAATTCAATTTCATAATAGTGAGCTGGGGTTACTCAAGTTCATAAATTATTTCAAAAGGTGCTGCTTAATTTATACACAATACTTTACTGTAATTATTCATATTATTATTTATTTCCTAATGTCTTATTTACTGTACTTATTAAGTATTGTTTCATAGACACCAGTCCAAAGTAGGTTATGTACCATCAGTTCACCCTCTGTGTCATGCTGAGAACAGCAGAAAGGCAACAGTCCAGTCCTCTCCATCAAAACAGCACCAACCAAGAGAACATGCCCGCAGAGAAAGACAGAGGAGGATTTGTTTGAGCGGCACCAGCTTTCACTTTACATTCAGTCGGAAAAGATTGTGGAAAAAAATATCCAGTGACAACACCAACGCACAAGACCGCTATGGTATGACTGACAGGACAATGCAAAACATTTATAGAAGTAATAACACCAAGGCATTCATCAATATGTAGAGCCACAAACAACAGGTACAGTAAAGTGTGTGCATCCACACAAAGTTGTGATGCAGTAATAATAATCTGCAAACTGCTGGCCTCAGCAAACGAGTTTTAAAGTGCAGACTAAACGGACAACAGCTAAACAGAAGATACACACACACACACACACACACACACACACACACACACACACACACACACACACACACACACACACACACACAGAAAGCAGCTACAATACACCAAAGCATTACGTTTTGATTCTCGTCACTTTGTTCTCTGACTCACTCTTTTCGACTCTGCCGATCTCAAAAACCACTGCAAAGATCCTCCTAACACCCCAGTGTTAACTCAGTTAACAACACACACTCCACCCATCTGATCTCCGTTACACACACTGGCTCAAGCACGCACACTCTCCATATACAGGTACATATACACAGAATTACTGTGTTGCATTCTTTAAGGCAACTGGAGAAAGGTTTCTGTGGTTTATACTGTCCCGCACAGATCCACACCATCTCACATGGATTTGTCATCATTTGTCATCACCTGCTCTATCATCATCATCATCATCATCATCATCATCACCTCTTTACTGGAACACAGAACTAGTTAACCAGTCTCAATTTGTTTATTACTGCTGAGACAATTTGTAGCAATTGTGAAAACTGATTAATGAAGTAATTTATGTGTGTATAGAAAACCCATGTGAGATGGAGTGAGTCTGTCTTCAACACGCAGTCAGTACCATGTAGAGCAGAGGTCTTCAACCTGTTCCTCAAAGGTTCGTGTGGCTGCAGGTTTTTGTTCCAATCAAGCAGCAGCACATCACACCTCATTTAATCAACTGATCTCAGTCTGCAGACAGTTGATTGGTCCAACTGTGTGCTCTTGATTGGTTGGAACAAAAACCTGCAGCCACACGGCCCTTTGAGGAACAGGTTGCAGACCTCTGATGTAGAGTATTATCGTTCTACTATCCTTCTGTCTCTCTTGGTTCGTTAATCGTCTACAAACACAGGATAAAATTCTATGTTGATGCAGTGCTTAAATAATGTAACTACAGTGCCTAAAAAAACAATTTCTAAAAAATAAATACGGATCTGATATCTAAATAATAATAATCTTCTTTTCGCTGTATAAAGTCTAATATTTGGTATATATTGTCAACCTTTTCAGCTACGTAATATGATTGAAATATAAATATAATATACATGAATAACAAAAGCTGTTTCTTTACAGACTATGTAATATAAAAACTGAAATAAAACTGTGGTGGTAACGTTCCCACAGACACAGATTTAATGTCAATTTTAACAACCAGTGCCCTAATGAAAATATTAAACAAGACGCAAAACTGACCTCCAATCAGTGTCTGTGGCGCACTCAGCAGGATGTCCCGCCATTAAGTGGTGGGTGATGACGTTTCAGCAGTTGGTAATAGATTGAAGGTATCAGAGGGATGTGAGTGACAGTGAACTTGACCTTTGCAGACTCTGACATGGGTGTGAACTGTGACCTCCGCTGGCCTCCACTTGCTCACAGATTCCAGTCCCAGGATCAGCTGCGGCCCAGTGTTTAAACACCAAGACTCTGACCCAAGGACTGTGGCAAAACAAGAAATAAAGCAATTAATCTGCCTTTCTGACCAAAGGCCTCCCTCTTTCTCTCTCCTTCATCGGAGGGTACACTGCACAGGCATTGCTCTTCACCCTTCCAGTCCAATACAACTGGAACAGAGATGAAGAGGAGACAGAAAGAGGAAGTCAAGCAAAACACCTCCACTCCTTACATCCCACATCTGCAAATGGCTTAAAAACCCCACTAACGTCCAGGTTACAGTGAGGGGAGTCCTCAGGCCTCAGCGTGCAAGTGTGGTGATCAGACTGGCACACATTTCGAAGAAGTCCATGGTGTGCGATCCCTGACGTGGGGTGAGTAGAGGCGAGCTACCGGACAGGGATCCTGGGAGAGAGGAACTGAGCTGAGGCAGATCAATGGCAGGGCTCGCCGAGTCGATGCTCAGTCTGGGTCTGTGGAGACCGGCTATGGAGCCCGACCTCTGAGGAGTGGACGAACCCGATTTAAAGCCCACTGCCTCAATGATGTCATCTGGAGGAGGAAAATATCATCAGCATTCAACAGCGGAGTAGTTTCATGAATAATATGTTTTATAAAGCTAATACATACACTTCTTCATGGTGTAAGTATCACAGAATGAATTTTGATTACGTGTTCTGACTTTGCATTTTGCATTAGTAAATGCAGTCATTGAATGCAGAAACATTAGTTATAAAAACAAACCCCATATCGATACTTGTTCATATATTCAGTTCTAATTTCAACAATCAAAGTGATATATGATATCAAAACAATGGCTATAACTTACAAAGAGCCACAGCAGGAACCCTTCTGCTGGTGAAGACTGATAGTCTTTGCTGCCCCACTCAGGCCAAGTGCTCAGGCTAATGAGTGAAATGCCGATGATTCTGAGATGTCTGCTGATGATGCAGATGGGTACTAAATGTTGCTAACTCACAAGTATTCCCACAGGGGGAGGCAAGAGGAGAGAAACTCACCACACCACACAGTCCTAGCAGTGTTTATTTTGTAGCAGAGCACCTATGATGTTTAATTCATCCTTACAATAAAAAGTTGTTTTATGAAATTTCCATTCCAGGTCGTTGCAGTTAAACCCAGATGATATTGTTTATCATGATAATTTTGTCTAACACTAACCATCAATGCTCTTGAAGTCGAGGAGGTAGGATCTGTTGTCCACCTGGTAGAGCTGCAGGCTCATTTTCACCAGGTTGCCCGTCACTGGATTCTTCCTCCGCACTCGCAGATGGTATGGGTTCACAACCTACAACACAAAATAACAGAGGATCTAGGTTGCGTAGAGATGTATGTGTGTACTGTAGGTAAATGTGCATGTATAAGACATATCCTCTTACCTTCCAGTCAAAGTTGAGTTGTTTCATAGCCCTGTACACTTCAGCCATGATATCATAGGGTCTGCTCTGACTCCTGATACCAAGGTGCCACTTGGCTTTCTTCACTGCCAGAGGTTTGGGCCTGGTGGTGTTGAGAGCATCCAGGGGACAACGAGACTTGGGGCTGTCGGCCAGGAGCGGAGGCATCCTCTCCGGGTGGGGTTTGACTCCAGGGGGTAGTGGCATGCCCTCTTCTATGAAGGAGCCCTGAGGAGGACTGGAGGCCAAGTAGAACTCGCTGGCCTGGGTCATGATGCGCCGGTTGTCTATGATAAGGTGATAGGCCACTGCTAGCTGATCCTGGATGGACAGAAGGAGGTTGGAAAGCATAGTTAAGACACAGGATATTATTCACTGAAGCTAAGGACAGACCATTAGAGACATTTTTTAGTCTTGACAGTCAAAAAGAAGCACAAGTTGAGCTTGATTACAGGGGAAAGCACTTCAGTCAGTTGTATAGTTTAATTTTTTTGCTGCAGCTGCAGTGGTTTGTTTCAATAAACAGAAGAGCAGGGCATTTATGATTGCATGACTAATCATAGCTACAACAGCAGAGTGTGTGGAGAGTAGGAATAGTTACACTGACAAAGACCTATTCTCAGCTACATATGAGCACATTAATATCGTTTCAAGGCAGACTTGGAAAATCCTGAACCTATCCATAAACATTGTTTGACTGTGACTGAAAACCCTCTGTTCCTTAAGATTATGAATGTGTCTTCATGAGTGTACCTGTGGATCTCCACTGTAAAGGCTGGACACAACCTCAGACTCATTGCATTCAAACTTCTCACACACTTCTCTCACGGCCTCCTCATCCAGGACTGTGGCATCATATGAAGGGTCTTCAGGGAACAGGTAACCTGGCAGGTCCTGCTTAAACCACTCGTGTTCCCTGACAGAGGACAGGATCATCAGTCAATGCAAAATACAGCAGCTGTCAAGTTATCATGCTTAACTATGAAACCAAACCTAATGTTGATTTTATTCATTTCAAAACGTTACAGATTGTTGTCAAACACAGAGGTCTGTATGTGTACCAACCCTCCAGATGCAGGAACATTTCATTTACAAAACATTAATGTGATGTTATGAAAATAAAACACATACAAGAAAAGACATCAGCTGACAGTGTTGATGGGTTGTAGGTAATTCTCTACTGAGGGCAGTAAATGAACCTGTGAAAAACTAAACTGAGCCTCAGCACATTACAGCCACTGAACTTTAGTCATATAAGTATGATTTTGACTTTGTGACTATGAAAAAATATGATTTAAAATCTGTTAAACTGCAATTTCTACATGTGCCCAGCCCAAATTATATTATAATATGGAATGTAGATACAATAGTAAAAAAAAAAAAAAAAAAAAATTTAAAAAGATTATAAGTACAAAAAAACCCACAGAAGACAAAGGAGGTTTCTGTTAAGGCCACTTGACCCGACAGAGTGTGGTGACTACCTGATGTCTTTGATGGTGGCTCGCTTCAGAGGGTCAACCTGTAGCATGAGCATCAGAAGCGAGGCCACAGACCGGGTCAGGTACTCTGGGATGTAGAAGACGCCTCCTCTGATCTTCTTAAAGAGCGTGGGGACATGCTCATCATCAAAGGGCAGAGTGCCGCATAGCAGGGCGTACAGGATCACTCCACAGCTCCAGATGTCCACCTCTGGGCCTGCATAGAGCCTGACAGAGAGATGACATAACATTATATAACCTTCATATAACATATCTTATAATAACATAAGTGCTGTTTGTATTATGCATCTACATTGGTATAAAAAACTGGCTTGATATGGTGACTTTATTTTGACTAAAAACAGTTTTTTTGTTTATCTCAAACTAAGACTGACTAGTTTAGATTTTACATGTTCACATTTGAGGAACGTTTTATTTATGGGTTTGGTAACCTGTGCAGTTTTTGACCTCTAGTAGCACAAAGGAGCAGTTTTGCTTGTAATGTGCATGCTCACATTTACACAAATGTGCAATCAATCAGATTAATTGAGCCGGAGTGAGTGAGATACATAGAAATGTCCGACCGCAGTGAAGAACGCGTCAAACTGGTAAACACAGATACAAACCATAAACATTGTACGATTTAAAATTGTTTTAAAAATCTGATGTGCAAATGTTTTATGTGTATTTCAAAACATCCTTAGACATCAAGGATAAACACCAAGTGTTTTGATGAGTAAAGGTTGTAAAGGTTGTTTTCTGTCAGGCTGGGTTTCACTCATTGTTCAAAATCCTGAAATAACTGTCCTGTACATATAAATAACTGTGATTAGTGCTGACAATCAGTCGATTAATCGTACACACACACACACCTTCCTGAGATGACCTCAGGAGCAGCATAGTTGGGTGAGCCACAGCTTGTCCGTAGAAACTCCCCATCTGACATCATGTTTGACAGACCTGTCGGCCAATCACAAGATAGGCACACATTAACACCTCTCTGTCTTTACTCTGACAGTAACACACACTACAGAAATAATCCTCTATTATCATATTATTGCTACTGATCCATAGGTTAAACTGAGCACATCCTGCCACACAGACAGGGAGGGTAAGAGTTCCACTCTGGACACCGCTGATACCTTTATCCTTCTTTACCCGCCAAGACTCTAAGCTCTGAACACGAAGCTCATCTAATTGGATGAGCTTCTCTCTGCCTGACAGGGCCTCAGCTGAACGGTAAACACCAGACGTTCTGTGATGTGCTGACCTTCTCTTTATCTTTTGTCACTGTTCCCGTAGCACTCTCTCTCTCTTGGCTCAGCCGTGTCTGTTGCTCTCAGCCAAAACACGTCTCCTGCTGTACACTCCTGCCGCACCCCAACGATTCCTTCACTATCAGATAACACTAGGCCTCAATGCTTCCTGCCAGACTTGATATGAAACCTGGCTGTTGCTAGGGCTCTCCCCACCCCATGCACCCTGCTGGGCACAAGGACCTTCATATGTTTTTGAAAATATTTCTCTCTTTCATCATTGCAACAGGCAGTTTCTTAACCAATCGGTTAGAACAATTATGCCACAACCGGTAAGAAAGAAAGAAATAATTAATTCTCACCTTATAATGAGGTTAGCGGGTGCATGAAAGTGATTGTATAATTGGGCTGTTTTTAATAACTCAGCAACAAAGTGTCACTTGACTCTAATCGAACCGTCTTACTTGGTTAATTCCAGCTCTGCCACAAACTCTGCCTCTTGCTGTTTCTTAGTCCCCCTTGAACATATTCAGTTATGTCCTGTTATGTTGTCTCTCTTCTTAAATTCCCTAACAGTCCTCAGCTTCAGTCGAGCCAATCCTTTTCTCCCTCCCTCCAGCTATAACTGTGTTCACTGGGAATCCTACCAAAGTCGGCAATCTTGGCGTTCTTGTTGGCGTCCAGCAGGACATTCTCAGGTTTGAGGTCTCTGTGGACTACCATGTGCCTGTGGCAGTAGTCTACAGCTGAGATTATCTGTTGGAAAAGACGACGAGCTTCTGTGTCCTCCACCTGAAAGATGCAATATGAACAGTATGTGACTGCACTGTTGATATCAAATGGAAATCTGTTATAGCTGTTTGATATAAAAGTGTGTAACTATATGTGACACAGATCGTTATAGAAAAAATGCTGAACCAAGCCTATGACACGTGTGGAAACAGCAGTGGACAAAGAAGTTACGTGCTGTCCTGTTAAGAACAAATTTATCCTGTTCAGTGTTGGTCATGAGATTTCTATGGCTCAGGGCCCAGGTAAAGTTCAAGTAGGATTATTCTCATAGTAATAATAATAATGAGAGGCCCCAGAGGAGATCATCTCCTCATAGCTCTCAGTATCTGTCTTGAATGTGTGTGTGAGAAAGAGAGAGTTTGTGTCGAAGACCATGTTTCACCCGAAAACTGGAGCTGAACATTTAAAAATAATAATTTACAGCTCTGAGAACGCTGGAGCAGTGACACTGGGGTCAAACGCATTTTTGAGACTCATTAAATATAAATCGCATTACTTCAAAGTTTACAACAGTTGATTAATAAGGAAAAGGTAATAGTGGAAAAAAAAACAGCATTTTGACCCCAAGTATGCGTACTGATGGAGATAGCTGCAGTTTAAAGACAGTACTATGATGACTTTAGAGAATGAGAATAAATGAACTCAGAAAGAAAAACACTTTCCCTAAATAAAACTATTTAAGTAACATTAAAAATACAAATATTAGCACTTAACAGTATGTATATGACTGCTAAAGTCAAGGTAACACCCACAATAGAATTCGAAAAAAAAAAAAAAATTCCCTTAATTGATGTTTGATAAAAGGCAGTAGTACACACTGCTTCACAGCTCTATTACTGTTCAACCAATCTGAGCTCTGATGATTCACTGACCAGTGCATGCAGGAGATGGGGACTCTAATTAATCCCTTGATAATGAAATGTCTTACCCGTCCATGTTTGCAGATGTAGTCAAACAGCTCGCCTCCAGACACATACTCCATAACCATGAAGAAATCTGTGGGTGTACTTATCACCTGGTACCTAAAACACAAACACAAATTTGTGTTGACAACGACTTACTGTACATTAATTAACATATAAGCCTCTTTCACATTCTATCCCGGTATTTAACTGTAACTATATAAATATTAATTAATATAATATTCCTTCTCTAAAACTCTAAACCCATTTTATTTCCTTCAAAACGAGTGTATGCATTATTTTCGTAAAGGTCAGGTACATTAAAATGCAGGCGCGGTCTCATGAATGGTTGCCAACACGACCAGCACCGGAGGAGAAATAAACACAAACCAAATCGCAATTTCTTTGTCTTTCTGTCTTACATTCTCACAGAGAGTTTCCAGGCAATTTAAGCTGTGAGAACACTTGAGGGAACAAATTTACGACATTTGGTCTAATTCATTTCATGCTGGTTTTACAAACAGAGCCAATACATCACACAGAGTCTGCTTTTCTCAATTCTGCGTCCATGCCTGAAGCTCTCTGAAGCAGTGCAAGCTGTCTGTGTGTGTGCGTGTGCCTAAAATATATGTGTTTGTGCCTGAGTTTATGGATATATATGTCTGTGGCAAACTGTGCCACAGCACTCCAGCTCGTGACCAGAGAGCTCACATATCTGCCATAGCTTACTGTGTGATGGTGGACTAACCCTAACCTAAAAATAACACAGAAATTGTTGAGAGAGACATGGACTGACAAGGAGAAAAGAGGTCAGTGAGACAGAAGGAAAGAGAAGGAAGGAAGACAAGGTCAAAGAAAAAGCACAAGAGAAGCCAAGACAAGGATTTAACCATGCAGGAATTATTTCAACTCCTATCAACTTTACTGGAGATTTGTACAGACCAGAAAAGATTTCTTTATCTAGTTCCAAGCCTGTATGTGTGTGTACTGATATGTCTGTGTGTCTCTACCTCCTGGGAACCTAATGGGCATGCTCAGTACAGTGCAGCTGTAGTAAACAAACAGGAAAAAGCAAAGCATGCCATAATACAGAGGGAACACAGCACAGCAAAAGGCCCACATTGCAACAGCCACTAATTTAACAGATCTCAGCTATCTCTTCAGTCTGCAGTCTGTCTGTCAGCACTAAGAATCCCAAATCTGACAGAAGGATGCGTCGTCTTTCTCCACTTACAGCTTGATGATGTGTGGGTGTCTGAACAGTTTGAGATTCTGGATCTCTCGTTTGATCTTCCCGACGACATCGAGACTACGGATCTTCTGTCTGTTCAGGATCTTTACGGCCACTTTATGGCCCGTCAACTGATGCTCTCCAACTAAAAACAACAGAATACAGATATGAAGCAGCTATGGGACACAGACAAACTCATAAAAACTTACACACAAGAAATACTGCAGAGACAGAGACGCACTAAAGGGTTAAGGTTTGATCTTGAGACCTGTTGCACTGCAGGCTTCAACATACCAGTGAATGATTTGTTTGCTCTACTGTAGACTGTCCTGACCATATCTTGGTTCAGGGTGTTGGAGCTCTATCTGTGCTCCTGAGGCTCTGTGGCCACGTTGTGACTGAAGCTATCCAACCCTACTCATACCTATAAATTCCCTTGGGACAAACAACTATTACCACTGGCAAATTTTCATTGCGTTAAGACAAAAGCCCCGCTAAGCTAACGCAACCCTCAACCTGCGCACACAACAAACAGGTGGGGTGAGGAAGGAGTATAACCCCACAAGGTCATGCGGAGTGGCCGTAAAACTAGCCAAGAAAACCGAAATAATATCCTGTGATATGCTTTTTCTAGGCAAAGCCTGACGCCTGTGAAGGGATTTCCCGACTTGGAAGGCACTTAGCAAGCTAACCCTGGTTAGCAATGGGATAAAATATCCGACTAGCTGAGCCGTTTGTGAACATTTTGTCAGTTAACAACATTAAGCTCACATGGTGGGTTTCGCTCGGGCTATAAGCTTCACAGATGTCCTTTACCGTAAGACGGGGCAAATAAACCGAGCACAACCTAAACCCTGAACGTTACAACGTTATATGATAACAATGTGGGTATGGCTGCATCTCCTTCGAGCTACTGCCCCCCAGGTGATTACACCTGCCATAGCCGTTATCAGCAGCTACTGATACGGGCTTCGGAGAAAGAATTTGACTTTCAGGCGGCCGGATTCTCACAACACATTTACGCTTTAAATCCCTCCCGTTCCTGCCGTTTGAGCATCTAGCTACGCAAACTGCTCACGGACCGCCGGCAAGTTCAACACTGTCCGTGAGGGAGTGGGGGGGGGGGGCACGGCGACTACTTCATATTACTCCAACTGAAACCCACAAACGTACACATTAAGCCCGGCATGACACAAAAAACATGACTTAACTCTTCACTTTCCCGAATGTCCCCACTCCGAGCGTGTCGCCGAGGATGTAATGGCCGATCTTTACCCTGCCTTCGTGTTTCTGTTGTTGCCGCTCTGCCATCTTCTCCGTTACCGACGGTTGGGCTCGCTCGGTGCGCTGCGTGTGCTGCCTGCCTGCCTGCCTGCCTGCCTGCTTGTGGGGCGCACGGAGGGGCGGGGCACCTCGCTGCTCCTCACTGCTGGCAAGGTGGAGAACCACCGACGGCTCGACCCCGTTCAACGCTCACTGTCCGGTTTGCGGCGAAGAGCGTAGCAGAGAAACGTAACTGCTATCCAGGAGGCCAGGTGACATATGGTGTAAAGCAGAATCTGGGTGGCAAAACCGAGATTATCCCTCCAAAAGCCCAGCAGCCTTTAGCTGCCATCCAACCTGCACGTTTGTGCATATGCCACCGACCCTGTGCTGTGTTGAGTTTTCCTGCGCCAATAAACACTTTACCTACGACAAGTCTGCTAGATAGCTTTGTAAAAGCACCGAGGACATGGTGCAGAATGTGCGTAAAATTGCACTTATGAAAAGAGCCAAGATTTCCACGGGCCAGTGAAGACCTCTGTGCCTTAATGAAAACTGAGATTAGCTGCCGTGCAAAGTATTTCTTCTAATGTTAAATAATGTAGCTTTCCTTTGTGCGCCATGCATGTTTCACCCCCCTCAGTGACGAAACAATAAAATAAAATAATAAAATAAAAATTAATGTCTCTGTCTTTTGATTGTGCTATCGGTGTTCACTGTATCTTTATGGGCTACCAAGGTTAGGTCAGGTCATGTTCTCACTGCCATGCTCACAAATAGCTGGTAATCTTCCATTAAATGTCTGGAATACAGTAGGCTGATTAAAAGGAGAAAGGTCGGAAAAGTGAAATGAATGGTCAGATGAGCTGCAAACAAGACTGAGGTGAGTTGTTAGATGACCACTAGATGGCAGTATATGTTTAATTTATTAATAATCAGTATGACTCTTGGAGCCGCTTTTGCTCCTGCCCTGTTTTTATAGTCTGTGCTCCTGTCCTGTGCATAAAGCAGGAGTCCTCTCTGAAACTGGGAAACATCTGAGGAGCGCATGAACGATTTCTTATCAAAATGAGAAAAGACACATAAAACCTCTGCTTCTTATCACGTGTTTTTCTTGGTCAGTGTATGTTTGGTTTCACTGACCAGGACACTCACATTCTCTACCGGTAAATGAATGTTTTTAAAAGCAAAATGTAGATTAAATAGATGAAAAAGTTTGTCTACATTATATTCCCCGTTCAGCAAATCCCCATAACATAAAAAGAATCCAAATGAAAATGATGAATTTTAAACTTATATATGTTCTTTCTATGAGCACCTGCAGAGTATATATAAACGTTTTCTGTTGTACTGGCAAAATACAGAAATTACAGCAACGTCTTGTTTAGGATGAAGAATTAAACATTTCACATTAAACATTCAACAGAAATTGGCATAGTTTTATGTTACAACATTCACTGGAAAATAAGAGCAAGCTGCTTTAATTGTTTTTCAGGATGCAAAGAGAGCAAACACCCCATCTCCGATAGTAACACAGTTCACCAACGCTCCGGACCACGGTCACTCTCGTGCGCCTGTCGTGCCGTGCGCAATCACTGGGGGCGCAGTATCACCGCCCTGCTCTGTCCCCCCTACTCGTTCCAGTCTGAGAAAGTTTTCCATGCAGGGATGGACATGATTACCCACCGTTAGCAGAGGGAAGAGGGCTGAGCCTTTCAAGCTGCTGGGGGAACTTGAAGAGAGCAGGGGGAGGAGGAGAAGAAGGATTGATATAACAAGAGCGGCTGTCGATGCGCAGCGCAATTCTTACCCACTCCAAGTCTTTGAACCAAGAGCGATAAAGGGGAGCGGGCTTTCCATTCATTTCAAGCAACTTTTCTTCTTGAGTCCGTGGCGCGGGTCCGTTCACCAGATAATACTCATATATTTTTTTTAGATTAAAAAAGCTCCTGAAATACGAGACAACGAGACATCAGCACATCTGCAGCTTTACGAGACCTCCGAGCTGGGAAGTTTGTTTCCCGTACAATTACTTGACATTTCTTTAAACTTGAGAGCCTGTCAGAGTTTCTTCACCTACCGCGTGGTGTGGGATTTTGAGCTGAAACGGGGAGTTCTCCAATGCAAAAGTACATGTATGAGAAAGCAATGGCACAAGAGACAAGGAACGGAGGAACCTCTACGTTAAATAACAACAATGGTGTTGACAACAGCAAGAAGAAACTGTTAATAGCGCTCGACATCTTCTGTCTTCTACTTGGTAAGTTTATAATTAAGTTGAGTCCATATAATCCTCTCCGTTTAAATTAGAATTTTTTTACTTTATGTCACATTAGCTGATTAGGACTACATGCATAAAAAATCAGATACTTTGCACACTGCATTCACACTGAAAAAGACGCAGAACAGTAAATAAATTAAGCATGACCCGCGCTTTCTAATGATTGGCAATAAAAGCTTTATCGTTTTGCCTGTATTGCCTGTTATCTGTGACCACTAGACAAGTTAATCTGCAACATCCGCTTATCATCCAGTTCCAACACACCACCCCATGCTGTGGAGGCGCGGAACAAAACACTAACCACTCGCAATACTTCAGCTTCCAAGTACACTGTTTATACCGTCTCTCAACCAATCTCACAACGAAACAACTCAGACATGTCATGCGTACTGGAACATTCATAAATGTATGATAAAGCGGTTTGCACATCAATACAAGAGGGACTTTGACATTTTGTTAACAGACTAACACGTGTATGGTTTTTCTCAGCTGAGACTGCAAGATAGAGACGCTGTCATCACATAATATATTGATCATTTCAAAGACCACAGAGCATCACTGGGACACAGTTGATGTTTCTGCCGCCTGCCAACATGCCTGGAGGCATAAATGTTTTGAAGTGTTGTAACCTGCCCTTTTACTGCCCTTTAAATAGCTTGACACCCCTCCTGAGCCCCTATAACCTTGTTCATCTGACCTTAAACCTCCAG
Organism: Toxotes lorentzi; assembly: GCA_037833715.1. NCBI lineage: Eukaryota > Metazoa > Chordata > Actinopteri > Toxotidae > Toxotes > Toxotes lorentzi. Next base: position 4,019,254 of record JBBMJY010000022.1, on the reverse strand, counting down.
AGGTGCCATTCCAGTTAGAGCTGTCCATACATAGAGATGCAGCATGACTGAAGTAAAAATCGAAGTGTAATGAAGTTATTGATTCATAACTGATGAAACTGTCACTGAGTCAGAGGCGATGCTGGGGGTCTTTACTGTTCTGATCAGGCAACTTGTTTGTGATGTAGAGTTTTTTGTGTGTTAGTCCTGAGTTGTTATTCCGCAAGCGTCCCGTCCAGATGCATTGTGTTGAGTTTATGTGTGTTCGTGTGTGTGTGTGTGTTGCTTTGATAGCTGGTTTGTTTTTGGCTGTTGTCACTGTAGCCCAGTCCTTTTAGTTTCCAGCTCCAGTGGCCCCCCTTTCTCTCTCTCCTTTCAATCCCTCCGTCTCTCCTTTCTCTCTTTTAGTAAAGGATTATGGGAGTTGTGCTTAACTTCTACACATTCTCTCCCAGAACCCTGCAAATCCCTGGCCAGCTGCCCCTGATCACTCCACTTCAAATTACTTTCTCTCTAGCTCTCTCTCTCCCTCCCCAGCCTTCTTTCTCCCTCTCTGTCCTGGGGAATGCGTGGAATAATTGCTTAAGCATGTGTTGTGGCAGGGGAATGCCTCTCCAATCTAACAGAGAGAGATGGAGAAGTGGGACCTGTGGCTGACCAGGCATTAGAGGAGCAGGTGGGAGCCACATCAGTTCTACATGGAAAAACTGAAACATCAATGATAGTAATGAAATAAGTGACACTGCCACACAGGAGCAGGATTTTATAACCCAGGATGTTACAAATGGTGCAGATTAACTCCACATTCTCTGAAGTGCTGTGTAGTAGAAGCAGCTCTGCCTGACAGACACAAAGTTTTCCAGTGGGTTTATATTGGTTTGCTTATTAAAGAACCTCAGACAAAGATACACTGTTTCATCTGCGCTCATAAAAATGTAGATGAGCTTTGAGCACATGTGGAGTGAATTTCCTGCATAAACCAACTTCCTTCTCTGCTAAAAGCTCTACAGTCAGCTCTTCTTTGCCATGTAAGGACACGCACACATATGCATGTAAACACACACACATACACACAATGCATGTAAGCACACAGACTCAAATGGTCACGCAGATTCTCCTTTGTCATGCTAAACACAATCTGGCTGCCCTGAGATGATTGGTTGGCCCACTTTAGTGGTTCTGGGAGGGGTTTACACATGGGGGGTTTAGTGGATGGAGGGACAAAGGGGGGTTAAAGAGAGAAGGAGAAAGACCAGGAGAAAGGGGGGTTATCAGGGGGGTCCTGAATGAGGAACAAGGAATGTGGGTGTGTGACGGGCTAAGAAGAATAAGATCTAGAGATCCTGAATGGGTTATGCTCTGTGTGTGAGTGTACACCAGAAAGAGGTAGTGTACACTATACAACTAGTTAATGCATAAAATAGCTTGTTACCTTTAATTAGTTCCTGTTTGCCAGCTGATGCTGCACACACACAGTCTGCACAGTGACACCTTCCTATAAGTTGTCAGTCTGCCCCAGAGGCTCACACCCTCAGGCACAGCTAATGATTCTGTTTGCATATAGGACAGCTGAGGCCATCTATAATCACACACACACAAATACACACACAAGGACACTCTCTAACTCATGTGTACAAACTAAAAAAAGTGTTCCTTCTTTATGTTGCTTCTGATAATCAAGGGTAATGATGAATAAACACCATTAGATCAGAATGGTGATGAATAAACGTAAATACACACACACGTTCGTTCTCATCCACCACTCCGCAGTGAAGATTTTGACAAGCATCATCTGCTGATTTCACTTTGGCTCAGGTTCCACTCACACTGAGCAGCAGAGTTGATTTAGCAATGCTATATGGAGCACACACTCAAACACCATACACTCACTATAAATACACAAGCTCCACCACAGACTGTGGAATTTCATTCTCCTCTCTTGCTCCGTCTCATGAACATGGCTACAGCACTGTCTGATATCATGCACTTTAAAATCGATGTTTATTGTGAGTCGCCCACTTGAGCTCCCAGGAAAGCATACCTCTATAAGTAGCTTCACCTAAACCCTGATTACATTTTACACAATACAAAAGAGATTATGCGTTGTGTGTTTGCTTGTGTTCATACATGAGTCTCTGTGGGTCATAGTTTGAGCTGCAGGGATGTTTTTCTGAATATAAACATGGATTGTCCTGCAATGGCTCCACTGACTTTCAGTCCTGTGGATTCATTTTTAAAGCTCTAGGAGGTCTGTCTGTGTGTTGCTTTAGTGATCAGCCACTCGTATATGTTATTATAAGTCAGTCAATGTGATTTAAGTCGACGGAAAGTCTTTTTCCATCAGCGTCTCACAAGTCTTGCTATCTGTTCTGATCTGTGATACAGTCAGGTGTTCAGTGACGCGATTTTCCACAAGCGATAGACGGGAAGATTGTTATTAGCAACAGAGACCCTATATGTCTCTACCCAGCTCATGCCTCCCCATTAGCTGCTATAGCATTACAGCACTCAGTCACACAGCCCCTCATTAAAGCCGGAGAGGTTTAACCTCTACCTCTCCATTCCTTAGCCACTTCAATCCTGAGCCGCTCTACAAATATTTTCCAGAATTTCTCAAATTCTTCATCTGGCTGCAGCGCCTTGGTCAAAGGCTCTTGATGTGACATCTGGTGCAATTTTGGGAGTGAGTGAACCAGGGGGCATGGGCTGTGTGTATGTGTGTGTGTATAGAGTGGTGCTCAGGAAAGGGTGGGAAACGGAAAGGTAGTGTCGGTCGGAGGTAGGTGTGGTTGTGAAATGAAATCCTGTCTATTTTTTTTTTTTTACCTCACAGTCCATTTCCACCCCCCCCCCCTTCCTTCCCTCCCTGCTCCCTCTCGACTTGAGCCGGTGTTCCCTCTTCTTGACCGGTTTTGTACTAACATAGAGAACTGGCATGAAATAACACTGGTAGTGAAAGACGTAGACATGATAACATTAGGTTGGTTTAGTGTATGTGGTTATTGAGTACACTTCAAAATTTAGTAGAATATCCTAAAGGAATCACATTCAAATACAAAGATTTTTTTTTTAAGTACGTCCAAGGACCTCATCTTTCTAACAGCAGATAAGTAGGTTTTGCCAAATGTCTAGTAGAAAACTGTAATCAAACAGCAAGTGGGAAGCCCTCACACACAAACCCAAACACAGGCTCCTATCCAAAACTACTGACCTTAATCTAAGGGCAAATATTCTCAGGAGTTCTGCATGAGTCTGTCTGTGCAGAGGCAGGAGCTGAGAGGAGAAGTGCTCCAGACTAACTGGATAGATATCGATGCAAAAAGATGGAAAGGGAGATATTGCTAAGAGGAGAAAAAAAACAAACATATTTTTCCATGAAGTCTGCCATGTAAAGCATGGGTGTTTTTTTACAGTCAGAATAGTAGATAACTTTGTACTTGCAGCCGTTAACTTGGATGTCACAATGTCCCAGGGGTACCACGTGAGTCTGTTGAGGATAAGTATTGAAGATGTTTTCATTTACTATGTTGCTGTTGATGTCCCTTGTCAGTCTGTTCTTCTGTTTGTATGTATGTATATGTTCACTCACAGTATGTATATGTTTGTGCAGCTGTGACTTTGGGAGTGGCCTGGGGTGGGTTGTGATGTGTGTTGATGTGTGTTTATGTTGCGGCTGCAGGATAAGGCGAGGTTGGGGCTCTTTAGAAGGTGACAAGCGTCCTCTGGCAGAAGAGCATCATTGTATTATGTAATAAGATAAAGATCAGCGGCCGTTCATGACAACAGCCATGGCTACAGGGCTACTAGTCCCTCAAGAATGAATGTAATTTCAAGTGTGCGTTTTTGCGTACATATCTATGTGATGGAGAGTAGTGGCAGGACTGTGGCCAGACCTATGAGTGTGTGTGTGTGAGTTAAATGACAAACCCCTGGGGTTAGTGTGTGCGCAGAGCTGCGATTAAAGGTGTGTGGGTGTGAGCGTGTGCATGTGTGTTCTGTGGGGTTTATGAGGGAGAGGGAGCACCCAGAGCTGTCATTAGATGGACTCTGTGGCCTGAAGGGTGAAACAGTCGCATGTAATGTGTGTGTGGGTAGCATGTGTGAGGCATCTGTGGCTCGATTTGTGTGTGTGTGTGTGTGTGTGTGTGTGTGCCCCATGTGGTTCCCATGGGCAAGCCAAAGGCATCAGTGCGACTGATGTGACTGTGCCGGTACAGAAACCAGACACACTCGTCTCTTTTAACATCCTGGCAAACAATTAAATTGCACAGTAAGACAAAGACAATACACAAACGACAGTTTGTCGTTTATTCTTTGACAACAATAGAGTAGTAAAGCCTCTATCTCTCTTGTCTCTCTCCAAGTTCTCATCTATGATTATAACCCTTGCAGGTAAACACCCACAACCTGCTTATTTAGATCATTTTGGATTACTGGGCAGGGCCATGCCATAAACTTTTGTTTAAGTTTGTGTCAGCTGGTAAATGAGTTCTGTTGTAAATGAGTTCTGTGTTTAGGTGACAAACTCATTCATAAACATCTTACTGTGCTTTACACCCATGAACCTTGCACCTCTTGTGTTAATTTCTCTATATAACTCTCTGTTTTTTAATCTATGCAGTTAACATAGGACCTGGAGATTAAATAAACCAACAATGATGGCAGTAATGCTATGGTAATACTAGCTTTTTGATGTAAATGAGAACAGAGGCAGCAGATGATCTTAAACAGCCGTGCTTCATCATAGCCAACAGACTGGAAGCTCCAGGCCACATTACATCTCTCTTGTTACGGCACACTGTCCTCGCTTGGGCCTCCTCCCTGCTGTTACACAGGCCCCTCTGTCTGTCACTTTCTCTTACTACATTGCTCACCGCAGTCCTCTGTATTTACGTGTGTGTGCATCCAGAGATGGGGGGTTGGGGGTCATGGAGATTTCACTGTTTCACTGAGAACAATACCCCTTTTGATGCATCTCAGCGCTCTTTGTTTCGTTAACGAGGACCAATAGGCCGGTGGCAGGCAGAAGGAGGATGAAATGGAGGGAGGGAAAAAGTGAATGAAGTAGAGATGAGAGACCCTTCTCACTGGGCACTCAAGGCCTGCATGATTATCTGTCAGTGGTTTATGGCTGTTGCTGCTTCTAGCTGTATTGTTGACTGGATAGTGGGCTGTAGTGCTTATCTGCTCAGCTGTGACCAATGCTGTGTAGTAATCAGCTCAGTATCTTTATTGGTGCAGGCCTTATCTGTGCTGAGCTCTATCCTGTTTACATACAGAGAAGAAGCTTCGCTTAAGAGGCTCTCTGCAATAGTATGAAACGCCATGCCATGCAGAACATTCACACTGTAGCTCCAAGTTAACACCTATTGTCTCAAGATAATTGCAGGCTGCAATGTGTGTAGAGAATATTAAAGGGAGGGATTGCAAGAAATGGAGGAAAGTAGTGAGTGAAGTTTAGGAGAGCATTATCCAGACAGAGGCATCGGGTTTCAAAGACTCCACAGCACTCTTCTTCACAGCCAGGCTTTTGTCCCAGGAGGTAATAATGCCATTATGGCAACAACAGAGAAACGCCCAGCCAGCCACCCAACCAACCAACCAGCCAAATAATCTGATCTGGCCCCTGGGCACTGCTCAAGTTTCCCTTCACTGGAGCAGCTGTGCGGTCGTCCGCCACTTTCGACTGACAGTGCGGTCAAGCATTAAGAATGTCTCATTGAGTTGTAACTGATCTTTTTAAAACACATTATAAATATCCTCTTCTACTTGCTAATGTGGACCAGAGTTGATTTCCCGCAAAACAGTGTTGAATCCAGCTTCTCTTCAAATGTGCCTAGAAGCCAACAGCAACATGGGGCCGGCAGCATCATTTAGAGGCTGCCCTCGCAGGTGCCTGCTGGTAAAAGTCCCCTAGAGAGTGTCCCAACAGATGCCTGTGTGTAAAAGGCATTTATTCCTGTGAATAAAATCTCTCTGAGTAAGCACATGCTTCAGCCAGCGGCCCCCCAGTCGCTGCAGCATTCACACAGAGGGGGAAAAAGGACAGGGATTCACTCTGTACACCACTCTGCTGACCTCAGCCACTCCTGTGTGTATGTCTGTGTTTGTGTATTTGTGAGCTTTGTACATGTGTGAGACACATCAGCAGCTTGTAGAAACAAAGGACTCATATCTGGAGCCACACATCTGTATCGGTGTACATGTGTGCATGTTCGTGCGTGTGTTTATAAATGTATGTTTCCTAAACAGTGATTATACGTATGCATACCCTGGGTGGTTTTTATGGAGCCGAGTTTGTTTATTTGGATTGCAAGAGCATTTTAAAAGCTCTTTGTGGTCAACAACTTAAAAATGTTTGAGAAAGGCTTTGCTTAAGTTGCCAGTGGAACCACAGTAATCCACTTTAACACCCACATTGCCACACACACACACACACACAAATATATAATTGGCAGCGTTAGAGTGACAATTGTGCCCTGCTCTTGTATGCTACAGTACAATCCTAGAGCTATGTCACATCCCTCACCTTTGACCCTTGGCCCTGTAGCTACTTCCAGGGTCTGTCATGAACCTAAGCTAACCTATGCACTCTATTCCCAAATGACTGGAAGGCCACACATACTTATGGTCATGGCTCTAGTGACCCTAAGATAAAGTTAACTGTGTGGGCTTACAGCTCTGTGTACTGTTGGATATGTGACAAGTTTCATCACATCCAAGGCATCTGCTTGGCAGGCCATTTTTAAACCCCAAAGTGTGTGTGTTTGTGCCCTCTATAAATATTAAGATATATATTTGAAGACTGGGGCCGAGGATTAAATTACAAGCTTATCTGGAGGAGTTACTGTTGGTATAATTAATAAAGATTTGGCTCATTAACATATGCCATATGTACAATATCTCCATATAAACCTTATGTCCATGCACTTCAGCCACTGAGCCTGCTTCCTGCTCACCTGCCTGCATTTTGGCAGAACAGTGTCAGATACACACATACACTCTCACCGCTCACACACACACAAAGGCTAATCTTTTTCACACAAAGACACACATGCATCCCCTTGAGATTGCGCACAAACACTGCAACATCACTGTGACTTGTTGCTTGAAGAGTTCATGTATCCAAATTAATGGACTAGAGGGCCCTGCTAATAAAAGTAATTGAATAAAAACACTTTTTGTGTCTCTCTAAAGACACAGAGTCACACACATATTAAATAACCACAACATAATATCTATACAAACTTCTTTTTAGTGATGTAGGCCACATTAGAGTGTCCTTTAGCAACTCATATTATGTTGCAGGGTGTGTGTGGCTGTCAAGGTCTGAAAGATAGAAGTATGTCAAAAGCTTCCTCAAAAGACTGGGATTGGCCTAATATAGACAAGTGAATGTAATGGATCTGTACACATTAGCCATGTCTCTCTGTCATAACAACACACAGACACACACGTTGTTTCAGAGTTTGTGGCAAGAAATGCATGTTCCTTGAGAATGCTAATTATTATGTAAATGGATTAAAAGGCTTGAATACTGTTATGTTTATTAGATAAATCGAGTGCAGGGTGAGTGCTGGGTGTCATAGATTTGATTTTTATTGGATTACTAAATTAGATTCACTCTTTGATTAACTGATTATTTAGTCTATAAAATATTTGAAAATAGTGAAAAATGGCCTTCATGATTTCCCAGAGCTGAAAGTAACATCTTATATTTGTTTTTAACAGTCCAAAACCTAAAAAAAAGATATGTAATTAAAATTATATAAAGCTGAGAACAAAAAAAATTTTGATTCTTCTATCAGTGGAAACCAAAAAGCCTTTAGGCTTCACATACAGCCCGACTCTTGACTGAGCCGAGCTGCTAATTCCCCGACAGCCATATGATCTGTAGCAGAGCAGTGAGAGAAATCAGAAAAGAGAAGACAAACTTTGACTGATTGACCTGCCAGTCTATGGAGTCAAGCCCCCCTGAGCCTCCACCCTCTCTAAGCTTCCTCTGAATTGTCTTCTGTCTCGCTCCCACTCCTTCTCAGGGCGGGTCACATGATGTGTTTGAGAGACAGGAGGAGGAAATCCTCCATTAGAGCAGACCACAATGCCTCTTCCTCTGCCCCGCTCCGCCTCCCATTCACCCCTCACACTCTCTGCTGACACTCTGGCTCGATCACTATAATCACAATATCATTCTAATTCTGCCCCTGAAAGCCCATTAAAATGTCAATAGAGTTGTGAGAGTTGTGAGAGTCATGAGAGCGGGAGAAGGGGAATCTTTTCGCTAGAGTCTCAGCAGACACGCAAGTGTTGCTCTACAGGGAAATTAGTGCCATGTCAAGGGGAATTAACCTTCTGATGCAAGGCTTTAGCTGGCATAAGAATAGCTATTGTTTCCGGTTCTGGCAAGTACAGTCTGTCTTAAGATCCGAGAAAATAATAGAACATCGCTGAACCTTGTCCTGCAGGACTGAGGAACTTTGAACTGGTTGTTAATAACCACTACTGAAATTCACCAAAATGCAAATCCAAGCATGTTCCAAAAGCCTGCTGCGCTGATAAAAGAAACACATTTTTCCTTTTATGTGTGTGGAAAATGCAAAAATCAGACTTGGTTCTGTGAGTCCCGCTAATCTAGCCGTTCACTCGCTATACCAAATTTAACTCCAAAGCCAATCAAACGGACGCCGGCTGGAAAATCTCTGTCACACACACAAATGCATGCACGCACACACACATACCGACACACAAATATATACATCACAAGTCACATACCTAAACCTAAAGTACACAAACATATTCACACACGGTGTATAAACACGTGCACATACTTTTGTGAAGTGATTTCTAGCAGGTAGTGGAGCGTGAACATGTGAGTGGATTTACGAATGGAAAATAAGTACACCACACACACTGACACACACACACACACAGGCCTCGCCATGACCTCTGCACATAAACGCTGATTCAACCAGCCAAAGAAATGCCTTTCTCTCGCTCTATCTGACCTGTGGTAAGTAGTCTTTAGTGGTCTGCAGTGGTTCTCCTCATAGCCTGAAAGAGAGAAGTGCATGACAGAATCTGATAAGACAAATAGAACTGTTCCCGAACTCGCCAAGCCACCCACCTCGGATGTGTTTTTTTTTCTCCTGCTGCATTTGCCGTACTTTCTGGACCTCTATTTCTCTTTCACTTTTTCTCCATTGAGGGTTTTTTAGGCTCCAGTTATTCTCAGGCGCCTGTTTGTGCTGTTTAAAAGCAACTCGATGGGTTGATAGGTCTGAAGGCTCATTGATTCTTCCAGCAAGGCAAAAAACAACCTGTGTGTCAATAGTAGTAAAGAAATACTGTTTTTAAGCAGTAAAGATGCTTCTTCTCTTCCTTATTGAGGATTTGAGAATACCTGGCATTACTGAATGTTACTGACCTTATGACAGAGCTTGTAAAATAGTTGTTTTTTAATGCACTGATGCACCACAGGCCTTTGCCAACAGCCCAGCCCACCTTTCTTTTTCTCCCCTTTCTGTTTTTATCGCTCCCTCCTTTGACACTCCCCCATCTTTCTCTGCCTCACTCTCTGGGTCAGCAGGTCCTGTGAAGGTCACAGTCTCTTTATCCCATCACCATAAAAGCGATCATATTTCTTCACACCGCTGTCTGCAGATAGAGGCTCAGATGGGCTGTAGGGTTAGTGCTGGAGTGGGTTTGATTTTGTGCTGAGAGGTTCATGGACTGTCTGTGGTATGAGGAGAATGCCCACATACCAGGCTGTTTTCAGGGAGATGGAATGGGAGGGGGCAGCACAAAACAACTTGGCATCTCAAGGCTGGACAGTGTGCGGACAGAGAGGCTTTCATAAATTCTCAATAGATAGTGTTGAGGTGCTCAATCGCTTGCTCTCACTTTCCCTTTTCAGTCACTCAGCTGGTCAATGATCTTTTGAGATTCCCATGGTGCTCTCTGATCGGTTTAGCCTTTAAGCACCGGTTTGCATGTGTGTGTTTGTCTGTGTGTATATGTTTCCCATGTCTCTTAAGCCCATGACCTCCTTTCAGTTCTCCTCATTAGCATATGAATCCCCCCACCCATAAGTAGGCCAGAATGGAGGCATGGAGAAGGAGAGCAAAAGAGAGTGAGCAGAAAATGGAAAAGGAGACTCGAGACTGGCGTGAGAGAAAGCATTTCTGAAAACGTTTTTCTTTTTTTTTTTTTTTGCCCAGCTGAGTGTTTACCCAACAGAACTGAGTTTGTGCGCAGACTCAGTGCATGGGGGTTCTCACCTCATGGTATCAAACTGTAGCCAGGTTCTGACTGTCCTGTCTTGACTCACCCAAAGCTAACCCTGCCTGTTTGGTGGTTCTTAGACACCACCAAAGCCCGGGCCAGCCCTGTGTGGGCCCACCAGCAGCCTGTCGAGGTCTGGCGCTGAACCCTGTTTGTGCAGGTGTCTGCCTCAGTGACCATCCCATCTGCTGCCCTTTGCTGACCACTGGAGGAAGAGGCATTAAGGAAGCAGACAGTTCGCTTTGTTTACATGCTTTTAATGGCTTTATGCTGGTTTTGAAGTATTTTTTTGATCTTTCAGACAAGAAGAAGATGAGTTCAGTCATGACCCTGGAAACGACAGTTTACAAAACTGGAGCTTTAGATCAAATCACATGATCTTCATTAACAGACATGCAGATATTCAAACTTAGGATTTTTCAGTGTCTACTCACTGATCTAATAGACACCTGAGACAACACTTCTTTCAAGTGAGAGTAGATGTTAAGGAGCCTGAGAGCTGTGAGTGCGTGCCTCACAAGCATGCATAATAAAGTGTGTTTTGAGGTTTTGAAGACTGTTCAAGTACATGCAACTGGTGAGTGCTGTGTTTTTCAGGACAGACGAGTAACACAATCTCCCTCTCCCATCACTGGTGAGACGACAGCCGTGGTTCTCAGCCGCATTAAGAACATTCATGAGTAGATCTCTCACTTTGACCCAAATGTCAGAAATCCCTGTGATGTGCGCTAACCACGTGAACCACATGTGGGAATATTTTCTGTGCTGTCTGACACTGAATGTATACGTTGGTGTGAAAGTGTGTGGGTCTTCAGGACGCCTTCGTGTCTTGAGCTCCCTCTATTTATGAGCTACTATGGTCATACGTAGACACGCCAAACATGCTCTCATGCGAAAAATGTTCCAGAGTTGGGTGGGCTTACTTTTGTTTTTCTTGGTATTCACACATTTTAAAATCCCTCAAGGGAAACTTTGAAAGTCTCGGCCAGAGTTTGCATGGCAGTGTTTGGATTCTTTTGATTTGGAGGTGTGTATTTAGCAGTTGCAAACAACTGAATTAATATGACCAGCTGAACAGCACCGCTCTCAGCTGTTTGTCCATTTGTTGTTAAGCTGTTTGGACAAAGTTCCTGTAGATCCTCATCTTCCTTCTGTTAAATGAACTGTTTGAGAGTTATCTAACTCTTGGCAGGAGTTAGATAACAAGATTGACACCAGTCCCATCTCTGTATGGTAAACACGGAAGCCCGTTAGCTTTGCTTTTTTGCTCACTTTAACTTAGCATAAAGACTGGAAACAGGGGAAAACAACTACCTTCACTGTGCCCAAAGTTAACACCAAAACTGTAAACACTTCTAAAGCTCAGTTAATCATGCATTATATTTCATTTGTTTAACTTTTACAAAGCATGGATTTTATTACCTTTGGACAGAGCCAGGCTAGCTGTTTTTCTTGCTCATGCTCTGTGAGAAATCAGATCCGAGTATGTCCTGAAACATCAAACTGCTCCTTTAACAATTGTTTATTCTCTGGAAAAGAGATATGAACACTCTTATCTGGAATGGCACTCTCTTCCCTTGCGATCCATAACACTAAACTCTGCATAATATATTGACATTGTCCCTTTGTTTGTGTGTTTCTTTTGTCTCCAATAATGGACCCCTGGCCCTAAATGTCAGTGTGTATTTGCTTTGCGGTGGGTGAGGGGGGGTCACCTAATGGGAAAAAAAATACCTCAGTTCTCAATATCCTGGTGTCACACTGTCAACAGGAACAGCAGGAGAGAGTTTGCTGAGTAAACAGCCTGTTAAATGTTAGCATGATCACACACAGAGACCTGGAATTTTTTTTTTGTCTGTTAATGTGATATTTTTCTTCAGCTTACAGGTAAGTGGAGTTAGTTATATTGCTTATGTATGTGTGTGTGTGTGTGTGTGTGTGTGGGTTCATTCATCCATTCGTGTGTGTGTGTGTAGCAATGCTGCCCACCCTGGTTCTGCACCGCACCTCTATTCGTCCATACCGGAGGGGTCTGTACTGCAGCGACACCAGCCTGAATTACCCCTACAAGAAAAGCACCGTCCGCTCCTCAGTGCTTATTTCTGTTGGGTTGACACTGCCCGCGGTGTCCGTAAGTCCCCCCTCACACACACACAAAGAGCGTTGGCCTTGGGGAACACTGAAGGCAGAAACAGGGAGGGCTGCAGGTTCATGGCAGTGGCTGGGGAAGGAGTGATGACACAACAGGAGAGCTAGTAAAGTTCAAAAAAGTCGGCATAATATTATTCTTATGTCATCTGTCACTCCTTTGCTCTAAGCTGACCCACATGACATCCCTCAGCCCCACCCACTTCTGCGATATCCCATGATCCCCTGGTGCCAGCATGCTCCTTGTGCTTCCCCTGTTCTCTCCTGTTAATGTCTGTGTCACTGACCTGGTGCTTTTATGCTTTCTTTCTTCTCTCCCTCCTCCTTTCTTTCTCTCTCTTTGCTCTTCTCTTTCTTTGTGTCTTTTGTAGCTAGCCTGCCTTTCCTGATCATTGAGACTAGCACCATAAAGCCGTACCAGCGCGGGTTTTACTGTTCGGACGAGTCCATCCGCTACCCCAGAAAAGAGGGAGACACCATTAGTGATGCTGTGCTTTGTGGTGTTGGCATTTTAATTGTCATCTTATCTGTAAGTCGATCTTCACACCTCCCTTTGTTTGCTGCTTATACTCAAAATTTAAAGTCACTTGTTTTTAACACTTACATACTTTGTAGTCCAATAGCTAACAAAACGTTTGAATGATTTCTTATCATGCAGTGATTTCTAAAATATTCCAGTCTTTTGCTATAAATGTGCTCTGCATGTGTTCCCCCTCCATTCTATAAAGTTCTCTTTGTCATACTTCCTTCTGTATCTACTTTGAGTCATCTAAGCCACTTGTAACAGCCTGTTTTTTATTACTTCGCTAAGCGAGTCAGTGGCAGTGAAAGGCACCCCAAGCAACATTAGGAAGTATGTGTTTTTGTGTCTATGTGCTGATGCATGCATGCCAAAGACCAAAGAGGTTTTACGGGCTCCTTGTCCATTCTCATGCCTCCCACTCGTAGCTTGGCACCCTGACTCCATGCCCTGGACATTGCTTTGGGTGAATGTGTTAGTGCTCTCTCCCATGTCTGCAGTGGCCCAGCTATGGCCTGAGGCATCTCACCAGTTCACAGCAGCATGGAGCTGTCATTCCCATGACTTGACTCTTTCTCCAGAGACAGAACGGCTCACATATTGTGCCAGCAGATTAGAGAGGGGGGGTCGGGGTTAGTGGAAACATGTTATGATGACATTTGGTGGGGTATATGTATGTCAATTAGTGCCACGTGGTCAGGCTAGATGATCTTTACAGCCCCCAGACTCTCAGTGGCACAGCCCCCTCATAAGTTTCCAGACTGAGACGTCTCTTCTGCTGCTGTCTCCTCACCATCAGCTTGGTGGGCGCGCACACACACACACACACTGAACCAGCTCAGCTCTTCTGCTTATTGAAACCAGGACACGTTGCTTGTGTTCATTAGTTCTCTCACATGTTCATGAGTGGGCAAAGCTGGCGTGTCTCACACAGCTGTGTTCCATTAGTGGCGTCTACTGCCATGCTGACACCATTCCTTTAAAGCAGACACATGCACGCACACACATGCACATACACACACGCACACACACATATGTATATGTATGCATACATATACATGCACTGGTAGCAGATTCCAGTTGGGCCTCCACTGCAAGGGAAATCCCTTCAGTCCCGCTGCTAAGACATATCCATGTCTGACAGGCTGTTTCCACTGTGATAAACACTGTTAGCAATAGTGCGATAGAGTTCCATAAGCACACAAACTGATGATCCAAATAATCCCATCAGGCACCTATTTATCCCTGTGGTTTAATAAGTGATACCTGTTGTATCTATGGCAGAGCCTGTCTGCACTTGAGACAGAGATGAAGAAGGGAAGGAGAGGTTTGAATGCAAATACCGACAACCCAAATAAACTTCTCCAGCCTGTATCAGCTCTCCAGCTTAGATCAGAACAATTCATTGACAATAGCATACACACACACACACAAGCTAATATATCACAGTGTTTGTTTCTTCTGGCTGTGAGCCTTCCAGCTGACCACCCAACAGGCAGGATAGATGTGTTTATCAAGCCAAACAACACACACAGAATACACGTAGATATGCAAACAGTAGGCTTCTGCATTAATAGGATGTCTGGGAAACACTAAACCTTCATATGTATATGCATTCAGAGTCTTAGTACTGTTCTCCTTCACAGTGCAGGGTGTCCACTGGCTCAGAGAAGGGCAGGAAAATATTTTCCTGTGAGACTGGGTAAGAAGGTAGGCCGAAGACTGAGGCCTTGTGTGGACAGAGGAAGGAAAGGGAGATGTGTTAGTGGTGGAGGGCAGCCGGTCTGTCAGTCAAATACCCCAGGTGGTAGAAATATGATTGACATCTCTATGCCTCGAGGGTTGGCTTGGCATAAGCCCCCTCAGAGTAGATGAGGTCTTTTCATGGGGCCCTATCTGGAATATCAGAGGAGTCAGGGTTAGGCCACTTGATCTAAGCCTCATAGCAGACCATTACTCTGACATAAATCTTCCTTATATCAGAGTCAATTTAGATATTGACCCAGTCTGGGTTATTTACATTGTTTTCATGTTTTCCTTTTCCCATTGCCTTTACACTAATTTTCCTTCAAATCTCACATATAACTTACCATATCATTGAGCAGAGCATCACCACTCCTCAGTAATTTCACATCACATCCAAACTGCCTGAAGGAAAGGCAGGCCATGCTCATTCAACTTTATATGTGTGAAGTCTGTGTGTCAGTCTCACTCATTCTGTCTCTCCTGTCTGTCCTTTACACATCATCTCTATTCCACCTGTGACTTCAACCTGGAATTAAATTAGATTTCCTGCATGATACACACTCAGATAATACTGTTGTACGGCATGGTTAACTGCAACTGCATCTCAAAAAACAAATCTTTTCTTTTAGATTGTGATTGGGGAATGCTTCAGGATTCACCAACTACATGAGGGAACCAAGTCTTTCGTCGGGAATCCCTATGTTGCTGCCCTCTACAAACAGGTCAGCTATACATCAGTGCTTTTCAGATAATTGCACACATAACTGACCATTTGCTATACCCCTCCCCTGAGCAGTGATTGTCCAGTCATAGCTTTGAAGCTATAATTACGCTCAGAAGACCTGTCAGGCTTTTGATTTCTCCACGTGTTGAAGCAGCGACACACTGTATATAGCGAGCGTCTGGGTGTTTTTTTTTGTTTTGTTTTCTTTTCTTTTTGCGTTTTTATTTGCTTCTTTTGTTTTTGTCTTTTAAAATACTTTCCAAACCAAAAATACAAGAGCAAAAATGTAAGCAATGGATTAAACAGTGTGTATGCAAGCCCCTAATTAGTTTATTATCAACAATTAGAACCTGCGCTACCTCCTAGGCCAAAGCCATTTCATACTACATTATTTCGTGTGGTTACAGGATAGGTTGAAGAGCACAAGTAACATATCCAATGTGTTGTGTTTCTTCTTTGTGTGGTGTAAAGTCCTGGATGTAGCTATGGGCTAACATTACCAGCTCTGTCTTGCTGTACTGGATCTGGGGATATCCAGCTTTAGACCCAGTCTTTTAGCATGATATCATGAATGTAGTAATCAACCTCTTTTCAGGGTTATTGGTTTAAAAAGAAAAAAAAAAAATCTGGAGCTCATTTTCAAAAAACTCGTGTAAGAGAGGCAGTGCTTAGGTAATGGTTATAGATACCTTCATGGTTTTTATGTCTAATTATGAACGTGCATCTTGCAGATGGGCGTGTTCCTCTTTGGTTGTGCCGTCAGCCAGTCATTCACAGACATTGCCAAGGTGTCGGTGGGTCGTATGAGACCCCACTTCTTAGATGTGTGTAGGCCAGATTTCTCCATCATCAACTGTTCACTGGGATATATCACCAACTACACCTGCACTGGCTTAGAGAGTGATGTTCAGGAGGCCAGGTTTGTGTAAACACCAATACATACACTAAATATACGTATATCTTAATGCTGTATGAAAACAAAAACTCCTTAAACTGAAAAACTGACTGAAGATAATCCTTCTCTCCACAGGAAATCCTTCTTCTCAGGACATGCCTCTTTTTCAATGTTTACTATGCTCTACCTGGCTGTAAGTAACCATTAAATGCTTTTGCACACACATCACAACACACTCAGATTCATGCAAGCGCACACATGCTGAGAGCCACAGAAACAAAGGTTTATAGACTCTTGAGGGAGTCGTGGAAATAAGGTTGGTCTCTAATTTGGGGATTCGCTGCCTGAAGAAAAAAGAAAACATTGCTCTCCTCCTCTGCTCCAGCTCCTCACTCAGTTTATGAAGAGTTTATTCATCCTTTCACTCCTTGGAGAGATGGATGGATGGATTCCACCTGTTTTCTTCAGAGCAGCTACACGTGCACTTCCTGCACCCTCCCATTTCCCTCCACCTCTTTGTCTCTCTCCACTTGTTGTGGGTGTCTGGCAGGGCTCAGCACCCTGGAGGATTTTCATGCTTCAAACAGCCTAATTACCCACTCCTCCTCTGTTTAGACACCACAAGTTTCCACCTCACTTTGTGTGGTACACTTGGAGTCAAGGGGAGAAGAAAGTCAATGTTTGAGGTCCTTCTGGCCCAAGCTTTGGTTTTGACATGATCTTGGTTCTCACACTGGGCTAACATTTAAAGTTCAGGTCTACTGTGTTATATTGTCATGCAGTGAGAGCTTGCTGCGGGTATTTCCCAGCCTCTGGTTGAACCTACAGCTGAACTCTGGTCAGACCAAGGAAAAGAGATGAATTAAAAGCAGGGGAAAAAGCAGAGAGGGAACGGAGATGTGCTGCATCCAGACCACAGAGTGACACAGTAGTCAGAGACCAGTGTTCCAGCTGTGGCTAGCTCCGGACCATAGCCAGGGGAGACTGGTGCAAACATAAAGAGAGAGGAGAGCAGAATGAGCGAAGGAGAGGAGGAGCAGTCTGTAGTTGATGTTTTGGAATAGAAAACCAGCCTGAAACAAAGCCCACAGTGGCGGCATTTCCTGTGGAAATCGGAATCTGTGGCATGTTTCGGTTTTACCAGCTGAAAACCAGTCATGTGACATCATGTTTTTACTCACAGGATCTCCCTCCACATTTAGAAGTGTTCCTATGTTTCTTCTTGTGTCCGTCAGACATTATTAACACCCAAAATCTATAATTAATTAAAATCAAAATAACATGAAGATGGATAAACTTTGCCAGTTTAATACTGAGCTGTGGATGCATGGCACAAATAAGTGCAAAGATGATGTATCTCTGCCTCCATAATCAATATTTATATTAGGAATTAAAAAGGCAGAGTGGTAGTGGTGATCTTCTTGGTTGACTCTCGACAACAGAACAAATGTCAAATTATTCCTTTAAAAGACAAATTCCTCATCAAAATGATTCATTTTCTTTCAATCAAATAATGGAATAATAAATTATTTAACCATTAATTTCTGCACTAGACGTCACCAAACCTTACACCTAAACATCGTATCTCTGCAGAACAGCTCTGGTAAAAACAGGTTCTCAAGAGGTTTGTTTTGTCCTCAATAAAATCACAAGCTCTTCCAGCATAGACAAATATGGAACCTTTCTTTCTTGGGTCTTGCCACTGAGCCTAGGCCTGTGTTTTTGCTCCCTTGATGCTCACCAATATTAAAGTGTCATTTCCACAGTGTGGGTGTCACCTTGTCCCCCCCCCCCACAGCCCCCTAGTCATCAGCGGCACATTTCCTGCAGAGCGTGTCTGAGCACTTCGTCTGTGACTGATGTGGTTTGAGCTGGGACAGCCCTCAGAAAGGGCACAAAGATAACTGGCACAGATCTCACAGCACTCTGTACAGCCACACTGTAGCCTTAGAGAATAAGTGTATGTGTGCAGTCATGTGTCGTACTGAGCTATCTCGTCTTTTGTCTACTGGACGCACAACATGTAACGGGTCTATGAGCATACTATCCAGTAGAAGAGAAACTGGGATGTTTCTGTGGATTGTTCAGTGTACTGAGCCTGCTATCACGGAGGCACATAGCATGTTGTTGGTTAAATAAAAACCAATTTGTTTGTTTGTGATGTGACGGATCTTAACCACAGCTATGCCTTTGTCTCTCAGCATGGTGTGAACCAGAGGAGTGCGAGGAAAGGGGGCAGGCCATTCTTTCCCACGTTGTTGTGTTTGTGTGTCTTCTCTTTCGTTTAACACTGACTTTGAGTCAGAGTGAGAGAGACAGAGGGGGAAGATCTCCCTGGAATGAGCTGGATTCCTTCAGAAACCACCAGACTTTGTGTCGCTCTTGTCTCCCTCTGTCATGGGAATCTACTGGGATTCCTTTTGTTGTTGGCTTTTATTGTTGTTTTCCTCAGCTCTAACTATTTAAGACACACAGCAAATTTATGGGAAAATAGCTCAGGTCAGAAAAGCAGATGCCTGAGTCTGTGTGGGATTTAAAGAGGAGACATTGCACTGTGAGAATTTAGAAGGTCATTAACCCTCAATTTCTTATCATGACTGTGCTTCAGCTGAATTGGGTGGCTGATACGTTTATTTGGGTTTGCCCACTGCCCTACAGTTAGATAAGGCCTAGTTGATTGGCAGGTCACTGTAACTCTTTGTTTAGACTACATTCAAGAGCTTATTTTCAGTGCAACATCCTCCATAAATTTTTCTTAAAATTGAGAGGTTTAGGATATTGCGTTCGTGACTGCAGGACGTCAGACAAAAGTTCTTATCAGTAGTCCCTGCCCGCTACCTGAGGACCACTGTGGAGGAAGCCTGAAGTCTAAACATCCCTGCCAGGGAGGAGAGAACAAGACTGGAAGGGATGGGAGGGATCACTTCCTTTGCTTCCATAAGGAAAAGAACAATGATAGAGTTTCATTGAGTGTGAGGGAGCTCTACGTCCACACCTATGGGGGCTTGTAGTGAATGGGGGTTACTGGGAGGCGCTGCGGCTGTCTGAAGGTATTGTTAGCCTAGTTGATAATAAGACCGAAGTCTGGAGGTTTGGGCTGGGTAGACCTTGACAGAGGTCGGCCCTCCCAGGCCCTCTGTCTCTGGGTGTGAGAGACAGGAAGTCAAGGGTATGAGTGGTACAAGAAACAGGATGTCTGAGGAACCTGGGCTGACCTCACCACTCCGCGTGGATAAAAAAAAAGAGAGACTGTGCATGTATTCGCACTTGTGCTAGCGACGTAAAATGGCCTTGGACTTTGTTGTTCCTGTTTTGGTTCTCTTCGGTCTTCATCATGACCCAGAAAACTTTTTGGCTGCAGGCGGAGCAGGGGGTACATCCGCTTTGTCTTCTGTTTACTCTAACAAAGGGTAAAGAGTTCATCTCAACAAAGTGTTGAAACATGCATAGCAGATTACATGTATATAAATGTGTGTGTGTGTGAGTGTGTGTGCATGTGTATTCCAGTGGCTCTCTGTGGTTATGCTGTTTTTACAGCTGGGATGTTGAACCATGAATCAGTCATGTCCGGGTCTCAGGCAGTCGAGTGTGTGTGTTTGTGGAAGAGATGTGTTTCGTTGCGGGTCTGGCAAGTCTGCGCATTTTGATTCAGTCTAGACCTCTTAGACAGTAATAATACACACACACACACACACACACACACACACACTGCAGGTGCAGGGTTAAAAAGGTAGTTAAACATATTTTAAAGTTCATTGCTTTCATGAAAATTTCCAGCCAGGTGTGTGCTGCCATCAGTAACATATTGATTACAAGTTTTACATCATAGACACTCAAAGAAAAACAAACAAAACGGGTGCATACAGTAAGTGTGCATAATGAATAAAACGAATAACTTTATCTCTCTGTTCTCTTCTTTTTTCCTTCCTTGTCTTCAGTTCTATCTCCAGTCCAGGTTCACATGGCGCGGCGCTCGTCTCCTCCGCCCGTTGCTCCAGTTCACCCTGTTGATGATGGCTTTTTACACCGGCCTATCACGTGTCTCCGACCACAAGCACCACCCGACTGATGTCCTGGCAGGCTTTGTGCAGGGAGCCCTGGTGGCCTACTGCATAGTGAGTGCACACAATACATGCTCAGAACACACAATACATGCAAACTGTATGAAAATATGACAAAAGAATCCTAATAAGACACACACACCGCCTTCACTTTAAGCCTTTTCTATAACTGTTTACTGGGGAACCTACAGACCAAACATCTTGCCTCCTTTTTTCTCCTCTCTGCCTTTGGTGAAAAGGAGAAACGGAGCAGGCAGCGAAGTGAGGAGAATCTCATTCCCTTTAATGAATAACACATTGTTTGGAGCCAGGCCCTAGTTCAGGAGTGTGTGTGTGTGTGTGTTTTTGTGTGTCTGTGCGTTACTTTGAATCCATACTCTACTACCTTCTTCACTACTTCTGTGACATATCGTCACAGCAGTTGCCAGATGATTTTCGTAACCCTCATCATTACACTAAGCTAGATGGAGCCAAGGAAAATTGAATTCGGCTTGAGAGGAAAATAGAAGGAGCGTAAAAAGAGAGAGAGAGGGAGTAGGGGAGAGAGAGGATTAGCCTTTGAAACAGGAATGAGGCTGTTAATTATTTTGGGTTTTTTATTTGGCGGCTCTGGTTCTATCAGCACAGCAGGCCCCAGCTCAACTCTGCTGCCTCTGGGAAAAGAATGGAAAGACACACTATTACACATGCACACACACACACACACACAAGAAACCTTTACCTTTCTACAGGATCCAAATCATGAACGTGGAAAAGATTAGATTCATAAAATTCAGCAAGACCTTAGTAGTGGCGCCTAGGCAGATCTTGGCACAGCTGCAATGCTCGTGCACACTCACGCACACAATCACACACAGCGCAGCAGGGTCCTTGAATACAAGGATTACTAAAGGGTGCAAAATGAACCATGAGCAGAAATCAGCATGTAACAATGGACAGTAATGCTCTGGCAAAATCAGCTCTCCTCCAGCTGGGCGTATCTCCTGGACTCTCCAGCTTTGACAAGAAAAAAAAGAATGTTTTCAGAATTATGCTCAGCACATGAGCTTGACCTCCGGATAGGCAGATCTGGCAGGAGGAGTGAAGGGAGGGGAGTGACAGGAGAGAGGAGCCTTGTCTGCATCTTGGCTCGAGATGAGTGTGGGTTTAATCCAACTCAACTATTCCACAACCCTCACAGAGACAGCTTAGCACACACATAGTCACACTGTTCACATCCACATGCATACATAGTCAAACCCCTGCCGATCAAGGCAGTGAGGTTAGTTTTACAATCCTTGACGCCCCTTCTGATTTGCCCAGTCAAACACACATCTGTGAGTACTTTAGCTCGGCTGTTTCAGCCTCTCAATAAGCAGCAGAGCAGAAAAGACCTGACAGGAGATGAGTGGAAGCACGATAGAGGAGGTAGAAAGCCTTTGTGCCTCTGGACTGCCAACAGTACTAAATCAAAGTGTGAACGTTGACAACTGCGCAGGTTCAGTCATTATTCTTTTAAATGTAATGTTTGAAATGTAAGAATAAAAGCATGACTTCACTCTTTGAAATCATGTCAGGGTGAATATTTTTTGCCACTCTGGGATGTTTCGAGCACTAAAACAGTCTTTTAAATGTCTCTGCTTAGAGCTACTGCACGTACTGTGCATAGTCTGTATCCCATTGGTTATTGCAGGCATTTTATTGATAACTCTGTCTGCCACCAATCAGTCTCATAAGATGTTTTCATGAGGCAGAAACAGTTGATATTTAAGAGCCCACACGGCACCCTGGGTAGTGTGGTCCAGTAATCCAGCCTGAGCTTGAGTCCACGCAAGAAAGGAGCAGTCTCCAAACGCTGACAGCAACACTTGTCATAGATACAAAAAGTCTGACTTGAAGAACAAAAGGACACATTTGGAGGAATTAGTGGATTTGCACGCCAGTCTCAAGTGTGCTATTGTGAACAATTGCTCTGAATATCTCATGATGAGTTATATGGCCTTGTGGAAAAGCGTCTTCCTTTCCAAACACATTTCAGTAATTGTCTGTAGAGAAGTGTGTTGTTCCATGACTTTATTGTGTCTGCTATTCCAGGTTTCCCCAGGCTACAGTTACCTCTTTAATCCCAGTGCACCCCCACTGAGTGCCAGTAAATGAACAATACAAGCCAGGGGCAAGTATGGACACATTCATATGTAGTGACGTGTTCGACTCTTTGTTATAAGTAAATTGCTGCATTAAGCTGCGTTGTCTGTCCGCACATTTGGGGATGGATGATGTCTGAGTCGGAGACGTGCAGTTTTTTGAAGAATATGCAGATGAATGTCTGTTTTGAGTCAAACACTCCAGACTATGTCTGTGATGCGGAGAATTGGGGGAACCACAACAGGAAAAGGTCCATCTGCCCTACCTGGCACTTCCTATCAGACACAGTGACCTACTTTTCAACATGTGTTGTAACAGAGGTCAAGAGGACCGAAACCTGCAGGAAGCAGCTGTCGGAGAGAAAGCTAGTACAGCGCTCATTTGTTTTTCGAGGTTCATTGTCACAGTGCAGAGGAGTGGGGTCAGGAATTAAAAGGAGGCCAGAGGATTCTATCTCTCCGTCACTCTGATTTCAGCAGAAACAGACATACTGCACACTGTGGGGGTCTCAAATACTGAAGCAGTGTCTGTGTGGTCAGTGAACTTGTGTAGAAGCAGGAAGTCATCTTTATCACTCCACAGACACAACTCAAGGCTCTAAATTTGGACATCTGCATTGCACAACACAAGTTAAAACTTATACAGCTGTTTTCTAAACAATCATACATAGATGCACACGTACAATTAGATACTTAACACTGGGACACATCAGTAGGTGATGAGCAAACAGTGAACGGCTTACTGTTTCCTCAGGAATAGAAAAATGTAAATATATTCACTATATCTGGACTTACATAGGTGAAAATGCCTTTACAGATATTTTGTGTGGTTAGGCAGCGTGCCGTGTACATTCACAGCTAGTTTCATGTGCGTGCAAGCAAACTGAATGTTAGCCTCTGATACATGAAAGGGGGCCTGGTGAATAGAGTGTGGTTGTTTTTTTGGTTGTTTTTTTCTTCCTGTGTGACTCAGCTTCTTTATGTGTCAGGAATGACAATTACAGAAGATGAACTCCCACTCTCTCTCTCTCTCTCACACACACACACACACACACACACACACACACACACACATATATATATGCCTTTAAAGGTTGTAGTGTTTCTTTCTGCTGAGTCTGCATAGCTCAACACAATAGGCCTGGAGACTTGTGTGGTGCGTGTGTGTGAGGCTTCGTGTGTAGCATGCACAGGAAGTGGTGAGCCGTGATAATCTTTGCACCATGGCAGATTCAGGGAAGGTGGGTTGGAGGTTGGGTGATGTGGCAGCAGGGCCCGCTGTGATCCGGATGGGAGAACGAGTTTAGAACTCGACTTGGTTGATTCTCGGAGATATGACTCCACCTCATGTCTCTCTACGTTCCCCTAATTATATAATTTTTAATATACCATACATGACGTACTGAACACACTACACAAACTAATGACTGTACAGACAAAGACCCCATTTATCAGCATGAAAACAGCTGTGTGTTATGGAGGTATCTCTGTAGGAGCCATGCCATCTGTCAGTCAGAGGTCACCAGTAAAGGTCATTTTATGGTCAGTAAATGTCAAGCTGTAATAGAAGAGATTGTGTTTGTGCTGAGCCCACCACTCAGAATGAGAGAGTCGTCGCTGTATAAATAGATCACTGACTAGATGTCAGACATTTTCCCAGAAAACCAAAGATGAACACTGAACTGTTCAGTGCTATATGTTTGACCCCTGAGGACATTCCTCTGTGAGACTGAATGTTGAGCTTCTTCCCTCGGCCGTCCCTCCTCGCCTCCCTGGCACAGGCCCTCAGCTCGCCCTCGACTGGCAGCACGGAAGGAAAAGCTACTGCGCCTGCCAGTTGTGAGTGTGTGTATTAGCTAACAGCTGAAGCCATGAGTGACCCCAGACCCCTCTGTAAGTGGAAACGGTAATCCACTGTTACAGGGGACAGTAGTTTCCATGGTCCCACTTCCTGTCCACTCCTGCCCATTTTCCTGTTTGGCATATGATGTCACCAGGAGGAAGAGATTTCTCCTGCCTTTCTTTATGCCTTCTTTTTTTTCCCCCTCTGTTCCTTCATTCACCACCAGTGCCTCAGCATTGATGTAAAAGGGGAATTCACCCATGGATTAGACAAAGTTCACTACATTTGTTTGTCATTTTAGGGTAAGATATAATAAGATCACTTCCTTCAGCCAGATTACTCAGTGCTGCTGGTTAAAGATTGCACAAAGTGTGGCAGAGGGAGGTGATGGAGAGTTTCTCATCGGGGCATAATAAAGTGATGCGGCTTTCTTGCCAGCTCACAGCTCCCCTTCAGACATGAACATGTAGGTTCCTATTCCCATTAGCTCTGTTCAGACCTGCTATGCTGTTTAGCATAGGCAAATCAGTTGAGATAGGTTTAACATACTATTCAAATTACAAAAGTACCTTGACTTTCCCCTACTGTGGTGCATTTACATGTAAACTGAACTACAAAACTAGACACACTCATGTCCAAATAACAATCCCTAAATGGGGTTTAATACAACGTGAACATTGTTAATCTATTTCCTGACCTTGCTCTCCCTCTGTGTCCACCAGGTGTTCTATGTGTCAGACCTGTTCAAGCCCAGGGTGAAGCCAGCCACGCCTCCGCCCTCCCCAATCAAGAAGGAGCTGCTCCCTTCATCCGACATCATCGAGAGGAACAACCACCACAACATGGTGTGAGAGAGGCCCCATCTCTTTCCTGTGACCGAGGAGCCAATCACAGCGCTGCTCACCTCCCATCGGACAGTAGAATGTAGCGACGAGAGACTGTAGCTGCTTCTCAAATGGCATCCTCCTCCCCTTTTGCAGTGCCCAGCCAGGCACTTTGTGACTAGGGTGTCAGATTTGAGATTTGCACAGCAGAGTCCACTCTCACTATCCAGACGTATTATTTACTATTATGTTAACTACTAATCAACATTTGAGCCCATCGTTTTGAGCACAAACAGAACAGAATTGGAAGCTAGAAGACAAAATGAATTAAGAAATTGATGACTTGACAGGCAGAGCTGAGGGTGTGGAGGTTTGACAGAAGTGTAACCACATAAAGGAAAATCACTTGTGAAGAAAATGAAGAAAAGAGACAAAAATGAAAAAGAAAAAAAGACAAACCCCCTGCCTAGGGAGAGAGGGATGCTTTCAGTGACGCTTCCTCTCTGAACTCTCTGTGGCCTTGGAACACCGTAGGACAACAACTTCCTTAGCCATGGGAAGGATATTACTGCAGTAACTAGCAGCATAGAAATATTAACAGTATAGAAAAATATAACTTATAGCACTGTTTTTAAGTCCATTTTTCACTATCACCACTTGCTGCCTGAGATGTCTGACTGAAAGAAAGTCTGATGATGCTGACGTCCATGAGACAGAAATACTGACTCCTAGAATCCGACTGAGCCTGGTGCGGTCGTCTCACAAGACTTCATACCCAGGCAGGATAAAGTTAGCATAGCATGACTTTAATAACAATAACCCTCTACCAGAAGGCCCCTGTAAGGATCATACACTGATCTTTCTAGGCCTTTAAAACAGATTTCAGAGCAGTCCTTTGGGTGTCCTTCAAACCTTTAGCATTGTAAAATGAAGCCCTCCAACCTCATATACCTCTGTCTCCAGATTGAGCACATCAGGCTTTTTTGCAGTGGACTGTCAGTGCGGCCCAAACCCGGGCTGTTGCATTTCTTGAGGGTTAGATGTAGTTAAGGGGGGATATATTCTGTTGAAGGAGGGAGACAGATCTCACAGCCTCCCGGCACCTGTACAAGAGGAGGCGTGGCTGTGCCATGCCACTCTCCGGTGTTGGGGCCATCTTTTTATCTTCCTAAACAGGAAGTAGAGCCAGAGGGCAGAGTGAAGGGGTGCGGTCTGTCACCATGGAAAGCGGGTGATGATTTACAGCAAAGCTGGCACATTATTTTGGGATGATTTGGGCTCTTTCCGCTGGCAGGGAGGGGCCCCTCACCCACCCAATCACTCATTGGCAATGGATGTTTATCTCTCAATGTGTGTGTGTGTGTCCTGTACACTCTTGTGCTTGTGTGGGTACACTTGTGCTTGTACATGTACACCATGTGTGTGCAAATGTGTGTTCATATGTATGAGCGCTGTGCCCTGTGAAAAGGAACTCCCTCACAATAAACTATGTGTGTGTCAGATGAAGCACACGCTGTCAGCTGTGCCAAGTGTGTGTGTGTGTGTGTGTGTATGCGTGTGTGTGTTTGTGTGTATCACAGTGTGTTAGAGAGCGAGAGAGCCGGTGAACGTTATAAAAACTGTGGATCTAATATTTTTATTCTCTGCTAAGAAGCATCTTTAACCTTATATGTTTATAGCCTGTCCTGTATAATCACTAACAGTTGTACAGAACCAGATACAGAGGCCCTTTTTATTTACAGCCTACTCAGATATCCTCCTCCAACGACACACTCCGCCATGTTGCACATCTTTCTCATCGTATAGTCCGTCCTATCATTTCACAAAGCCGTTTTCACTTTCTTTTTATAAATATATAAATAATGTATAGATCACTAAAATTAACTCTGTAAGATATTTGTTTAACATGTTTAGATATATCCACTATGATTACAGACCTGTGTTCTTTACAAAATGCTGCTTCAAAAGCATCGATTGACAGATTTTTTTTATCTAGACAACTAAACTATTGTAGATTGTAATAGTTACATTTGTTATGTGCATTCAAAAATACATCCACAGTTGTATTAAAATTCAATATTAGTATTTTTGTATTGTCTTGTTTTTTGTACAAAAGAAATAGTAGCAGTGCTGTTTTTTCCTGCTTAATGTACTTAGCTCTAATACATGTGCTTTTAAATAAAAAAGCTCATTATGAACACAACTTTGGTTTGTCTTGACTGTTAACTTTACATTTTGACTAAAGGTTTTGAAGATTTTACTTTTGTATGGCTTGATGGATGCATTTTTGTTGTAAGTTTTAATTCATGTACATTATCCTTTTGCTTTTCTTAATTAAGACTTCAAGACAGCACTTGCAGGGTGGTATTTTTATATTGCTTTTATTTATTTAAAGAAATGGTTCTGAGAGCTAACTTCATATAGAAGCTGCAGGGGAAACACTATGACTTTGAGTCATAGTGTTGAGTTTTTCTGCTTTTTGCAGTGGCCTCATCACAGCGTCAGTTCCTTTTGTCAAAAATACCACATAAAATACGGGTGTAATGACTCACATAACTCAGAGTGTGTGTGATTTCACACTCTGGCAGACTCCAGACCAGAGGAGCTGGCGTCATCCTGTGTATGTGTGTGTTGCCAAAAAAGGAGCAGAGCTGCCATAGTTTGTGATTCTGATCTAAACAAGGAGTGTCATTTTCTCCACCACAGCATGTTTCATCCAAGGAGAGAAAAGCCTGAACGACACTTTCTGTCATCTCAACTGTTTATCAGCTTCCTTAAAACTACAGGTTTAATCCAAAAACGTGGTAATCATGCACAGGATGCCAAAGCATGTCCATATAATGACGTACAATACATAATCTAGAAAAATCTACAGTTCTGAGCAGATCTGTAACATGGCCAACAAGGAACTGATGGCTTTTTGAGTAGCTTTCATGGAAGTGTGAAAGAAAGCAAGAAAGAAAGAAAATACCTCCTTCCAGCAGTGAATGATTGGTACTTGCTATCTTTGCTAAATGAGTAAGTTATTTAAAGCAATCATTTGACTGATATTATCATTATAGTGCCATGCATGTTTCCCCCCAGTGTCCTGTAAAATGCAGTCTCTTATTGACAGTGACAGTACAGCACCAAACTGAGATTTACGGTGCCTGTAAACAGCTGGTAGGCCTGGGGTCAGCCATGCGTGGCTGTAATAGTAGAGGGCCTGCTGCTGAAGCAGAGACAGGCCCATGTTGTGGTCTTGTTTGGCAGCAGCAGAGCAGGGCAGAGCTGGCTCTAGGCCGTCACAGAGAGGCCAAGGCATTATGTATTACTGTACCTCTCTTTCGGTGTGCTGGGTGTGCGTCCCTCATCATCACAGTGTACAGTACATGCGCTCGCCCTGTTTTCTCTCATTTATTATTTCACATATTGCCTTGGTTTTAGTGCAAATTGTGCAATAGTTCAAATGCTCTGTTGGCCAATGAAAACCTTGTAACTCTGGTGTCGGTGATGTTGACATTTTAACACAAGTTGGTTGGATTACATCCTCCTCTGTGGGCTGAGACATTCCTCCACCCTCAGTCTTATAAAACCTATTCAAACCCCTTTGGATAAACTCACGCACAACAATGATACAAGGGATTATACAAATATGACAACAGAAAATGAAACATAATTGAGTAATATAGCTAATTAGACTAAATTTTGATGCACTTGAGCACGGAAAATAGAGTCGTTTGTCAGATGGAAAGTGTCAGCAGCAAGTTAACCATGTTCTGCTCTACTGGACTTTGTTCGAGATTCCAGTATATTACTGTGGAGAACCTTTCCTTTCTAAGAACAGAGCCTGACAGATTGATAACATATGTCCACATGCCATATTCTGAATGGCTGAACACAGACTTAGGTGAACATCACACTCTGAAAGCAACAGGTTTGCAAGAATGCACTGATAGAGAATGAAAGTGTGGAAAAGTAGTTTCAGTTTATATTTAACTCTGCACAGCAGCTCTGAATCAGCATGTGTAAAAGTGGTTAGAGGGGCTCTCAGCTGGCAATCCAAAACAAGACTGACTTCTTTTCCTGCCATGTAGTGGTTGTAGTCAAAAAGCGAACTGGCCCACTGGCACACATGATATAAAAAGCATCACTGCATTACAAGAGTGCTTCTGTAGGTAGCTCTGGTTTGGCCTGCGAGTGTGTGTGTGTGTGTGTGTGTGTGTGTGTGTGTGTGAAAGAGATGGATCTGGGCTGTAGTGTGGGTGGCACCTCCAGGAGAGCTGTCAGGAGGCCTGGAGCTCTGAGGGTCTTTTCTCTGAAGCACAGGCCAGGGCACAGAGAGGCAGCTGGGTTAGGGAGGTAAGCCAGGGGAGAGCAGTCAGGCCAGGACTGTGCACTTCCTTTAGGGAAA
Organism: Toxotes lorentzi; assembly: GCA_037833715.1. Lineage (NCBI taxonomy): Eukaryota > Metazoa > Chordata > Actinopteri > Toxotidae > Toxotes > Toxotes lorentzi. Next base: position 3,989,717 of record JBBMJY010000022.1, on the reverse strand, counting down.
TGGGAGCAGAGACTCCCAGCAGTCAACTGTTCATACTGTGGCAGTGTCTGTTTTGCAGGTTTTAGCACACATGAGCTGTGTAGACATAATATGACCCACCCACAGGACATAGAGTGGACAAAAAGGGAAACTCAAGTGAAAGAAAGAAAGAATAAGCGTAAAAGAAAGAAGACTTTTTGGTCCACAGTCCAACTGAAATGTTTTCCAGTCAAACAAAAAATGAGAAAATATTGAGATTAAATGGATGAAATAAGAAATAAAGAATAGCGACAGCTTCTTCAACCACTTGCATACCCATGCTGTGAAGATATTGCAGCCTTTAAATGAATGAAAAGAAGACTGATTCTGTCAAGTATTAACCCAGTTTTTCATAAATCTACTTTATTATATGGGTATCGGTGATTAACACAAAAGAAATGAATGTGGGCTGGATGAATAGACACATGTAGGCAGCAGGAGGATTAATATCTAGGATTAATGTCGTGTTTTTATGGTGATGATCCTGCATCAGAACACAGCATCTTTGTCTCAGAGAGGGAGATATTTTGGTGCTTTTTGATATAAATGAAACCTCAATCCAGTGAGCATAAAGTGGAGATAGACATGAATCTCATGTTAATTGTGACAGACAGGAAGAATGGATTAACCTATTTCTTGTGTTCCAATTTGAAGGTTTAATATTTCTGCGTGGAATAAGCAGTAGGTGTAATGAAAGCAAGTAATTGCAGTGACAAATACTCAGTTGTCAGTCTCAGGTTTTAGCTATGACTCTGGTCCAGACTGAAACACCTCAACAACTATTTGATGCATTGCCATGAGGACTCGTACACATTCATGGTTCCAAGAGGAGGAATCTTACATATTTAGCAATATTCTGACTTTGCAGTGCAAGTTTTCTATTTGTGCTTTCAAGTGAAATATTTCATTAACTGTTAACTACTATTAACACCACCTTCAGGTTAAAATATCAACTCATCCAATGCTATTATTGTCTTCTAGTAGTACTGGACAAATACAAACAATCTACTGTGTGTACAGTGGATCACATTGTGATCTTTTACTAATTAGGGGGATTTAACATGTTCTGGCCCTGGAACACGGCCACGGCTCCATTTAAAACTCAACTATTGAGTTGAGCAACTTAAAACAGACCTTTAGGATATGCAGTTTGAGAGTCCTGTTCTCTGAAATGTAACTACTTCATGAACATAAAAATTAATTGCCCACTTCACACATACATTACCCCGGTGTGACATAGTGTCTCCACACGGGTGGTGAGCTGGATGGAAAATGGGGGTGAGTAGAGTGAAGGATAGAAAGTTAATAAATTCTGCAGATGTTGGCTGTACATGGGGGCAACAGGTGATTATGTCATCTTCACATAAATGGCCCCTGTGTCCACCTACTCTCTTGCTCCCTGTTTTTCTCACATCCAGTTTTCCTGAGCATGTTCTACAAATTTACAAATGAAGACCAATTTACCAACTTCACTGTAGGTTTGTGTTTAAAGCTTCAGCTTTACTCATTAACCTAAATCCTCTTCCAGTTTGGGAAATGAAAAAGCTTCCTACATTACATTTCACCTCATTCTGTGACTCCCTGTATGGAAAAGACATCTCCCCCCTCCCATCAGCCCCCTCTTGGCCCATGTGGAGGAATGGACAGGTCAGAAAAGGAGCACAGAGATTTGGTTGCTCTGAACTTTTAAACTTGACATGATTTTTACAGATGCAAAAAAAAGAAAAAAAGTTTATTGGTGGTTATTTTCATTTTTTGCTCTGCGACACAGATCATTTCAACAAACGTCATGGTTAATACAGAAACTTCAAGAGGAAAAACCGAATGACACACACAAACAAACACCCACAAGTGCACTCATTGTCTGCACTGAAGCAGTCAGACAGATCAATGAATGCAGACTGCAGAGGATGAAGGAGAGCAGTGAGATGTGAGAAGGAAATGGGGTTAGACGACTGAGACACAGGCCCCTGTGATCGTCTCTATGTACAAAATGGAGTCAGGCAAGTCCCTCTCTCTCTCTCTGTTTTCTCTGCCTTTCTTCTCTTGAAGGTTGCCAAAGCTGCTCAAACTCCCATGGTACACCTGATCACACAACACTGCACTCACACCCATGTAAATGCATCGGACAGAGCTCCCCATAAGCAGCAGGTATTAGCAATCATTTGCTGGTTGGTCGCAGGAATATTTGAAGTGTAGATCAAAACTGACTGCCGCACTCTCAAATGACGTGACTGTGAGTCTCATAATACACTCCTTCTCACAGTGAAGTCATGTCAGTGTGTGGTGGTCAATTCTGATCATCACCATATAAACACATATTGCTCCCACATGCACGGAGAAAAACAAAACGAAGATACACAAACAAACTCAGAGCAAGCAGAGCACAGCCAAAGGGTAATTTTTTAGGAGGCAAAATTCAGTTCAGTCGTTCTGGCTCTGATCCAGAGTTTGCTGCCTGATTTACTGGACATCCACATGAGTGTATGTCTGTGGGTTGTTTGCGTATTTGTTGTGTCATCCTGCAGGGAGCCAGCTGTGAGCTCAGCACTCAGGGACCATGCATCTGCCTCGCTGACAACAAGCTGAGTACCTGCTCCAGACATTTGGCCCATCCATCGTACTCGTAAAGCTGTGATGTTCACTCTGAGGAATTTACTTGAATGTGTGTTTTTCCAGGTTGAATGCTGTAACCTGACCATATACAGTAAAGCTGGAATTATTGATTGTGAAGTGCATGATTCACTACTGGTATCAGTTTGTCTTTCTCTGTGGGAGACTGAGGGCAGTGGAGGAAAATGCAGCTCTCTGCAGGTTTCATAAGGTCAGGCATGGGGCTGGGTCGAGACATAAGTCAAATGCAAAACGTGATTTAGCTTCTGACAAAATCCCCATCCATCATCTACCAAAATCTGGTCCAAGTTTATGTATTTGCACGTACAGCATATGTGCGTGTATGTTTGTGCATGTGCATGTCTCCATTCTGACTTACATAATCATTCATCCTCAAATCTCACTGGAGAACACTGACATATTCCATTAGTCTTGTCTAGGTCTAAGCTTCACCTCAGACCAAGTCAAACTTAGTCCTATCTGCAGAACACTGTTCTCAAAGGGGCTTGTAGTGTCTATTACCTAAAGTATGTTTACATACATGCACACAAATACGGTTCATTTCACACTTGTCTCTGCTCAGCTCACAGTTAACCCCCGTGTTCTGCATGTTGGTTCTCACCGGACGGCCTGTCCATTCTCACACTCTCACTGGGTATGTGCGTGTGTGTGTGTGTGTGCGTGTTTTACTCCAATCTATGACCCAGTTACGAAACTCACCACAGCTCACACATTTTCAGTTACAGGAAGTGGCTCCCACTGCAAACCTTTAATTTGTGACTCAGGACACTTACATCCCCCCTGATGTGTGCAGATACTACACATTGTGAAATGAAGAGAGTCAAAGACAGAGAATAGAAAAGGACTTTCACTGAGTAGAGCTGACAAAGCTGAGGTGTGGCACAGTGCTGTAAACTGTCGTCAGCCAGATGCTTGTTTGTTGTCTTTCTGAGGCCTGCAGAGCAACAAGATAATGTCTCTGTAGAGAGTCTGAACAATAACTGACAATTAATGTTTTATGGCGTCTCTGAGAGACAATGTCAATGATGTCTTTATGGTCCTCACATGTCTAGGAGCTTCATTCCTAAGTGAGAAGAAAAGTCTGCTGCTCTGACAACATAACTGGTGACATGCTGACAATTTGGGAAAATGAGTATGTTATTAGTTATTTAAGGACATGCTTACCAAATGCTGTGTTCTGCTATTAATGCTTAAGATGCAACATGTATTTTTATTATCTAACATAATTACTGTCAAATTGATTGACATGATTATATACTAGTAATTACTGTAAACAAATGAGACTGAAAATACCACAGTCAGTTTGAGTGTTTTTTTTTTTAAATTAGGAACAGACCATTTCTTTCTGTCACAAACAGGATGTTGTTAATTGTTCTGTTTGTGAAGGAACAATAGCCTCTCTCTCTCTCTCTCTCTGAGTATTGTGTTATTTTCAGACCCATTCATCGATACCTGCCCTTGAAGCTCTCTGAGTGAGCTGCTGATCACCTGACTGCCACCTGCCTGCACACTTGCTCCTTGTTTGTTCAGTAGAGACCTGGTGTGCAAAGAGGGCAGGATATTTTTACACACATTTGATTTGTAGGGAAACTCAACCAAGTTTACACATCGACAACGTCTGTTTTCGGGTCTTAGGGGATACTACTGCATATGTGAAAGAGGTCATATAAAGTCTTTTGTGGCTCCAGTGGGAGCTGTGTGAAGTCTGATGAGTTGCCTCAAGTGATGTCACTAGAGTCAATATAGGACAGGGCTACAGAGAAATTTCCTCTGCAACACTCTTCACCTCTGCTTAAGGCCAACCGCTCAAGGCAAATTATCTTCCAGACAATCCCATTTACTGGAACGGCTGAACTGGCCAGCAGTGAATCCCCTTGCACATAAACCCGTACCAATATCTCATGATAAAACGCCTCACTTTTTTTATTACCGAAGTGATGCATCACCAAACTATTCTATTTTATTTCCTCAGAGGAGGACTCACTCACTAGTTGTTTTGTTCCATGGATATGCAAGCCAACTAAATTCTACCAAAGAAGAGTGCATTAGTCTGGATGAGCCAGCTGTATCATCTGCAAGATGTTGATTTCATCAGAGTGGGTCGAATCACTGAATGGATATCGGTGCCCTTACATGCCTGCTGTCTTTAGCAGGGGAAAGGAAGGTTAAAAAAAAAAAAAAAAAAAAGGGAAGAAAAGCCTATGTAAAGGAAAGGAAAGAGAGAACATATTAAAAAAAGGGGTATGGCAAGAGGTAAACTCATGAAGGTGTGGCATCACCTCTTCAAAGGATCTTAAGTTTCATGTTATGGAACTTTAGTGTTATTAAGGCAGGAAAATATGCAGATTTACGAGGTGAGGCAGATCTCTCTCCCTCAATCTCCCTCTTTGCGCTTGGGGCAAGATGTGAATGGTATTCAAGACTCTCAAAGCAGGGCACTCAAGGGTTACACATTGGTTTTCCCTCCTACCCTTCTTCTACCTTCAACATAGCTCCTTTAACTGCTCTTCCTCCGGCCTCCCATTTCTCGTCATCCCAACATCTGGTTTCAGTCTCAGCTGAGATTACAGACGAAAGCGTAGCATCAACAACAATCCCCCCTCACTACCCCCCACCTTCTTGTTACGTTGTGTTGCTCATTTCCAGGCAATCCTGAATGACTGATTTGATTTAGCAAGAAGGAAGACATGGGACGTCTTTGGTGTTTCTTATGATATTGACTCAAACTAATCATTTATAATCGGCATCCCCACTGACCAAGTAAAAGTTCAAGAAACCCAGCAAAGATGCTCTGTGGAAAACCGCAGGACACTGACCATGACCTCCAGAGGTGAAAGGTTAGAGGTCAGGATTCAGGAGGTAGCACAGAGAGCTGGGGGATGAAAGGTAAAAGGTTGTTTATGGCTGCTGCCGCGAAGGACACAGAAAGGGCAGTCCTTCTATCTGGCAGGGGTAATCTGTCTGTCTCGGCTTCCTGCTGTGACCCAGCTTCTCCTCTCCGGTCTGTCTATTATCTGCTGTCTGTCAGTTTGTCTGTGTGTGCCTCCCTTTATGTCTGTGTCCAAGACATACATGGATGAAGAAGGACAGACATTTTTTATGGTTGGTATTCAGAGGTGTCTGTCTCAGAAGAAAAAAACGACTAAGAGTGGTCAATTGTCAGGAAGCCAAAATATGAATCAAGCTCCAAAAACACTGGATCCTACAGTTCCCATAATGCAACTCAGTAGTCTCTTTAACTGCATCTTGCCTGCCTCCTGAATGCCTTTCAAACCCCACACTTCCAAATTGCCTAAACCTACCAGACTCAAATTAGATCATCAGATTATGACTGTACCAGCTGGCAGCATATCCACTAATTATGTACATGTAGAGTGTGCCTGTGTATACCTACTGCAAGACAACACTGACATTTGATACATGCATTTACATGATGCACACACTGCTTTGGTGGCTTGTCTACTACTAAATAATAAAACTAGGCAATTCCACTGCGGGAAATCACGGTGCAGTGTGCTGTGGCTCATGAGCAGAGGAAACTGGAGGGCAGGAGAGGAGAGGGAAGAGGAATCCTATAAAGGAGGAGTGGGGAGTCTGGTACTTGTCTCTGCCAAGTTTGTGTTTAGTGTTTGTTTTTTTCCCTTTGAAAAAATAAAGTTATAGTCGAGGTTGAAACTATCATTAATAGGAAAATGAGCCTAAACAGAACTGTGACACCAAAATGCAGTAACATCTGCATTTAACAAGTGAAAAATCCACAGTGTAAAGTCGAACAGTTTTCTTTGTTATCTGGTTTAATTTTCTGCCCTTTAAATGGACTTTTATTCAAACTTGACCAGGTAAAGCTTCACTTAAATTAAAGCAGCTCCACTGTCAGATGTGTGTTTTATATTTTCTCTGGTTTCCCAGCCTCCATTCTGTCTGACCACATGTTCACAGGTTTGTCTTTGGTGCTGAGAGTTAAATTGACATTCTGTTGTACAGATGTCAGCGAAGATGTTTGGGGGTGAAAAATGAACTCTGCTACAATCAGTGACAGAAAATGACAACCTGTTGAAACCACAAATGAAAATATCCTTTTACACATCACGCACATTACTGGTCTGTCATTTTCTCATTTCATTGCAGTTTGATGCCCAGTCCCTACAACACCACGCTGTGTTCTGGTTCACAGTCAGACTCTGGACGCTAACGTGGTGTTCAACTGATTTATTCCTGGTTTGAGTCCAAAGAGAACAAAACGCCGTTTCTGGCTTCACAACAACAGGTCTCTCACAGTCAAGTTCAACTCAGACCAGCTCAAAAAAATTTAAATAAAATATGAAGAAATTACTTTGGATCTCTAATTACATCACATTCTGTTATAGTATGAACATACTTATCGCAGTTCAACACAGACTACCCAGAGACTGGAAATGACACAGAGCATCAGCTAACAATCAGGAGAGAGCACAGTAACAGCTAACACCAACCTAAGAGTACAAACTGAGAATGGTAACCGTGGAAACAGCAGAATATCCCATATCATAAGAACCTAAAGTTAGAACAATAATTTGCTATGGTTTGGTTCGTTAAACATACACATAATTCAGATGCCAATACAGATTTGAAATTCATTCATAAAATCAATCAGTTGATAAACATACAGCTTTAAGACAGAGTCAATAACAGTCTAAATGAACAATAACCATATTTGCATCACATCTTATGTCATAGGAATCGACTCAGTTTGACCTTATTCACTATATAATAGAGAAGTTCTGGGTAATTGAGTCCTGTTACGTACAAGATTTTCTTCAAACAATCCAGACAAAATTAAATGAGAAACATACAAGAAAAGGGACAAAGAAATCCTTTGACTTCAACCTGTATTTTAAAGATTCCTTTAAAAAAAAACACGCATACCAGCACGTGTTCAGACAGTTTCTCCAGGGTTTGAATTCAGGTGTTCAACATCAAGTATGTCAATAGCACGTAGCTCTGTAGGAGCAAATTAATCATTATTGTTCAACCTGGTAAACTTGACACATCTATCAGGTTTTCACAGTGGTCACTGCGTTCATCATCACCACTAGATGGAAAATTAAGCAAATAAACCCAAACTGGGTGCATCTTTACAGTCGTCTGAGCTATC
>JBBMJY010000022.1:3950425-3981831 GCA_037833715.1 Toxotes lorentzi | reverse complement strand
TATATAAAAATGAAAGTTGAAAGGACGGAGGGACTTATCAAAATGCCTGATTGGTTTTTTTTTTCTAGGCTGTGTATGTAAGTTACTTTGACCAAACCCCCATAGTAAATGTATTTTACAGCCGCCCCGTGTTATTTAGTCCTTCCACACTTGTGACTATGGTCACAAGTTTAAGTTGATTTGTCTTATTTGAAGCATTTCCTTATGTGATACAAGTGCTGATATTTATATATTACTGTATATTTTGCCAATCAACTGTCTGCTTTGGAAATTTAGAGTTTAGGTTGATCTGATCTGCCAATAAAGCTAATGGGATGGGGAGAGAGAGAGACCAAAATCTGACTCAGAGGGCTCCACATAAGCCCACATCAGGCATATTAGAGAGACGAAGGAGGACAGGCCCCTAAATTGGCGCCAATACAGGCCCCATTGACACAGAGAACTCCCCAAATCAGACCGAACACAGGGCCCCAAATCTGCCCATATCAGGCATATTATAGAGAAACAAAGAACATGCCCCTAAATGAGACCCAACACCGGGCTCCTCATCAGCACACATCAAGCATATTAGAGAGACAAAGGCTCCTAAATTGGCCCCAATACAGGCCCCATCAGCACAGAGGGCTCCCCAAATCAAACCCAACACAGGGACCCCAAATCAGACCACATAAAGCATATTATAGTGAGAAACAAAGGAGGACAGGCCCCTAAATCAGACCCAACACAGGGCTCCTCATCAGCCCATATCAGGCATATTAGAGAGACAAAGGAGGACAGGCTCCTAAATTGGCCCCTATAAAAGCCCCATCAACACATAGGGCTCCCCAAATCAGACCCACATCAGGCATATTAGAGTGAAATAAAGGGGGACAGGTCCCTAAATCAGACGCAACACAGGGCCCCCAAATAAGCCCACATGAGGCATATTAGAGAGAGAGACAAAGGAGGACAGGCCTTAAACGGCCCCAATGCAGGGCCCCCAGATCAACCCCTGGCAGGCTGATTAAAGGGAGGGAGCGAGATAGAGGTGCGAGTGTGAGACAGAGACAGGAGAGACTGGCACAGCGGCCGAAACAAGGTAAAGTGATGGCACAGCGGCCGATCAAACCACAGCATTAAAGAAAAAAAAGCTGCCACATACCTTTTGAAGCCTCAAAATAAAAATGGATGGACGGACAGCAGCCATGTTGAAAGGTTGGACAGGAACAAATTCTGTAGGAGGAAAAGTTATGGCACGGCGGCCAGACATCCCAGCAGCTAAGAAATGAAAGTCACATACCTCGTATAGCCTCTTGATCCAACGAGGTCAAAATCGATGAACGCAGGGAGGGAGGGGGGAGGGAGGGGAGCGCGAGTGTGGACACACTAAAAAATGCAAGCCCATGTTGACAGGGGGCCATCAAAACACAGGGCCCCACCAAACACAACAGGCTGTTGTGTCAGGTCCGCACAGCGGCCGTATGTCTGTATGTTACAGAGAGAGAGACAGGTGGCACGGCAGCCAATCAGCACCTCAAAGCTGATGCAAGCTCATGATGGCAGGGGGCCATCAGAACACGGGGCCCCACCAAACCAACACAGGGCCCCAATCACAGGTGGCACGGCGGCCAATCAAACACACCCCAGCAGCAGAGAATAAAAACTTCACTTACTATTCGTTGATTTATTCTCATGCTGATCTGTTTGTGGACCTGAAAAAAAGAAGAAGAAGAAGAAACAGATCAGTCTGAGTCTGCAGGTCAGACTAATGTGAGGATGACTGTGGCGCAGCTGAAAGGTGAAGATTTTCAGACTGACTGCAGGTGGTTCAGAGATCGGCAGCATGTTCTCTTCACTGAGCAGCGTTTCACACTCTTTAAATATTGTTTACTGATTAAATTCTGCTCAACGTGTAAAACGGAAAAATCAACACTGATCAAACTAATGACTGTATTTTACTAGGGATGCACGCAAATGAAAATTCTTGGCTGAAACCGAAAATCAGAAAAGCAAGGCCAAAAACCAAAAACCAAAAAAATTATTGTGCCAATTATTAGTACCATTGCATTTTTGGCTATGACTGTACTAACCTCACTAAAATTGCAAGGCACTGTGATTGCATAAATTAATATGAATGTTTCAAAGAATAAATCAATTACAAAATTATGAAAATATTTATTTAGCACATTCCAACAATGCACAATATAAAATAAAATTCTAAATAAAATGTTTAACTTGACCCCACTCATGTGCACATTAAATAATAATGTACAGGCCTACTGGCCTGCTGAAAGATTGTAACACAAAGTGCATTTCAGTCAAGTGCATTTCCTCTGCAGGCCTACAACACAGTGTATCAAAACAAAGATTGCCATAGGCTATAGATAGATAGATAGATAGATAGATAGATAGATAGATAGATAGATAGATAGATAGATAGATAGAGATATTTGGATTTCAGATGTTTTTACAGTTTGTTAATTAAACCCGAATTCACTCCCTCTTGAAATTTCGGCATTACACGTTTTGCAAATCGCTATCCGTGTGTCTCTCAGATATACTGAAATACGTCCACACCGCAGACATGCCCTTCCAGACAAGCTCATACTGGCCACGATTTTCGATTGCGTCATCACAACATCCTGTTTCGGTGATTAAAGTCTTTCGCCCGGAAAGCGAATATGCACTTCTCAGCCGAATATTTACCATCCGAGCTTCACTCAGAGCGAACCACTGCCGTCAGGTTCACCTTCACCTGCTGCACCTGTGAGCCAAAGGGGCAGGTGCGCAGCCAAAGTCCGCGCGCACATGACCTGCAGCTCTGGACTCTAATGTAACTAATAAAGGTTTATGTGGGTAAAAACTGTGTATCTGTCCAACTTACAGGCCTGTCTCCACATACCCCTGATAACCGGAGCACATGGGAGGTGAACGGAGGGTTTACTAACGTGAACTGAGGAGGCCGCTGAGGCCTAATTATCTCTGTGCGGCTGCGCTGTCCCGCGTGTCATATTCGGCCTTTATCTTTACATGAACCACATCACAGTCCAGAAATTAAATATGTTAAACCATCAAGACTGAAGGAATATTTACTACAGAACCAGGTCAGCTTCACCTTAAAACATAACCCCAGGCGGCACCAGCGCACCATGGCCCCGTAAACTGTGACCGTTTTCGGAACCATGTCGTTGGCGCGCTCGTTGGGGCTCGTAAGAAACCGGGGATTGAAATATTGTGTGTACTCACTTTTCGTACAAAGTCCAGGAAGCCGATTCCAAACCGTCTATCCAAGGTGAGCGGTGCGCACTGACGCTGTGTGCGCGTGCGTGAGCAGAAAGTGGCGTCTGTGGCTCACGCGGTGGAAAGATTGGGGCCCTCTGTTGCAGCATCTGAAACACAAAGATTCACAGGCTGATACACCTGGTCTGATACACCTGGTCTGATACACCTGGTCTGATCCCCCTCAGTGTGCTCACACTGTCTCCATACTCACTCAGGAACTCGGTGGAAGTCTATGTTCCGCGCACACGCGCTCTCCTCTCCTCCAAACCGGCGCGGTAATGGCTGCCTCGGTGCAGGCCGTGGTGACCACAGTGGTACCGTGGTTTAGCTGAACTACCAGCTGAAACCAGGTCCAACACACGGCTTAGCGTCCGGTTTTATCAGGTCACACACTGACTCAAAGTCCCAGGTCTTCACCTGATGAACAGTAGTCCACGGATTTGAATGAACTCTCAAACAGTATCTCCCTCTCCGCTTGTTTTTAGCGCCCTGGCGGCCTGCACCTGCCCGTTTTATCTCCCACCCCTCAAATGACCAGGTGGGTCCTCGTCTCTGATTGGCTAATGATTGGCCAGTGATGATTGAGCCAGACCATAATATCACAGGTCATAGGGGTGTGCAATACTGCAAAATTTGGTATGATTCGACACCAGGTAAATACAGGGCCAGTACTGCTGATACCGACACCAATATCAATACCTTTTCACTCAGGAAAGCAGCTTATCTGCTTTTGTGTAGGGCGGAGTGAATGCAATATGCAAACTTGAATGAAAACTGAAAATCGGAATTTTCATGATCATTGAATGATTTTGTGATTTTTCAGTTTTCAATTAGTTGATCATGATCATGATCTTAATAAAACACAGGACAAAGATTTTTTAAGTTGAAATTTAAATTTTACTTTTTGTTCAGAAACAATAACAATATATAAATACAACAATATAACAAAAAAATTGCTTGCATTACACACATCCTCCCTAACTCCATCTTTTCCTCCCTTTCCCAACCCCTCTGTGCCCCCATCCCCATCTATCCATCCTTTCTCTATCCCTCCTCTACCCTTCCTCCCTTCTTTCCTTCCTACAGTGATTTTCCATATTAGCCCATTTTTATCATTCCTCTCCCCTCTTTGAGTTGGACCCATTTCTATCCCTCCTACGGTCCTACAGTCAGAGTCTCTGCATTTGGGTAAGTACAGAAAAGGGAGTGGGGCTTGTAACCAGTTCCAGGGGTCCCAGGGTTTATGCTGATGTTGACAGGGGAAAGGTTCAGAGTCTGCATCCAGGTTAAAGCTCAGGTCCAGCTGGGTAACAAACCCACAATCCCTCATTCACACACACTGACATTCAGTTTCTATGTGCATAACTCAGCCAGAGCTCCCATGTCTCCCACCTAAAAGTGGAGAGGCAAAGGCAGAGAGAGAGAGACAGATGGAGAGACTGAGACAGGCGGCCATGGAGCTGGGAAATGTACCACTGACTCTGAGAGGCCCTAAACTCAGGTAGAATGTAGGCCAGGTTCCCAGGAGAGAGAGTGTGTTTGAATTTTTTTATATTTAACCTTCACAGAAGCACCATTTATACAGCGTGACTGGATGTGAAATATGAATGTGATCTGCAGTAAGCCTGTTGAGTCTCATGGCTCAGAGTGATTTATAAACATCTCAGTGTCACTGCCTTTTTGTTACAGCTGCCATAAAACAGGATAGCAACAGATTGTCTGAGCAGAATGCCTCTCCAGACCGTTCCACTGCAGCTTATGTAAATGCTTAAATTGAAGTATAAATCTGTCTGTTTTTGGCACATAGTTGTAGCATAGTAGTGTGTGAGTACAACATGTATTGTATGAAGGGACATTTAAGGTTTCATTCTGAATAGTTTTTTTAAATTATATTTCTCTGTACTGTTAATTCTTGTTGACTGTGGCAAAATTTTCTGGCAGACAAATGTTTCAAAGACAATCCCGGTGCCTGCATGTGTTGTATGTAAAAGGTTCGTTTTCTTTGGATCCCACATCGACTCCGAAAGTGGTCCCATTGAGCACAACCTGGCTTATCAGCCCACAACTGGAAAGTCACCTGGCAAACACAACATGGTGATGAGATGAAGGCATAAGCTCATTAGCCCCTTTCCTCTTTAAGTCATGTTCAGACCTTTGACCAGTCACACTGGATGAGTGATTACTGTGCATGAAACCCAAAGGCGTGCATACTGTACCGATCTAGGATTAAATATACGTACCTAGCAACGCATACCTTATAAACCAAAATAAAAACCCATGAACCAAAACTTAACAATAATGTGACAAAAACACCCAGAATACATGAATCATGTACTTTTCAAGGCGTGATAAACACGTTTTTCACACAGCAGATATTGTTTTGAATATGAGCTCTTCATCTACATGCCCATCTATAACTGACACATGAAACCACTTGGCTGTAAGTATTCGTACACTAAGTATTTCCTGTCTGAATTGTGGCTTGCCACAGAGCAGCTGGAGAATGTGCGGACAGAGACTGGGGTTTACTCTTAATTGGGTCTGGTAATCCCTCTGTTTATGGCCCTATTATAGTAGGAGGAGCTGTCAGTGCACATTCCTCAGAACTGTGTGAGGTTGTTGTGTACGACTGCTTCACTTAGACTTTTAAATTACTTTCCAAAAGCAGCATTGGTGCGTTCTTGTAATTAGTCCGTTAAGAGGTTACTTGATGGTTCCTGTTGATATGTACACTTGAGAAAACACACACAAGCTTTTCTTATCTCCCACTCAGCAGGACGTCAAATCACTCAGGCTTCAGACAAAACTATAGTCCCTGTGTCCATGCCCCATGAATTCACCACCCCAGTGACCAAAGCTGCTCCATATAAGGAGGCATTTGTGCTCTGATCGTCTGTAGAACATGATGCACATACAGTGATATTTCAGTGTTAAACATATTTATTTTACTTGTCAGTCCGTTTTGCACTATCAGTGTGTGCATGATAGAGACCAGAACGTTGTTTCTTCTGGGACAGAGCCTGGGAAACCCATGTCCGTGTTCACCCCTCTGCGCTTCTCTGGCTTCACTTACTGTACGATTTGTATTATGTAAAGTCTTCACTGTAATTTTCACACACTCTCCTCACTGCTCCATCTCTGGGCATGCCAGGCTCACTCAGTGGTAAATTAGAACTGGGACACACGTGCTTTCCCAATAGTGAAACTTACAGTAATTCAGGCGCCCTTTCACATAGTTAAAGGGAGGTAGAGAAAGAATAGAAGAGATTGGAATGAGCAGGAAAGAGAGATGTAGTGCTCCAGTTTCGGAGAAGTGTCTGTTGTTATTAATGATGAAGAGAAGATGAGTTCCTCGGAGAGGAGATGGAGGTCGGGGGGCAGAGAGGGGTTTCTGGTTGGGGTCCAACAAACACAAAGTCATACAGATGTCAGCTATTCCCAGTTTACTTAAAGCCACTCTAGATTTGTCTATAACACAACAATATAATGAACACTACAGGCCAAAGCGAGTGCATCCTAATGAAGACCAGACAGGCAAATGAATACCCTGAGATGAACTTGGAACTGCAGGAACAGCAGTACTGTCGTGGTCATCTAGATTACTAACTGTAATCTAAATGCTGGTCTTCTAACATTGTCCACGTCCAACCCTGTTTGTATCATGTTTTATATGCTGCATGTCCCCTCTCCTCCATTCCCAGCTGTCCTGTTCAATTGAATTGAAAAACATTTAATTGAATTGAATCTTGTGAACACGAGGTGCACATGAGGAGGCAAAGTGAGGCCAGAAAACTCAGAAATGTTTTGTGCAGCTTTCTGGAAGCGCCTCAGCTACGGTTATGGCTATAAAATGTGAACACAAAAACATAAATCCGCACAAGGTTAGTTTTAGTTATTGTGTGGACTGAGTGTGTTCCTGTCTGATGAAGGTCGTCCAAAAAGCAGAGCGACTGTAATTATCAGGCATGTTATCATCACCTACCAACGCACTCAGCCTGCTGGCCGTACTCACAGTGTTCACAGCAAATGTCGTCATTCTGACCTGTTTTGCCCTTTAGTGTGTAAGAACAGTTTATCATCACTCTGAGCTGCTTGGAAAGAGAATCTATACAGATGTGAAGTGGACTGCAGCAGACAGTGAATCGTGTTGCAAGAGCAGAATTCCAGACTGACTGGACGAATTTACCAGTCAGTCCACGAGTCACTACTTGCACAGAAACCCTCTGATGTTTTCTTCTTTACTCAGACTGACCACGCTCTTTCTCTGTGTCCCACAAACACACACACTGGAATGTCACTGACATTGTGTGTTTTTTCCACACAATAGAAACTTATAATTTAAACGAAAGCCAAACTCTCGAAGGGCTGAAAATTCACACATCACTTTCCTGTGGTGTTCATCCAGGAGAAGACGCAGGGGCAGCAGTGGAAAGAAACACATTTACAGTACATATACTCAGTATTGTATTTAAGTACAGCTTTTAGGTACTTGTTTCCATTTTATACTACTGTATACTCTACTGTGTTACGTTTCATAGAGAAATAATGTATGTTCAGTTTCACTTTATTTATCTGACAGAAATTACTAATTAATACTACTTCTGGAAGTCATTCAAGTTATATTTTAGTTAAAAAAGTGGAAAACATCAGGTTCAGTGGTTGCAGAGCAGAATGGGCACATAGAATATATCTGAAACTTCGACAGTTTGATTCCTGACAGGTTTGATCCCACTTGTTTCAGCAATTTTGGAAAAAATATAACTTTTATAATTTATAATTCTTGTGCAGTAATCTCAAGTTGCTCATTAATCTGTATCAGTATTAACCAGTCTTAAAATTATTAGTAACTCATAAAAAAGTAATATATGAAATTACAAGCTACTATTGTTTTGTAGTCATCTGCCAACCTCTATTCTATTTTCATTACAACCAAGAGCAGCACATGCAAATCAAAGATGTTGTGATTTGTCTGAGCTGTCTCGTTCCCTCTCCTGGACTTAACATCCTTGCTGTCACGATTCCTGTCTCAGTCCTATTCATTTTGGTCTCCATCTCCTGCCACTCTCCATCCGCCCACCAGATGTCCCAGTCACCTGACCCCCCCTACTCACCTGTCTTCCATATTCACCTGAGCTTCCCTGGCCACTCGCACACCCTTTCCCAGTCAGTTTTCAGATCAGATCAGGCGTAGTAACCTGTTGTCTGTACCTGCCTACCTGCCTGCTTGGCCGTCCATCCGTCTGTAAGCCTGGTCATCTTCATTTTACCTGTTCAAGTTCTGTGGCTGCACTTGGGTTCTCCTTTCCTCACAAAGGGAAATTTAAAGGAATTAAAAAATCAGAGACCTGATATTCCCTCTCTTTTTATTTCATGATTGAAAAGATTAAGTGGAAATAGGTCCTGCTACTGCACAAGTAGTGCTAGTATTAGTTTTACTTCAGTAAAGAACCTGATTGCTTCTCCCAACACAGCACAATAGTACAAATATAAATCTTCATATAATCATCCCCTGTTTCATAAATGCAAAAACAGAGGCCAGATCCCCCCTATAGCTTTAGCTACTGTAACATTACATTCAATAAGCCTCCTGTGTATTTCATGTCTAAAGTACTGTGTTGAAAGAGCTGTGCCCCTCTCCTGACCTTGTCTTTGGTGAACAGTATCTACCCGGAAAACTCTGTGGAATCAATCAGAGGCCAAATTTGCTAAACCGCTATACCATGGTGTGCTATAGTCATCTAAGATGCCTTAAGACTATCACACAGCTATCATTTTATGGCTACATTTTAAAATGCACACTGTTAACTCCATCTGCTAAGTCTGTTTAGGCTCCTTCCATCTTCCACCTGCATGTTTCCTGCCTTTACTGGAGTCAGGAGGGTTTGATGATGGCTGAGGGTTTGGATGTAGTCCTGCTGACAGTGCCTTGCTGTTGTGGTTGGTTGTTTTCTGGATCGGCAGAGATGTTGAAATTTATTTAAGTGCTTCTGTGAATCAGTTTGAGAGTAAACCTCAGAGCCATGAGTCATGTGCATGTCCAAATAATTTTGTGGTTTATGGTCGGAGAAGCAGATAAGATAAATGTTTGGGATGAGCTGCGGTCAGCTCACTGTCGAGGGTTGTTTTTTTGCTCGGCCGTTTGTCACTGTGTGCCCCTTTTATCAGTGTGACCTTTCACCTCGCTTAGGTCAGAGGTCACAGCCAAATGGTCAAAGGAGATTACATGAGCATCTTCTGTCCTCCTTTAACTTGTGTAACTTTAGGGGAGCCTCTCCAAAATTGGTTGTGCAAACAAATATGGATGTGATCATGGCATTGTAGTCGATTTGTGTGTTTTCAGCAGGACCTGTGTGAGAGTGAGAGAAGAGAGTGGAGAGACTGTACCTCTAAAAACAAACTCTGCATCTCAAAAAAGGAGAAAATCTAAAACCGCTCTGTAACTCCTGCTGGGACTTCATGAGCATGAACACACACATATCAGACACCTTCACACACCATCTCATTGTATCCATGTATGGGTAAAATATGTGAGGTGTGTTTTAGAGGTGAATGATAATTTATCAGAAACACATGCTGTGCTGCAGAGCTGCACAGATCCACAGATCTCTGTCTCATTTATTCCTTTTCACCTCTTTGCCTTCTCACTTCTTTATCTGCACAGCTGCCAAACTCAGCAGTTATTTCTCTCTTTAGTTTCCTTCTCTCCGTCTGGGACTGCAGGGCCTGCATGGTAAGTCCACTTCCAGCTGCTGCACAGCAGCGCTTTCCTCCTGCCTTCAGTCCATCTGCAGGATCTTAAAAAGATCAACTCACTTTCTGTTTTGTTCTTGCCATCAATAAACCAAACGCCACATCTTTATATACCACTCGCACGCTGCTCCTTAGCATATCTCACTGTAAATCCCTTTCTTCCTCAAGCCCTGTTCTTAGTTAAATTCCTATAAATCAAAAACACATAATTTGTCAATTTTAAATTGATTTTGGGGATGAAATACGTGCAGTAGAACACATTCCCTGAGGTCAGCGTGGCCTCTAGAGAGGTTTTTCATTGTAAAAAAAAAAATCCAGTGATCCTGTTTCATGTTACCTGCCAAATACATGCATGGGAATTTGATGGCATAGAGGTGAAAAGCCATAAAAGTAAAGGTAGGTGTGGGATGATCGTTGGATTGGGGGAGAGATGATGAAGGATGCGTGAGTGGAAGTGGCAGCAGGGTTGTTTTTCACCACCTCTCCCCTGCCTGGCCTTCTCTCCGGAGCTCAGCAGGAATATTACACACCCTGTCTGCTGATCCACATATCACACATTCCTGTGTGAATAAAGAGAGGGAGGGAGATGGAAAGAGGAAGCAAAGACAAGGAGAAGGAGAGAGAGATTTGATACAGATCAGTGGGCATCAGTGGCAGGGAAAGAATGAGATTGGCATGCTGTACATGGGAACACATAATTCAAAATAGCTACAAATCAAGCTCAAAACTGACACACACACGCACTCACTAACAGGTGGTATGATCCATCAGTTCAAGTTAGTATGCATGTACATTACGTGCTCATGTGTACCCTTCCAGAGCCCACATTTAGAACTGTGTGACTGTGTGTGTGTGCGTGTGTGTGTTTGTGAGCTCACTCTGTGTTTATATTTTATTTGGCAGAGTTCCTCAGAGGCCCAACACTTTGGGGAAATGAGGCCTGGTAACTGGACATACCCATATCCCCTCGCTAATGAGGTCACTGATACATAGATAAACTATAACGTCACGTGCATATGCATGCATGGACACACATTACTCCCCTGACAATCTAACTGACTAAAGTACATGGTAAAGTTTCATCATCATCATTCTTCCTCGCCAGAACCATTTATATTGTCACTACATCTTTGCTTCCATAATAATTACCACAGTTACTAGAGGTTGGGTAACGATGAAATGTAACCTACTTCCCCAAACTTCCAACTATTCCCTAAAAAGATGCTGCTGCACAAGTGTGTAACATCAGTGAAAATAGACTTTCAGCTTACAATAAAGGGCTGGGATATTCAAGCTGGTGTGAGCCCATCAACCTCTCAAAATCTCATGAATTTATTAAATCCTATTATGTTGTCAGCACTCTCCCTTTTTATCTTTTTTAATTAGCTGCAAAGGTTCAGCATGCAAGATGTCAAAGTTCACGCCCTGCCTTCTGTTTCACTTCCATGACTACTGAGCGAGATGGAAAATTCCACTCTAGTTATTATTATTTATGAAAAAAAAAACCTTTTCAGTCAGAGAGGAAAATTACCTCTGGTATTTCATATGCACATCCTGGAAATTAGAAAGATGATGTGGAGAGTGGGGGAGGCAAGATGAAATGAGATGAGTGATGAAGAGAGGATATGAAGGACGGAGAGAGACTTTCAGAAAGTGAAAGGGGCAGAGAAAGATGTTGTGGTAATATCATCCTCCCCGAACAGGACATCCATCTGAGATCAAAAGGGCATCAGTGGGAGTGACAGTGAGAGTTGGCCTCCTGCCATTGAGAATTGCGTCTGAGATGTTGTAGGTTGACATTATCAGAGACAGAGAGAACGACAGCACAGACAGACAGGAGGGTAAATGAAAAGAATAGCACAGTCTGACCTATGACACCGCCTCTCGCAGAGTGCAGGGGCACTGTCAGGAAAAGGAGCTCTCTGTGTGCGTCAGACCTTACACAAAAACCCACTCACCCCATCCACTCATCTTATCTGCCCTGTGTCTAAATGATCCCATTTCCACAGGAAAAGAGGGAGACAGAGTGAGAGAGATGTGGGGTGTGGTGACTCCCCTGAACTAACAAATCTGTTCGGTTTGTGAGAACTGGGTTTTTTTCACATTGGGGTGAACATAATAGAAGAGCGGAAGGAAGGAAGAGCAGGGTTTCAGTTTTGCTAAATGAGAAAATGAGTGGGATTTAAGCAGATTATAAGAGTTTCATTTTCTGTAGAGTACAGGGGTGGTTAGGTGCCAGTGTCATGGAGTTAAGGATCATGCGGGTGTGTGGGTGGAGGTGGAATAATGAATGAATTGCTCAAAAGTAGTGATAATCTCATCCTGAGGGGGTAGGATGCACATAACATTTCCTGTTTACTGCATAAATTCAAAATCAAATCCCAGTAAAAGACATGGATTAGGGAACACATAGACACAATATTCAACTTAGTTTTATGGAATTTGGCTTTCAGGTCACAGTGACCCTTGAGATAGACACAAATATGAAAAAAAGAGAAACACACATGGTTGTTTTTATTTGTTTTTGCATACACATCCAAACACTTTTAGCTTTTGGACCAGGGACTCAAAGCAGAATAAAAGCCATCACGCTCTCTTCCTGTCTTGAACTTCCTGTTTTCTGTGTTCTAATAAAATTATATTATATTTATCCATCAGAGAACATCTATTAGAGTTATAAATTAAATGTGGTTTGAATATAAAATGGGTAATCCTTATCAAGCCTCAGGCTGACAGATGGACAAGCTTTGCTGTTCCAGCATGAACTGGCAACAGACACAGTGGTGGATATGAATCCACCACTGACTCACTGGTCAGTCTCTGGATTTTCAGAGTGACTCTTTCAGGCATGACATGTTTATGTCCATCTTTATTTTGACTGCTTTTATTTTCACACCTTCACCACGTAATTCAACATACACCATCTCACACACGATTCACGCCTTCAAGATTTCCCCTTCACTCTGAAGTTTGAGATGTAGGAGGTTTAATAATAGGCTGTTAACGCTCGCACATTTTCTCCATCTAGTTCCAACTCTGATCCGCTGACCTCACAAGCATGTATAAAAAAAAATGTGGCCAGTTCCACCTCAAGTGACAAAACAGAGATGGACTTTCCACAAAATTGCATCAGCTATTGAAACACACATATATATCAGCATTTTTGCACTGTGCAGTTTAAGATAAAGCTACAGCTGATAAATTCATATTAAAGAAGGAAATGTATTATTTTTTTTATCTTGTTGCAGAAGGTAACACCTTATAAACATTCGATTGTTTGTTAAAATCTACTTTTATTTTCTCCTTATCTGGCCCCAAAGTGACCAAAAAAAATCAGTTAAAGCAAGTTTATGCATGAGCTAATGAACAGTATTTCAAAGCAGTGTAAAACATTTTTGACACTTGCCTCATTTCACTTATTTGATGCAACTGTTCTCATGACATCATTATAGATTCTGGGTAGACCACGTTTTATGGTCCCAAATAGAGGCCTCAGAAGGGAGGGGCACAGGGTTTTTGAGGGATGGACTCAGATTAAAGTCACCACAGAACACTGTGTTAGAGATGAGTTAGGATCTTCAATTTGATTGCGGTGGCCAATAGGCTCATGACTCCAAGACTGTCAATATGAAAAACCACTGATTGAAAGAGAAAAGTTGGACCTCATGCTATAAACACAACAGCAAACACAGAGCCATGAGCCTGCTACCACACAAGAGCACAGAATATACCTGTAGGCCTGCACTCATACCAACACTGTGACTCACAAATATATGCTCACGCATCACACATGCTATAGCCATGTATACAGTACACACACATACACATGCTGAGATTGTATAAACACAAACATGCTTCCACTGTGTTCTTTGACACTGGATCGTCTCATGGTTGTTGGCAGGATTCTGGTTCCCACAAACACCGCAGCCCGAAGCCAACGTCGTCTCGGCCTCCATCCGCATACCGTGAGGAGTCAAGAGGAGACAGACTGAACCTCTTAAGAGTGCTTAAGAACCTCTAAGGCCTCTGACTCTGGTTGGACAGGGGATCCATCTCCATTCAAAACACAAACAACAACAACACCAGTGGATCTGAGCAAATCAGAGCTGGCTTACGAGACAGGGTTCAATCACAGTTCTCTGAGTTTCACACAGAGACAGAAAGATGGAGTGGGAGGAGTGGGTGGGTTAGTGGAATTATAATAAATGTGGCAGTAATTTAGATTCCTCATAATGTTGTCAGATCCACCACAAAACACTTCCAGCTTCAGAGAAAACGTTCTTCAAAAAATGCTCAGTTAGATACCAGCCCTTGTTATCACTATTATTCATTAGTATCCCATCACTGCTATTGTTTGTTGTTTAAAGTTGAGCCTGGATTTAACAGTTAGTCTGCCACTACATCACTTTTCATACAATTTATTGGGCACAGCACACTGCAGACAGCAGAGCCAGAACACGCCATCTAGTGGATATCATTATAATTACACCAAGCAACAAGCACTGCTTTGGAGCTGTTGGCACTGTAAGGATAAAGGAAGCTAATCAGTACAAAGGGAGACTCGGTGTTCAATAAGATCTAGTGTACAGCCATTATCTTTTTCCGGTCTACTCTCTCTAAACCCTGAACAAACTTAATGGAAGGCCTGTAATTCCAGGCCTGCCATTAAGACTAATGGGAAAACAAAGTCTGCAAACTCAGCACTCTTCATTGAGAAAAAGCAAGCAGCATTTGGCAGTGGTGAAGGCAGAGAGACATGGAACTTGGAGCGAGATGTGTGTTGTAAAAGGCTGAAGAGGTTCATGTTATGACAACTATCATTTGTGCCGTAAACATCACGCTGTAAAATCATCCACCTGACAGCAGCTGGAAGCAGTCGAGCAGACTCTATTCTCTATCCATCTCTATCCCTGTCCTGTCCCACACTACCTCCCAAATCCTCCACATCACAGACTTCACTTAGACACACTTCCAGGCTCCCACCTGCAGAGCAGACACACTGTCGCTCCCAGGGCACAAACACGCAGCCAGTCAATGAGGTGAAAGTGTGGTCTTCCCTTCATGATGGTGGGGGGGGGTATGGGAAGGGCCTTCCAGGAACAATAGACTCAGAGAGAGGGCTATTTGTGGCAAAAGGGGACATGGCGATGAGATGACCGGTAAAGGCTATCACATAATTCCTGGCACTGTGAAAGGGTTTGATGGCTGTGCCAGGTGACTGGCGGGGGTCGATGGTAACATCCTCTTCCTCTTCTCTCTCCCTTAATGGCCGACAGCTTCCTTCTCGAGTCTCCTTTAGTTCTTCCTGCCAAAGTGCTTTGTGAGTCATGCTTGATGTGTGGTTTGTAGCTGCCACATAAATCAGTTTGTTGTCTGGGATACATCTCTCTGCTGCCATTCCTGTGTGTACATGAGTGTGTGTGAATTTGTTCTTCACGGTTTACATCCTGTAACCAGATTTGGAATACCAGCAAAGGACCACATTTATCATTTTATTCATATTTATTCATTTAACTGCTGAAAGTGAAATATTGAGCTAAAGTGACAAATAAAAGAAAAAAAATGTGAATAAACTTGTGAATAAAATGTTCTTTATCAAACATCTTTGGACTTAAAATTTCTTGTTAGGATCAGCCACTACTTTGGGACTTTTGTTGGACCCCTTTGTATGTTCCACCCCTGGGTGAGTTGTTTACTCCTTTTGGATTTCTGTTAGACTCATTTTGGTCTTTGGTTTCTAAGTATGGTTCAGTAGTTCCTTGTTTTAGTTTGAAATTGCTCTATTCTTGTTTTGGTTTTATATTTCCTGTTTTATTTTGAAGCCCTAGCCCTTGTGTATCAGTCCCCAATGTACTTCCTGTCTTTGTCTGGTTTCCCTCCTTTTTTGATTGCCCCGCCCAGATTGGTGTCACCTGTTGCCCATTGCCACCTGTCTCGTTGTTGCCCAGTCTGCATCTCAGCCTGCGTTGGCTCCAGTGTGTGCTTCTGCCCTGTTTCCCTGAGTCAGCTCCCTGTGCCTTGTGTTTTCCGCTCACGGACTTTAGATCTTAGTTAGACTCTTGGAGTTTGCCTTGTGTTTTATGTTTGCTGCCTTTGTTTCCTCCTTTGTGGATGATTTTTAGTTGTTTAAGTTTTGGCTCCTGGCCCTGGACTTTATGCCAGTGATTTTAAGTTTAATAAAAAGACTTTTAGTTCACTTGTCCAGGACAGGGTTACCTAACCCTGTCCCGGCCCTCTTCCCTCGTGTTCCTGGCTGCACAGCAGTGACTACAACAGGTCTGGGTTTTATAACACACACACACACACACAACACATGAAGCAGTATTCGTAACTCACCAAGTGCAGCTACTGGTTTCTTCTTCTTTAAAGAAAGCTAAAAGCTGTTGTAATTTTTGCTCATGGGACTGTTAATATGTCACTTTAATAAGTCTGAATATGTTTTCAGGTGAGAAGGTAACCATGTTGATTTCCAATATGTGGTCAGTTTATCTAACTAACACCTGTCTATAAATCTGCTGTGACATTTTTGGAGATTTAAGGAGAGCTAATGTCTGAGTTTACTGCACCTTCATTTCCTGGGTCCAGACCTCGTGTCTCTTTGGTTGCTCACATTTGTACATGTGCTGTTGCTGGCTGGTGCCAGGACCATCTGCCTCACAGTCCACCATTGTGTAGTCTGAGGAGATGCAATGCATCACAGGACAGTTGAGTATATTCAGTAAGCTAAGGAATGCATACTCACGAAACACACTACATGTTCATTTTGATGTCACAGTACGAACAGTTGTTAGTAGGCGGTTCCATCGTCATTTTTATTCCACACGTTTTTCTCCCACGTTGCAGAAAACATGGCACCTATATTACCCACAATGCACTTAGAACTCTTAGTCAAAAAATGTCTACTCCTAACCTCTTTTCCTTGACCTTGATGAAAATGTCAAGGAAAAATGTGAAGTGGAATTGATAAGGCCTTAGGAAAAGTCGACCGTGGTGCCAACTGAGAGAGAAGCCAACTGCACTTAAACTAGCTTCTTTTTTTTTTTTTTTAACCAACTTTATGATATTATTATGACACAGTGGCTAACTCAGGGCTGTAGGCCTACAGTTTAAGGTTCCACACAGGATTTTTTCAGTTTATACACAGTATAAGTTTCACATTGTACAGTGTTTAAGGCACTTTCCAGAGTAAGTTAAAATAAGGAGAAACTCAATAGTCCCCACCGTGAGCAAGATAGAACATTGCCAAGTGTGCGTCTGTCTCAAGTCCAATTTGAGTCAAAGTCTAAGTTGCTGCTATCAGCAAAGACAAAATGGAGAAGTGGGACATGTTAATTGATGGTCAAATTTTGATTTGTACTAGTTTCTATAGCAGGTAATTCATGTTCTTTTGTTTGTCAAGGCTTGATGAAGATTTGAAAATACCTGCATATTCTCATTCTTTTAACATTGTGCCTGTCTGCCATATAGGCTCTTGAATCTGCATCAAAACTCATCACATGACACTGGAAAAGCGAGAGTGGAAAGAAAGTGTAAGCAGATTCAAAATAGTGAAGCTGGGAAAATGAAATTTATCACCACTGGATCAGGTGTCTTCACGGTCTGCCAGCACTAAGACCAAACAGTTTCCATTTCTCACAGACAGACAGACAGACAGAGGTTTATGATTTCTGTCTGAGGGGCACAAGTGTACCGTGGTCACCTGCTGTATTTCACTCGGTGCTTAAGGTACCTTCTTGCAGAATGACGTATACAGTAATTTAATGTGTGTGCACCAGACATTTCTGAGCAACAGCTGTTTGAGCTCAATCTAAGATGCAAAAATCTTATCAGAAGTCTCAGGTTGTTGGTGCAGTTCACATGTTCAGTGTCCTGACAGCGGACACGGAGCTGGGTGGTCACTGTGTGGGCCTGTGGCACGTCCTCCTGTTTACTACTAGGAACATAACTCTTCGGGGGGATAAACCACATGGTCTCTCTGGCTCCGACCACAGTGACTCAGACTATTCAAACTACATTCCAGCTGATTTACTGCTGCTTGATATCAATGTGTCAGTGTATATATACAATATTTATGCAAATATCCGGGTGTGTGTGTGTGTGTGTATATGTATACTACGGAAGTGCATTATGTACTTATCTTAATGTTGTTGACTTTGCTATTGTTCTACAGGATCCTTCTGCAGCCACAAATCCCTTGTATCGCTCCTCTCTCATTTGTTTGTTGTATTTTTCTGCAGTATGTTATTTGCAGATGTCCCAGGATTGTTCCTAATGCAGAAGCTGGTTGTTTTCTCTGCTGGTCTGGCCTTGTTGGGTTCTGGATGTGGGAGGCCAGAGGCTCCTTGAGTGTTCGGGTTAAATTTCTGCACCCCAGAGCAGAGACCATTAGGACACCACCTGATATGGCCATATCAGTCTCTAAGTCCTACTCTTCAAACCATGAGTTGCGTAAATCTGCAAATGATGTTGGATGATTGGTCAATGCTGACAAGGTTATTTCAAGTTGAAAAAAAATTCTAGGATTCACCTTGGCTGCTGTGGTTTAACACTCATGTTTATCTTCCACCAAAAATCATTTTTAGAGCAAAAGTTTCTTTCAATCTCTCAGAAATACTGACCACCACCTCAGTGCATAAACAAGCTTGTGTTTGTTCAGCCAAAACATCCTGAATCCTTAGGGAGGTTTGGCATGCTTGAACACATGTGTGTGGGTTTTCTATGTGTGTGTGTGCATATGTGCTGTCTGTTTTTGTGGTGTCTTTTTGCTGGGCCCAGAGGGATTTTCCTAGAAGTGCAGACCTCCCTTAAGGAGTCAAAGATCGAGTCCTGGGAGAGAAGAAAAGAGGTGAAGGAGGGACAGATAGGGATTCTGAGAGGAGGACGGAGATTAAATAAACAGAGGTGGTGATGGCTGGCTGTCATAACCACCCTCTCAGGTATATGGGGGCAACATTGTGGTGAGCGCCAAGACAAAACTGATAGTGGTGAGTGCTAATGGACGGGTCTGAAGTGATAGTGTATAAGTGAAGAAGATGATTGGGAGGGGAGTGTAGTGGTTTGTGTGTGAGTGGTTGATTAAAGTTAATGATGCAAAGTGAAGCTGTTAATGATGTGCAGTTTGACTAAATGGCAGTAGATATGCATGCTACATGACTGTCTCTGAGAGGGGCCCCATCCCACAAACAGCTTGTAGAGATTATCCACACAGTGTCAGGCACAGTTTATACAGACACGTTGTGCTGAATGTGTTACAGACCAGAGTTCTGCATAGTTTTCCTCACAGCAGCTTGTCCTGTAAATTTGATTAGTCAACGTGGACCTCCTGAAGAAGTCCAAAGGGAGAGAAGGGAGAGAGCGCTTGTAATATTTCTTTTTTATTGCCATAAACTCTTAACCAAGTCCCCATAGATAATGCACACCTCAAGCATACAGCTGACGTTACCTCTCCATTCCAGTTGTCTGTCTAGGTTTTCTGCTGCTTACTGTGGTTTAATTTTTACACCTGATATTTGAAACATCAACTTTGCCTTTGAACTGTGAAAAAAGACATTTCCATATTCTGTGTTAAGAGTGAACATGATGTGAAAGTGCAGTCTTCGTTCAGCCTGGGGTAAGGAAATGGGTACCAACAGCTGGGACAGCTACAGTTACGCTACAGTGAGTCAACATTATGAGGATGCATTTTTTCTGGATGAGACAACCCATGCTGTAAAGGAAGGATACGACAATATGACAATAATGTTTTCCACTGTGAATTTCTCCCATGGTCCTGCCATAGTTTACTGGCTGTTCAATATGTTGTCTCTCTCTCTCTCTCTCTCTTTTTTTCTTCATCTGCAATTTGAGAAAGAAATTCTGAGACAGGTGGGGGTGTGATTAGTTTGACAGGTATTTACAGCCCCTTTGGGAATTTACCTCTGGCTCTGTTATCCATAGCGTTTTCACATATAATTACTTTTGGAAGATAAAATTTGGTCTCACAATTGGAATATAATATTTGTTGTCTGAATGTAAAGTTGAAATCTTAATAAATGCATTTATTATTGGACAGTTTAACAACAGCGCTGCCTCTGTGGACTTTTCACATGTACAGAAACTTCAAACAAATTGTATAACAGGTGTTTTACTATACTCATTATTAATTAGACTTTTTTCCCCAGAACATGTCATTTTGTGATATTTCTTTTTCTCCTAGTCAAGCTCATCGCTCCCCGTAGGGTCCCAGAGAACTTCAGGGGTAGCAGTGTTTAATGTGTCTACTTTTACACATTTGTATGTGTTGCATTTCTGGAATTGGACTACATTTCCCTTGATGTTTGTACTTTCACTCTTGTATGTCTCTTTTCCTCAGGGGCCACTGTAATTTTCCCTTGCACTGCATGAGCCAAAACCAGTCATCTTAAAATTAATGTTTCCCATGTTTTAAAAATGAACTTTGACCCCTTTTCAATGTTGGCACTGAAAATGTACCTCTATCTTCTTGCCTAGTTAGTAGTTATCTTTCATCTTCCAGTATCTACTGTCAATTTGCTATTTCATCTGGAATGAGCTTTGTCACAGTCCCCACCAATGTAATATATGAATGATCTCGAAGAGCAAGAATGATTGAACCACTAAATGTGTGTTCTTTTTGGGTGCACTAACAAGAGGCACTAAGTGCAATCAGCTGTAAAATATAAAAGCAGTGTACCATGGCTATGTGCATGTGTGTGTGTGTCTGTGTGTTGTTAGAAGGGGACATGTTACACACTTTTGGCTGGGAGTTATATATTGTTTCAATTGTGTCGGGAAATCTTTAATTCAAACCAGGTACTAAAACAAGACACACACACCACACACACATACAGACACACACACACATATTTGGAACCTTACTGTACTGTATAGTAGTAGCAAGTAGCACAGCACTCTCACATTTATCACTGACTCATCCTGTATGATTCACATGTCACCGTTTATCTGTCACATGACTCCATCTGCTATTGTTCAATGCACATGGAATCATTCAGATCATGGGAGCTGCTGAAATGCAAAGAACAAATGATGTCTGTGCTTCTGATGCTGGTAAAATCTGCTGTGGTTAAGTCTTTCACTCTGCATGGGTCGAAAAAGGAGGGAGAGCGGGTGAGACTATAGGGGGTAATAGAGGCCTCTTGGATGGTTATCCAACCAATTGTATATCTGATTTTTGATTTAATTTTTGTTTCCTGTTTTTGAGGCAATGCTGCTCATGTATCATCTGAGTCCTTCCCTGGTTCCTTAACTTGTCTTTCTGTTTATGACCGTTGTAGAAATATGAAAAATTGATTTTAAACCTTGCAATAACACTGTCATGATTCCATCACTTGGAAGGACATTACAGTGACTTACATTAATTTCCTGGAGATTTATCTGAGCCCTAACCCTAACCTTAATCTCAACCTAACCCTACTTAACTTCAACCTTAATCCAGGTCTTCATCCTAAAGTTTTACATTATGGGGACTTGCTTTTTGCCTCACGTAGTGACTATCTTTTTTTATATCTTCCCCAGGCTCCATGCCCTCTTGTATAATTGAACTGAATTGAACTTTACTGAATTTGAATGCATTGAATTAAATTGAATTTAATTAGTTGTTGCAATGATTGGATGACAGGATGGACTTACTGTCAAGATATGTAAAATCATTTACATATCTTGACAGTAAATCCATCCCAAATACACCCAACATTTGTACATTCATGGCCATGTACTGTACACTGGTTTCTGAACCAAGGAAACAAGTCCTTAAACCTGAACTACCACATAGGTAATTTCCTAAAAAACCACCACTACAGCAGCAAGCATCTTGGACCTTTGTCAACATGATTACAATAATGAACACACAGTTAACGGTGACTTTTGGTTTCCTGTGGTTTCCTGTGTAAAAGTCACTCTTTATACCACATAACCCAATTTGCTCCTTTGCTCCTGACATAATTACTACAGATGCTACATGTCGCCTGTGAATAAAACGTAACTGAGTTGTAAAAAGCTGCTTGCACAGTCGACCTATGGGCTTGATTTTTACAGGAGTATAGACTCACATTGGACCCATCAAATTACTGTGCTGACGCCCTCAGTTGAAAGAAAAAAATCTATTACCTAGTGAACATTATAGAGTTTCTTGCATACACAGCATGCTACTCAGTGAGAGGACTGCATACCTGAGTCCCACATGAGTCTTTTACACAGTCTATTGTTTATACTCACCAGTCTGCTCCACAGCCAGAGTTCCAGCATCTCCTGTCACAGCTTTAGATGGAACAAATTCATTTACTGTAACTCTAGCCTGTCACAGGATTGTTTTCTCTCCTTTACTGTCAGCAAAAGAGCACATGCAGTTAGCTTGATGTAAGGTCAACTCTTGAAAATGAGAAACATTTGGATCCAAATTGTAGTTTAGAATTTCCTTGTTTGGAGCAGAACACAATAAGGGAGGGATGTGGAGAGGGAGGGAGATGTTCTCAGGTATAGAGAGAGGAAGACTCGGAGGTCAGAGAGGGGTGGATGGATGAAGTGAAGAGACAGAAGGCAGAGGTCCTCAGGCAATATGGGCCTCGTGCCATGTTGATGTAAAGACAAAGTACCAACTGGTGGGAACTGCCAAGGTTACTGAGCCCAGAGAGGCCCAACATGTATCTTAGCCAGAGGTGCTGTAGCCAGGCATGTTTGTAGAATCCCTTTCTAAAACATATGGTGGCAATCTTTCCAGAAAGGGAAGAGAGGGGGGGGAGTGGAAGTCAAAGGACGTGGAGTGGAAGAAGAAGGAGGCTCAGAGGGTAAAAGGATACTTGGGGGGTAGATAAAAAAAAGGGGAAAAAGGAGTAGAAGGTAATTCAGTTCCAAAAAGAAATCTGTTTTCCATCCAAATAGAAGTTGTTTTGAATTTAACAGCAACTTTAAGACGAGCTTTATAAAACATTTTTGCGGCGTAAATCATGCAAAGTGAAAATCCCTTATGTGAGTGTCATGATTCCTGCTCTTTATTGGGTTAGGATACTCATGCTTTTTATTTCATTTTCAAATGAAACTGTACACTTGAGCAAATCTCAGATGCAAATAACAGCATTAGCACCATTGTGGGTTTCATGTCACTGTATACAGTAAATTGTTGCAGTGACAGTCTTTTGACTCTGGACGCAGATTCAGCTGGAGCCGGTCTACCCACCACACCCAGTGCTGCTTGGCTCTCATACATGAAAACAGTCATCAAGCTGTCACATTAGCGAGCATACAGCATAGTTAAGCCCACATTAATTAGGTGATGTAATGTACAGCATAGGAACCTCAAGCCTAGAACCATTAAGCTGCACTTAAACTATTCAGATTACATAAATTGATGTCATTCATTTTCCTCCATTGGGCTCTGCTTTGTGACCAAAGGTCATATGGTTCCTCCTCAAGGGTAAAGTAAAAAAATCAACGTGTTCCAGTTAACTGTTGATTTACGTCTCGAGTTTAATCAATAAAATAGGATAAAAGCAAATAAATGCGATAAGTCTGAATACTGGCTTTATATGTGAAATAACTGCGTAAAATATGACGTAGTGCTTTTACATGCAGTTCTGTGATGTTTTCTCACTTAACTGGAATTCATTTAGGTGTTATACATAGAGTGAAATGCTCATATACTTTATAGCAGAATTATGCAGAGCTGCAGACTGATGTTGTAAGCTCTCACAGGGTTGTAAAAACATGAAGCAGAGTACTGCTCTGGGTTCTGTCTGCGTGCATTTTCCCTGTGAGCTGCGACAACATGCAGATCAAAGACCAGCACTCCTGGGTGGAGGATTTGTTACTGTGCTGTGGTTTGGCTGTTTGATTTGATGTTGGAGAGTCAACCGCCAGGTAGGAAGCCAGAGAGGGAGGGTGTGTGTGTGTGTGTGTGTGGAGAGGTGGAGAGGGAGAAAATTGAGTGGAACAAACTTAGGATGACAAGAATTCACGAGTTCCCTTAATGCTGAAAAATCTCTGTTGACTTCACAGATATGCTGTAAGTGTCCAACATTATGCTAATGCCACTGGGTTCAAGAAGGTTTGAGATTACCTATGTAATCTATGTATCTCAATAAATTAGATTATCACAAATGCATCATATATATTCTTCATTTATCTGTAAATGAAGAATTGATTGCATTTTCATAAATATAACTGATTTTTACATCAATTTTAAAGCAGATATGATTGATGTTTTCTAAAATAATATATAATGATGAAGTGAAGACAATGTGACTGGGTGAAAAGGTGTCACTTGTAGCGATGAACCTGCAGAGAATTGTCACCTGAATCTACACCTCCCTTTGGCCTTAAGGAGCTTTATAGCAAGTTTCAGCTCATTGTTTATTTGTCCGGCTCACAACTTTAATGTTCTGGTTTACTGCTTTCATTACCGTCGCTTTTGGCTGCAGCAGGCAGCTGTTTTCAGCAAAAAATCCTCTACCAACTCACAGCACACCACCTGCTCAGCACCAATATATATAAAGTTTCTGTACATGTAAAAAGCCCACACCAAACAGACACAGTTAATGGCTTGCTGATGAAAATAGTGGAGCATTTCGGTGGAGACCAAAAACTGATCTACAAGACTATAATATCTTTGCCAGAACAACATCAGTATGACCAGCCTTCCTGGCAGCACTGGTTGGATTAAACCAACAATAACAACAATGAATGGTGAGATTTATTCTAAACGCATGTGGAGACCAACGTAGTGGTTTACCACACACACACACACACACACACACCAGAGATCCAGCTCCTTTATCCACCTGGAGCCCATGTGTAATCAGGCCTCTCAGGCAGAGGCTGTCTGGACAAGAGGAAGACCAACGCTGGTTGGAGAACCACAGTCAGAAAGAGGCTTCCAAGAGACATCCTGAGGGTTCAGGGCTGGGGGTCCTCTGTGGGGGTGTACACCTGCGCATGTGTAAGAGGCAAACAACTGCTGTCCCTCAGTTATAAAGAGATTTCTGTGAACCACAGGAGAAAATTGCCTCCGGGATCCAGCAAAGCTTTGCGGGGGGGGAAGGGTTGGGTTACTTTTTGCATGTGTGTGGCGTTGTACCAAGTGTTCCTCTAAAAGCCAGCCTCGCTCACTTTCTCTTTTTCTTCTCTTGTTTCACTCACTGTCCTGACACACTCAATAGTCCAGGCAGCAGGGTCTCCTCCAGAGCACTGACTCCATCCGGGAGGAATGCGTGAGTTGGGTGCTTTGACACGCACACACACACAGACCTACACACAAAAGTACACACTAGTGCAAATGCATGCATGCAAACTTGAATGGATAAGGGCAAACACGCACACTAGCACAGCTGTCTCTGGAGGTAGGATATCTGGCAGCAGCAGGTGGTTTCAACACACTTACTGGAATCATAGTCGTTCCCTCACCAAGGCCACATTGCTGACAAACTTGGGTCACTAATGTTTGCGTAAATTAGATCATGGTATGAAGTTCTGTGAAAAGCAACCACAACCAACCTGGTTTAACCTTTCAAATGTGATCTTTTGGGGCTTGAATTACCCCCGCATTCACACCTACGGGAAATTTCGGGAGTTTCCAGCTCAATTAATGTACATTTGGGAGGAAATCAGAGCACCCACAAAAACCCATGCAAACACACAGAGAACATGCAAACTCCACACAGAAAGTCCAACTGGGGCCCAGCAGTGAGCCATGGCTTGTCTGTCTATATTTTCACCCTGTGTTAGACTGGATGTATCCAGCCTAGGATTGACTCCAGCACCCCTGTTGACCTTGAACAGGATAAGTGGGTATTAAATAATGGATAGATGAATGGATGGGCTCAACTCGGATGAAAAACACAGACATGGTGACACTTGTGATGCCTGAATTGAAACCTATCCACAGGCTGGATTTCATGCCAGAGGAATTTAGGCATGACTTTGCTTGGCTCTAGTCAAATTGTTGGCTTCTTTGTCCTTCCCTTCCCAGTTGTAGAAAACTGGGTCATGGACTTCTCACCTTTTCATGTCTTTGTGGTAAAACACATTGTGGTAAAGCACATTTCTTTAGATATGGTACTTGTATTTGTACTTTGCATATGATACTCTGCTTGTAAATGTGCTTTAGTGGGAAAATGCTGTTATAGGAGCTCTTCACTGCCAAAGCACAGCTTGCTTAAGGATAAAAGTGAGCCAAATCCTTTGGCTTAATGCTGCGGATGAATTGTTGCTTTTACACTGATTTTTACTGTATCTCCTCACATTTACCAGAAAGAGCTGCAAATAAATAACCTTCACAATGTCCAATCCAATCACACAGACATTTTGGATGCTAGAGAATGTTTTTGGACAATCTTTGTCCAAGACACAGAAATCTTTTGGGACTATTTTGACTTTGGGTCAATTTAGCATCAAGGCAATAGAAGGTTAACCTTACCCTGTACCCACGGATTGGTGTGACCCAGTGTTATTTTTTTAACATCACCAACGTAACACCATATCGTAGTTTCGGTAAATAATCCATCAATAATATTTTTAAAACAAAACCTTTGTCTTGGGTCTTCTAGTGAACCCATTGTTGTTTTGGTGCACAAATTGGCTCAGGTTTTTTTGTGCATGTTCCCCAATATTAAAATGTGCATCAGAAATTTTATACACGTGATCCCTCCAACACCAAACACATAGTGCAGGCACCTGCATGAACACAAATATAGGGAAACATAGGGGGAGAAGACATAC
Source organism: Toxotes lorentzi (assembly GCA_037833715.1). Taxonomy (NCBI): domain Eukaryota; kingdom Metazoa; phylum Chordata; class Actinopteri; family Toxotidae; genus Toxotes; species Toxotes lorentzi. The sequence goes on along the minus strand of JBBMJY010000022.1, from coordinate 3,955,095 downwards.
AGTATACCTGTAGGCCGGCTGCCCTACATACAGTATCTCTCTCTCTGAAAATCCAAACCTCTCAGTTTTCATGTGCACGTCCTCGGTCTCTCCCTCCGTAAAAATAGATCCTACCAAGTTTGGCTGTTTAGCGGTTAACCACACTGCAGCAGGCATTATCCTCTTTCAGTCAATGAGCAGAGAGACAGGTGTGTAGTGATACTGTACTGTAGTTGCTACTTGTACCTGCTAATGCTGATGGGTGGCAGGATTTGGAGAACTCGCCAGGATCATTTATAGCGACTGCACTTGAGCATCAAAGCATTTCCTGCGTTGTTGAACCTGGGCCCAGCAGTAAGAGGAGAAAGTGTGCATGCCTGGCACACGTAGCCATGCTATCCTGGAGCTGTACTGTCTCTGTTTACTGCTGTCAGAATCAATCCACCTGGATACAATATCACACCAGCCACAGTGGATTTAAAATCAGCCTCCGAATACCGGCCACTGATCTGCTGATGTGTTTGTGACATATTTATTGCCTAATACATTTATACAAAACAGTCACGGTCTGATCTTGTTTTTTTTTTCTTTTTTATGGGATGACTCACAGAGGAGTTAAGTTCTGTTCCTGTAGGCCTGACCCCAAGTCCAGCGCCCCTCCTTCCATTCAGGCACACATTGTTGTCATTACACTCATGACACACAGGGAGCAGATGAGGGAAATGGGTGTGTCTGACGCTCTTCATTACGCATGCATGGACCCTGCCTTCCCCTCAGTGACGGGGGGATTTGCGATTATTGATGACCCACTTCCACCCACCAGACTGGAGTTTGGTGGAGAAGCTGACTAAAGACAGAGGAGGGCGATCCAGGAGTGACTTGAAGGATCAGAATGCCTTCACTGAATCTGTTCGCCTGCAGACCGCGTTGACTGACACGCCTCTGCTTTCAGGCCGGTCTGCAACAGCTGAGCTTGCCATATCGGTCAAGCATGTGTGTGTCTCTGCACCTGTCAATGAGCACAGGAAGCAGCGTTAGTGGAACGCTGGTGTGTGAATCAGAGCGGCGTCTGCAGAAAATGAGCGCAGTTTGCCTTGTGTCCTCATTTAAACCTCATAAATATATGGTGGCCCTTTAAGGACTAACTCAGTCCATTAGTCTCGGTATGGGGCATCAATAAGTTCTTTACGTTGTCTTGGAATAATTAGTACTGATGCCATCCACATCATGTTAACATTAATGTATCTGGCATGGCTACTTCTGCATAATGCAGAGTTTGTAACATAGCTTAGAGATGAGTGCTTTGAATATTTAAACAATTTGAGACTCCTTTTACCCAGAGAAAAGTTAAATTACTCAACTACTTCATAGCTTAAACTTGCATATTTTTCAGATCTGCCATCTGTCATTAATGAATTAAATAGGTGAAGTAATAGTAATGTTTTAGAAGGTTTCTAGAGCCACCTGAGTTGCCAGAGGTCACAGGTTTTTGACAAATAGGAACAATACACAGGCACATCTGAAACTTACATAAGCTGTTTGGAGATCATTTCTGTTCTATCTCTTTGGCATCTGTGAACAATCATATTAAAATAAGTGAGGTTCATGTTAGGTAAGGCTGGCAAAGAGGAAAGTCATGCTTGCACTCATCCACAAACACGTATGTGCCCATATCTGTGCATATAGACATCTAGTCACATGTGTGCCTGTAAAGTTAAACTTGTCCTCTATACTTGACCCAGTTCTTTGGTTCTGAAGCCAGGGGAGGAGTAGTCCTAACTAAGTGTGGGAGGAAAAGTGAGCATGAGGAGATCCTGCAGATTCACCTCAAAAAGGCCCCTTTTGGCCCTGATGGAGTTCAAACAAGGATCACACCGTGAGGCAACAGCACCAACATGGGAATACAGAAATTTTAGGATCAGGTTGGCACTAATTTGGCACAGTGTGTTTTTGTTTCTTCTTTTTTTAGTATTTAGAGACTTTGGTGACAACACCATGTTCAGAATTTTTCCCAGTTTCACAATGACTCTGCTTTCTAAACACAGTCATGGAAGAATATGCAGCAACACCAGCCATTGGTCAGGAAATCCATCTTTGTTGTTGCAAAACATCTCGGAACATTTGGCAACAGCAGTGCAGTGAAATGAGAATGTGCAATTAAACAGCCTACGCTGGAATGTCTCATTTGCTTCTTAAGACTTCCTCACTGAGGTTTTGTGTTTGGTTATCCTTTTTTCCCTGTGACTCACACTAGAAAAAAACAAATGTTCTCCTCACTCTCCCAACAACAAAAACAATGAATGTATAAACCAAATCAAAGCAGGGGAACTGAAAATGCTTGCTTACCATGTGTTCAGTTCGTACTTGATGATGGAATGGGGCTCTGCTCATTGTCAGCATTACTCAGTGCTGCAGCTAAATCAGCTCCTAAGTTGTAGTTTTTGCATTACTGTAAACATGCAGGTTGTTTTGACACAAAGTGGAACTGGTTGTCTTAATGCATTTAGCAGTGCAGACATCCAGCCACCACTTCTGACTTCTAGGCTCCTTCAAAGCATATGTGTCACCATTTCTGATTCCATTAATTTTCCTTTGACAAATCTCCAGCCCTGTGAGATTATAATGAGAAACATTGATGTGTATGCTCAGAAATCATGGCTGTGCTGTGCAGCCTCAGTTATTTGGAATCAGCACCTCGACAGCTTTTCACTTGTATTGCCTCCCGTGGGAAGTAAACGCTGACAAAGCAGGAGAAAAGTGTGTAACTCTCCCTGACATGATGACAGGGGAATACCGCACACATGCACAAATATGAACACACACACATGCACAAATACACCCCCAGTCAATTCTTCCTTGGGGTATAGGAAGAAAAATACAGTTTCACAAAACAAGTAAACAGAGCACCAGGACATACTTATGCAGGAATGCAGTCGAATGTCCCATCAGTTCTGGAAAGCTTCATTCTCAATCTGCTTCTCAAGTATCCAAGTGCCTTCCAGCAAAAACACAGAGACAGCTGCCCTGGACATAAAAGCGTCACTTCAAACCAAATCTCCACAGAAAATACACTAAAGGTCTGTGGAAACCAACATCATTCATTTATAACTAAATCTTGCATGTGAATTATGGATTTATTGGCAGTGAGAAATGGGAGTGTCTGAGAGTGACAGATGATCAGTTGAGCTCAGCTCCTTTTTGTGGATCCATTTTTGACTCGCTGCTTTACGCCCTCTTGCTGTTTTAGGCTCAAATTATGGTCCATACACATATGTATGTATCTTTGCTAAGGGTCCACAAAGAGAAGGGTGGGTTGCAGAGGAGCCAACGCACACACATCTTAAGTCTCACCAACGTGACGTGCAGATCTGAGTGTCAAGCTAATTGGTTGATCCTGTCACACACGGAAAATAAGAGATTAAGAAAATAACATCAGTCCATTCTCTTTAGACATTTACAAGCCAACAGGAAGTCACTCAGCCCATGGCGTTCTACAGTTCCCATGGCAAAGGCTCCCATAGCAGAGGTTGTAACCTCAGCACCTTTCACCTCTGACCTGAATGCCCTTTCACATATCAGCAAACACATGGCATTAGAAATTCACACATTCTCATTCGTGTTCAACTGCACTGACACATGATAAAGAAATAACAGGTTGTTTTATTTTCCTCAAAGGCAGAGTCATAGCGAGGACATCATCATCGTCATCATATGTGATTTAATTAGAGAAATGCTTTTCAGGCACTGTGTTGCCTGTCAACACTTCTGCACTGGCAAATCAAGGGACTCATTTTCATACTTGGCAAGAAAAAAAAGAGTCATGTCTGTTGCAGACACAAAACAACTCTGGCAATCTCTGAAACAAAAACCCAGGAGAGTCAACCAGGCCGTTTCTAGGCACAGGACGGCACTGCTTTGCTTCACGCAGCAAAGACTCTGCACTGATTTTTAATTGAACGCAGCTTTTGTTTCATCTCACAAAGCCCTCACTGTGCTATCTCCGCACTCTCATCCTCTGAGCTCTCCTCTGGCCTATCAGAGGTCCAGTCTGTGCATAAAGCCAGAGGTCAGTGGTTAATGGCTCAATAATGTGTGGACTGTTGTGGAGGTGGGGGTGGGCGGGGGTTGCAGCATGGGGCCCAAGCCAGCAGGAATGTAGCGATCGCTCTCTGATGAGGAGATACAAATAGGATCTTTGTGAGGAGAATAAAGAGAGGAGAGGAAAGGAGAAAATATTTTCTGACAGTCATACCTAAGATGTTTTTATGAGTCCTCATGTTCCATTGTTCCATTTCTCGAGTGGACTGGATATTCTACAGACGACGGGTTATTGAGTGCCATTATGCAACTGATCGACAGAGAGAAAAGTTTGTTTTCTTACTCTGGACCTGAGGATTGTTATCTTTCCCATAAGCTAGACCTGTGATTGTGTCCCAGTGTCAGTGTGTGTGTGTGTGTGTGTGTGTGTGTGTGTGTGTGTGAATAATATATACATAATAATAACTGCAGATGAGTCCATGTCTAATGGTCCTTCCTGCATGGAGGGTCAGGATGAGAGTGTGGGACTGAAGTTGAATATATCTCCCCTTCTGTGTTTATCCTCCATCGATTCTATCTCTCTCTCTCTCTCTCTCTCTCTCTTTCACACACACACACACACACACACACACACACACACACACACACACACA
>JBBMJY010000022.1:3928350-3946689 GCA_037833715.1 Toxotes lorentzi | reverse complement strand
ACACACACACACACACACACACACACACACACACACACACACACACACACACACACACACAGAGAGAGAGAGAAATACAGACTTTGGTCCCAGTGGAGCAAAGTGCAAAGCCAGAACCCAGTCTGACAGAACATCATCTGAGTGTCTGTACATTTTGAAAGGGGAACATGGCTCCCAGCATACTCATATAGATGCAGGTATGATATATAAGGAGTTCCCCTGAGAGAGCAGCAGGACTGGGGAAGTGGAGAATCTGGGACCAGAGGAACAACTGGTGATTCAGCAGCAGCAGATCTGAAGGGATCCATGGAAGAAAAGACTTTTTAAAAATGAATAACAGATTAGCTGTTCCCCTATGTTTCCATATCTGTGCAAGGGTAAGCTAACTGTTTGCTAGCTGTAGGCTTATATCTAAAGGAAAGGTATAAGAGTGGCATCAAACTTCTCATGTAATTTTGAACAAAGGAGCAAATAAGCAGAAATCGCAAACTGACAAATGTCCCTTAGCAACAGGATACAGGTATGACACTGTGTTTTCTCTTTGATTTGACATCTCAAGTGCAGAACTGGACTCTCAGTTCAACCAGATGTGGAAAGGTGATTGAACTATACAACAATAACTTGTCATTTATACTTTGTTCTTTGTTTTCAGGTACAAGTTTAGTTGGACCTGTGCACTGTCTTTACACGGGACGACTTGGAAGCTGGTGATCATCATGAGTTGATGTTTATTTCCCCTGATTCATCCCCATGGACCTGGAACAGTTAAGAGCATGGCTTTGCAATGGAGTGTGTGAGTGTGTGGGTGTGTGTGTGTGTGTGTGTTGTACCATAGCTCCTTTCACAGAAAAGATCAAATCAGTTTGTTTTTTTTTTGTTATTTTTGTGTGTATTTGTTTTTTTTTTAGTTCTTTGGACATCTCACTTTTACACAGCAGGGTTAGATTACCCTCCTTTCTCAACCCCCCTGTCTACACCCAGGATGGCATCACCACCTACCACCACCACCACCACCACCACCCAACACACTCTGACAGCTCATGATATAATGACACTCTGTTCTCTTATAGTCTCTCACTCAAGTCAAGCTTGCAAAATACTGTCCACAGCAGTTTAGACGGTTGTTATTGGAATTCTACGTGATTTGGTAACTTCAGCTCCTTTCACCTTCTTTCTTTCTGAGGTTTGGTAACTGTGTCATCCAACCGCCCTCACTAAGAGTTGTTTTTCCACACTGCTGTTGGCAGAGATGTTTTAAGCCTTTTGGGACAGGTCCAAGTCAAGTCAAGTCTGATGTCTCGCAGTTGGAGGACTTGACAGAGAAAGGGGTTTCATGCAAAAACCACGTGAATTTTTTTTTTTTTCATTCACCAGTTTTCAGTTTCTCTTGGGTACGAAAAAAAAATTGTGAGTGGTCCTGGCTGGTGATTATGTCAGTGAACACCTCAAACACACACTCGTGAACAGGTTGAAACAAGCGATTGTCTGTCACTGTCTTGTTTACTGTGTCTATTACTGGTTCAACGTTTTACCAGGTGAAAACTTGAGACCTGGTGATTTAATGACTTTGGTTTAAAGTCTCAAGTTTGCAGCCCTGCTTTTTGGACAGAGAGTCATCCAGTTGAATTTTGTTAAATTCATTTGATTCCAAAATGAAATACACTCAGTGGCCACTTTACTACGTACACCTTTTCACATTCTCACAGAGGTGTTAATTCAAATATATGTTTTAGCATTGAGGTTATTAGTGGTGGTGTGATACTGCTCTGCATTAAAGTCAGATGTTTTTCTGATCTTCTAATACTGACATACTATATTTGCGGCGCATCATAAATCAAGTGTTATGTAAGTGCAAAGCTGTCGATGGGAGACTTTGCTGCATGTTGTCACACTGGTACTAAGTTGCCCCGTGTGACGGCTGGCTCTGGGCTTTAGCTGCTCTGTGAGTGTGCTGGCCACAGGAAGTTCCCACTGCTCTGGCTATCAGGGCGGAAAATGAGTGTTTGTCACCCACTTTAGTCACAACTCTCTCTCTCTCTCTCCCTCTCTGTGTCTCACATGCACTCGTAGACGCACACGCCTAACAAAGCTATACACAGGCCATGGATCACTGCCTCACATCCCCTTTCTCACATAGCAGCAGGGATCTAACTGTTTAATTGAGCCTGAGGTGTTGGATTATTCTGGTTGTAGTTTTAGGAAGTGGGCTCAAATACGCAATTTATTTCATGAGAAAGTTTTTCTTGCCATCAGTTTCACATCTGGGTCATTTTGGTCGTTGACTTTAACCTTAACTTTGTCAAAAACATGCCAAATTTTAGACTGAAATGTAATTTTGAAGAAATGGACAATAAATGTTGACCCTGTGTGTGGACAGCATGAGTTGTCTTGACTGACCGTACTGCATATGCTCCAACGCACCTGTCTTGGGATACAGGTGTACAGATAATCTTTTTTTTTTTTCTTAAGAGTGTAAAACAATAAAATAAAAACAATCATTTTTAGCTGAAAAATAGTAGTCAAACAAAACATTCCTCTTATGAAATAATGTCTCTTTTATGCAATAGTGTAGGTCGTGAATGCTTGTGAGTGTAAGCAAGTATGTAGGTGGCTCTGCACACTTGCTATCTCTATGTTGCTATGTCTATGTTTGCATGGTCCCAGTGGGCGAGAGGAGCACTTACTCAGTATAAGTTCAGCAGGTTTACAAGCGTTGTTTTATTTCTCCAGTGGAACTTTCTCTTTGTTGATCGCAAAGCATGACAAAAAAAGCAAAAGAGAATTAATGAGTTTTGAAAGGGTTATTGTGAGTGTCACATGTGAAGCCAGATTTAGTGAGTAAAACAGGAAATATAAATATGTGCGATAAACGTATGCTGGCTTGAGGAGTTTTCCCCTGGTAGGGGTGACCTAATTTCAGCAGAGAGTGAAGAGGTGAAAGGTGGAAAGTGCTTTGAATCAGAGGAAGTTTAGAAAAAGTTCAGAAAAATGATTCAGGGCCAAGAAGGTGAGAAACATGGGAAGGACAGAAAAGTCAAGTCATGGTTTTTCCCTTGACCTGGCACAACTACAGTACCATCCAGCACCAAGCAGTTTTGGCAATCTGCAGGATGCAGGGTGGAGCTGATTAGAGATGACAGCATCTGCATTGAGGAGGCAAAGATCTGTTTCAGTTTACACAGAAATTAGCTGTGTCCCAGCGTGTGGGTGGGAGTATGGCAATTACTGTATTGTTAGTGCTCGCATTATTTTTCTGTAACCTGTTGTAAATTTATGAAGTTTAAGTTTTCTTCCTTGATGTTTTCTTTCAATTCAAGCGTGCTTTATTTAAATTAGATTACTTTACTGTCTTAAAAACAAAGCCATACACTTGCAAGGCTTTTTGGAAGCCAGGCTGCACAAAGCATTTTACCACAGCATTTCTAAACTGTAAGGTACAAAAAAGGCACTTGAAACACTATAAAATTCTTTATGTCTGTTCCTTTTTGTCATTTTTTCCCACTGATTTCTCCAATATTTACACATGAGCGTAATTATTGTCCCCTACAGGCTCATGTGATTCATGGGAGACTGAGAATGGGACTCTGTGTGATCACTGTGGAGCAGGCTTTGATCAGACAACAGTCATCCAGCCTGAAGCTACAAAAACTGTTGACATGACATGGCCAGCAGAAGAAGAAAATATTAACCCCATACAAACAACAACAACAAAAAACAAAACAGTAAATACTGTGGGAAAAAAACATACAGGCAAGTGTTTACAGTCTTTCTCTGAAAAATCCATCGACTTTCAGATGATAGAACAGAGTGAAAAGCAGCCAAAGGATAATGACTCTGAGTTTAATTTTACTTTAAATTAAGAGAAGCTTGATTATTCCCCAGATACACCCCTCCTGTCCTCTGTGCGTCTCTTTCCACTCTGTCTTTGTGGAGTTCTTGTACTTGGTGTCTCGCAGCTGCAATGTTTCATCGCCTCCCTAACCTACCTCTCAGAAGAATTGTTTTTCATTACTGGGTTACGGCCACTCTGAGCCTGAAGGCTCTCAGCTCCGATATATATCATTTACTCCCTGATCCTACAACAGAAATGCAGTTTCATCTGAAACTGAATGCCGAAACATCAGTATTTTACTTTTATTTTACTTAATTTGGTCAAAGATGACTTGATTCTAAGTTTTGTCACCAACAAAACAACTTATACTGAGAAGTGCAAGAGTCTGTCAGTCATATTTTTCTGTTTTGAGGCAACAGAGAGAAAGTAAATGCTCCAAATGCAGCTTTACCATCATGAAACGTACACTAAAGTGCCCCCTTCTCCAAAAAAGAGCCCCTTCATTCAGATCCAAGCAAAGGCACTAAATTTGATTTAACCTTGAACATTTACCAAACTGACAGATTAGGGGTTCATTCGCACTGCTCAAGTTTGTAGCTCAACCTCAAGGGCAAAATATGGTACTTATTCTTTATTCCCTATGGACTTCACTACCCTTGTTGACTTGTTTTATTAGGTTTTTCTGTTTGTGGGAATTTCAGATGAGAGAGAAAAACCTAATTTCTTCACATATAAACTTTGCCCCCACAACAAATAGCTGTGTTTTGGTTGGGTCAGCACCGAGTTCGCCTGCACACACTTTCACGATGATTATGTTATTGCTTTAGCCTGGTTTCCAGGAAAGCTGAACAATCTTGGTGAAACAGCACTGTATTTTTCAAAATTTGATTTGGCGTTGTCACCAAATAGGTGGTATATGCATCAAATGACTATCACAAATTCAAGGGTATTTAAAGAGCCACTGGAATCTATTTAGGTTTTCAGTTAGGTGTGTGTTGGTATGATTGACCACTGGCACCTGAACATACTTCCCGTGGAGCAATAAACCCCACTGATTTATACAGGCTGAAGAAAGGGCCAAGAATGATTTGGGCAGCGTTTCTGGAAAGCACCCTTAGCCATTTTAGGAATGTGCACTCATGCAGAGATCAGGGGTAGAGTAAAAAATCTCACTTAAAATACACGCATGCATATGGTAAAGTAAGGACACCCAGGCTCACAAATCACATAGTGTGTCCCCACAGAGAGATGTGAGGCCTGTCAGAGAGCTGGCAGGACGATCAGGAACGTTCTGTCCGGTTACTCTTCAGCTCGACTTTCCCTGTCCACACAGCAGAGACAGAGAGAACAGAGAACTGCTAAATAAATACATGGCTGTTAAGTTTTATAGAGCAATAATGAGGGTGTAGAGGGTGTATTGTATTCCTTATTGAACACACTATTGCTTTGGTTGCCTGGGATTGACAGGAAGCAGAGGATCATGTGATGGTTGTCATTCTGTGCACATGAATAAATGTCTACAGATAATTTTCTCTGAAGGAAAAAATATGGCCTCAATCCTCTTCATAGTGTGCAAAAAGATAACGGTATATTATTAACTTTCCATATACATGAACACACTGACATGCAAGCAAACAGGAGAAAAAATAGAATAAATTATTCAGTAAACATGAACAGTTTCACAAAGGAGAATTTACATCATGAATCATACCTGTGGAATTCATTTTACTGCTGCCCACAGTACATCGTGTGTGATCTCCATATAGAGGCCAAGCAGAGGCCAACTGTATTCATTTTATAGCTGAACCCCTAAGTGGCTTAAGTGAACACTTGTGGTTCAGCTAACACATACAGATACAGACAAACACATATATACACATAAACAGCGGAGCACACGTATGTTGAAGGAGGAAAGCTTAACAGAGCATTTGAATTGAATTGATGTAATTATGTGTGTTTATACATAGACTGTGCTGTTTCAGCTGTGAAAGATGAATCCTGTTTAAAGGAGGCATCCTCAGTATTTCACTGTGTGATTCTCAACATGTATGTAAAATGGAGAGTGCCGTGTATGTTTTACAGATGCTCTATGTCATTCAGCTGCACTTTGATATCTTGCTCACTATTGTAATGAAAGCCACAGAATAGAAAACATTATTGGAAGATATTTGTCAGAGAAATGAGATCCACATGGGATCTGGACTCAATCAGAATCTAACTCTGGCTTGTTTGCACACCGAAAGAGAATGAATCAAACCTCTGTCTGATTGCTTATTAATACACGTTGTCATGTGTTCAAACAGTGTGTGTGTGTGTGTGTGTGTGTGTGTGTGTGTGTGTGTGTGTGTGTGTGTGTGTGTGTGTGTGTGTGCCCATGCTATCCTTGTTTGGACACAGATTTCAAGTTGGCTCAGCAAGGATTTCAAGACAATGCCAAGAACATAAACAAATACTGGTGGGGTGGGGTGTGGGGGGGGGTCTCATGAAATAGACCACCACCATTACCAGAGGTGCACTCACCCCTCTCCCTTCCCCTTTTCTTCCCTCTCTAAACTCACTTGCTCTCATTTGGACTCTTGATGCTGTAATGAACGCTCACCTAATTCAACACAGATTGAGCAACATGAGCAGAATTTAATTTTTATTTTTTTACACTTTATTTTGTGCGTGTGTGTTTGTGTGTGTTGTGTGGACCCAGGGGCTGTTTGTCTGACTTCACTATATCACAACGCTGACCCAAAACGAAATGTAATTCAAAACATTCACTCATGTCAGGACACAAATATGGCTCCAATGAAATCTAATTCTCTAATCCCTAAGGTAACAGTACAGTTGAGCTGAACCTTCACCAGAGCATTCATGCAAGCACACACACACACACACACACACACACACACACACACACACACACACACACAGAGAGAGAGAGAGAGAGAAACACACACATATGTATGGGTGTAGCAGATTACAGTGCAGACTTGCCAGAGCTTTTTCTGCTCATCATGTAACTGTCAAAAAGTGTCAGTCAACACAAACTTTAATGTCAAACTGCACTGTTGCGCAATTATGGAGCCTACTGGGGTTACAGGCAGAAGTCCTGTGACTGGCCTGCCAAAGCTGGCATGTTCGTTGCTGCAGTAGTGACTCCTGCTGGTTGGCTGGAGAGCATGTACAGAATGAGGTGGGATCTGGAGGGCACATTTTGACCCTCCACTCACGTAATGGCCTCCTGAAGAAGCTGCTTTTGATGAAAAGAACCGGCTGGCAACTCACTGTGTGTTGGTGAATTCACATGGTTGTCTACACACCCTGCTGCACCACAGAGGGAGCTAAGAGCAGTGAGGGGTTTAGTAAATGGGGAATTGGTCATTCCAGACTGAGGGTATTTTCAGTTCTCTCTGGACCCAGTCAGTGGATGAGTCGACAAACTTGATGCATTTTCCCCTGGGTACGATTTCACTTCACAAAGAAAAAAAATTCAGGCAAAGCAAAATGCATCATTACAAGCCATGTAAGAATGTTCAGTCTTCTCATTGTTTAGATGCTTCTGAGGCTGGAGCAAGACAGTAAACACAGGAGGAAGGTTCCTGTCAGCCCAAATATCAGGAGAGAAATATATGTTTTTCACATCCCATTACGCAAAGCACGCTCAGTTACAGGAGTTGTTCAGCTCAAATTTTGCAAAGTGCAACTTGCAACTGGGTTGGATCGAGGCTGGATATGGCCTCCATTACTGTGGTAGGATCTGTCCAACTGAATCCTACTAATAGGGGAAAATGAAGCAGAGCCTGATTAAACCGGACTTTACATTACAAGTTTGATAACAGAGCATCTGTAGGCATGCAAGGGGCTCAGTGAGTTAAATGCACACAAATCCCACTGGGCTGCTGCATCAGTGGGCCAATGCACTGTCAGAAAAAAATCCATGAAATTTTTACCAGCCTTCTCGGTGTGCCTGTCATTCACACGAGAGTGCACGAGAGCGTTCTGCGTGCCTGTTCCAGGACTGGTCTGATGATGGCGCTGGATGGAAATATATTACACATGATCTATTTGGGGGTGGGGTGCATTGATGTCTCTACCAGATTTTAAGACAATCTATCCAATAGTTGTTGAGACGTTTCACTCAGATCCAACTGTTGGAGGAAAAAGTCAAGAAATCACCCAAGTCATTGAGATTCATCCTCCTGGCACCATGAATGTCTGTATAAAATTTAATCGTGATTGACAGACCAACCAACTTATGAACTGACTGACACTGCCTAGAAGCTAAAGGTGAAAACAAAAGAAGAAGGGTGAAAATCTTGGAGCACTCATCATCAATGAGAATGCTGCCAGGGAAATGCCCATGCACCGCCATGATGTCTGATATAGACCATTTCATAAACCCAACTTCAACAACCAAATTTCTTCACATCTCACTTGTGATGTGCATGTATGCATATCCACATGATGGCTTGTGTTCAGATGTCTGTGTCTATGTGTGTATGTAGGTTGGAAACAGGAAACTGAGGGGGAAAAACCCACTTTAGTGGGTCCTGTGTGAGGAGGCCATTGACCACAGACAGACCACAGAGTGAGAGGAGCTAGACCGCAGACTGCATGGTGAAACAGGAGAGGTTTGAGCTGACTGGGCACCTAGCAGTCACCAGCAGTGTGGCAAAAGATCTGTGGAACAAGATGGATAGCATGGGCAATGCATACACACATACAGATTCATCTATGCAGGCACACATCCTCAGTTCTCATCTGGCTGACACATGCCCTCTTGTTTGCATACAATCAAACGCAGCAGCCTGTGCAGATACAAGATATTCTGTTCTACTAAATGGATGCTAAATCTTATGTATGCATTTTAATTCTGTGTTTCATTAACTCCCATACAGATAAAACCAGGACTGATATGCTACAGAGGTCAGTAAGCACCTCTGCTCTCCCAGAGAGTGTACAATGGAGCAGAGGGGCCAATAACTCAGTGATTACCCAACTTTTTCTGTTCTATTAATCTTTAATGATAAAACATGATGCACTTCTATGAGTCATTTATTACTTTATCAGCTCCAATCATCAGGGGCTTGTAGGGGAGTAAGGGAGGGTGACAGGAAAAAAATACAAGAGTGATTGTGAGGTGAGGGATAGGAGGGATAGCAAGGTTCCCAGGAAATGAAGACACAGGCAATAGTGGCCTGTGGAGAGGGAAAGGAGGATGATGGAGAAAGAGGATTGAGAATCTGAGGAGGAGGGAGGGCTAAATCAAAACCATATGCAGGCTGAATCTCCAGTATTGTTCCCAACTCAAACCAGCTGGCTGCTCTTGGCTTATCCATCAAAATAAACATTTTCTCGATGGCCACGAGCTACACAGGCCTGTTAGTCATTAAAAGAGCTTTCTTACACCCTGCAGCCTCACACTGACTCCATCACAGCACACAGCAACAAATTCAGAGGTATATCGATGCAGAAAAATTTAAAAATGTAGACATGCATTTAAGGTGTATTTAGACTGTTTTTGTCACATGCAACAGTACAGGTTGCTGTTGTATTTCTGTATGACATACTGTATGTTTACTGCATACTTGTTTGTTTGTTCCACAAAGACCTTGCCTCTTTTATAGCTTCAACCTGAGTTTACTGGCTCAAGGACAAACCATTCTGAAACAATTACTTTAGAGCCCTTGAAGATGAATCACACATTTGTTCTGCTCTTTGCTGGCCTCATTGCTGGCATTAAAGTTTTCATCAATTTACAAACCACAGTTAGCACTTCAAAGGCTTCTTTCAGCAGAACATGTCTGTGCTGAGGGTCTGCGTTTAGTCTGGATGCCAAGTAACCTGTTGCCAGCGAAGTCAGCGTGTTTCAGAGCTAACTGAGTGAGTTGTCTGTAACTTCTTATCTGCACGATCTTCACGGACAGACAAAGGGGAGGAAGTGAACTATGAATTGTGGAAGCAACTTTCATTTAATCAGTTCACTGTTTGAGCACCAAACACTTGTTAACATGCACCCGCTGCTTGACAGGCGAGTGTGTGAGGTTGGAACAGAAGCTAAAGCTCAAAACAAGCGCATATGTGTTCCTCATGGTTCAGTGAGTACAGAGGATAGGCTGTGTCATATTCACTCATTCACCAACTGCTTTTCACTATTGTATATAATGTTTATTAGTCACTAACTTTGTAGTTAGTCAGTTTTGGAAATGTGTAACTTCTCAGTGTTATTTGAAAACTGTGATTAGTTACTCATTACAAATTACTCATTGAAAAAGTAATTACAGTACTAATTAGTCAGTCACGAAAGTAATGCATTACACTACTTGTTACTTGGTGTCAGCTCCACCAAAGGTTCAAGAAAAGTTCAACTCCTCCACACTGACACGTTGCATGGTTAAGTACACAGTACCTAATTTCTGGCGCAGGTTCTCTCAAACAATAACAAGTTAGTTTAATTATGTTGTGAAGTAGAATGGGATCATGGGAATAGTAGTCTTCACCACCATTGCCAATGAAAATTTATCTGACGTGACTCAGGTAGAAATCATGTTCACAGATTAAGGTAACGTATTAAAGTTTCACTGACGTTACATTTTGTCACGTACATTCATGTTATGTAATTTCATTCTAATGAAGCAGCTGTATGTTACATTGGCTAATGTAATGTTAATTGAGTTGAGTCTTGTCCCATTATCTTCTTGGGTCATTTGTTTCACCTGTACTTTTGCCTCTTTACAGCGAGAGCTTATATTTAACAGGATAAGTAAAAAAAAATACACTGACCTACTGGTGGCGCTGTGGAGAAAGTCAGAAGATCACCATTAGAATTCAGAGTCAGAGAAAATAGAGTCATTAGAATTGAACCACTGGCAATCATGAATGTCATGATACATTCTGTGGAAAACCGTCCAATAGTAGTTGAGATATATCAGTCTGGACAGAAAAGTTTTAAAAAACAGACAATGAAAACTCAGAAGCGATGTGTCTTAACAGAAACAATGTCCCTATCACTCAGAGACCACAGACACAGACCTCACTTTAAACAGTTTTCATTGGACGTCCTTTCAAAGACATAGTGCTTATGAAAACTATGGGCAGCGAGGTCTGTGGTTCAGACTGGGACGTTGCCTCTGGTGAGACACAGTGTTGTTTTGTTGTTGTTTTTTAAATGTAGTGCTGAAATTATCTTGAGCAGCACAAATTGAATTAAACATTGGGAAGAAGATGTTTCAGAGGTGGAACAGTAAAAACCTTAAAACTGAAACCTGAAATCTAAACTTTGGGTGAACTGACCCTAAAATAACTACATTTTAGATTTGAAAAATATACAATAAAAAATATAATAATAAATGACTAAACCATGGCTACATGCCAACACCCTGTATGTTTTATAATACTGATAAACTATAAAGGATAGCAGCAGTATGTCTGAGTCAGAAACTAAAGATAGACTGCTGTAGCAGCCTATACACTTCCCCTGCAATAGCACTTTATCTCTCTGTTCACAACGCAGACACAGACACACAATTCAGCTCATGCACACAGTTATCCAAAGTCAGCTGCAATGAATAACGCATACACACACATATCTGACAGCACTAATAACAGAAACGTAATACACACACATTCTGTGGTTTACAGATGACCAAGGAGGAGAAGGTCTTGTTATTACACGGAGGCTCTGAGGCTCTCAGACATCTGGTATCCACAGATAAACTGAAACAGCCTCTGTTATACAGTAGATACACAGTGTCACGCACAGCAGGTATAACAAGACAGAGAGACAGTTAAAGAAAAGAAAGATAGGAAGTTCAAAGCAAAAAGTAAAAACAGGTGACGTGTGGGAAAGGAAGATGTATAGGATATTTAATATGTGGGCTAAGTCATAATGAACATTGAGACAAATAAGAAAATGAAGAGGCAAACAATGGCATAATATACTATAGTGTATACTTATAAGCTACATAGGAGGAACGGGGAGTGTGAGGAAACAGAGAGGCTTTTTCCTTCTTTTTTCCTCATGCAAGCAGTAGAGAGTTTTGTTTGCCACTGTCTATTGTCCTACTCACCATATGTTTCCTACCATCAAGCAGTTATCCGTCTGACAGAGTTGTGTTGATGGGACTGGGATTAACCTCTGCCAACAGACAAGGGCATACAGTCCAGATAGTTTAGGTGGCCTTGTGCATTCGCTGTGCAGTATCCTTCCTCTTCACACTCAAACCACACATTAGCTCTGCGTCGCATCCTATTTCAGTGTTTCAGAAATTAAGATGGATTGAAAAGTGTCCTGTGTGTATTTCTGTGTGTTTGTTACTGAGGGTAGGGCCAGCTCTGTTTGACCAGTGAGCTGCTGCAGATCTCCCAGCAGGCATTGCTGTGTCCAGTGCCCAGAAAAACAGAACAGGCTTTAGACCTGGAGAGATCATATCCTGCTGCCTCAAAGGCCTGGACGTGTGTGTGTGTGTGTGTGTGTGTGTGTGTGTGTGTGTGTGTGTGTGTGTGTGTGTGTGTGTGTGTGTGTGTGTGAGAGAGTGAGGGTAAATGAGTGGATCCATATGTAAATGCGTGTTTGAGTCTTTGCGTATACACCTTAATGTACATGTGTTTGTGATGCCAGACAAAAACAGGCAAAAGAGAGAATGAGTCTGCGTACACATGTGCACAATAGTGTCAGGGTGAAAACATTTGTGTGTGCACGTGTTTACATGCACAAAGGCTTGTGAAGCTGTTGGCCTTCATCCTGTATGTGCACACACACACACACACACACACTGTAAACATCCTGCAGTATGAATGTGCTTTTCTGCTCCTAGTGTAACCCCAAAAGGAATAACACAGAAGCTACTGCTTTGGTCTGCCTATAGAAGGAGCTGCTCATTATCTAACCATCAACAGAGACAGAGTTTGGGTATGAGAGCAAACACTGTATCTTTGACTGGTACACAGCAATTACTACATCAGTGGACTGTCTTATAGTAATTAAAAGAATGCAGCACGTCGACTGTATCGACTGTACAGCTATGGAGTATTTGACTGAACTCCTTCACAGCACATTGATTCATTTATTTTTTCTAACAGATTTGTCTAATTCTGCTCGACACCATGAACCCTCAGCAGCAAGCAAAACAAAGTAACTACAAAGGGTTCACTCCATCTTATCATCCTCTCTGTGTAGATCACTGCTATGTGAAGCTGTGGCGTGGCGTGTACTGTTGAGCATGAAACAACTGAGATTTTTTTTATACTGTAAACATTTGTGTGTGATTTTGTGATTTCAGAAGTCATCTCTGATGTTAAAAGTCTTCCGGCTTTTGAAGAAACAGGGAAGTGTACATGTGGCCTATCGTCACCTCTCAGGGGTACTGACGGGGGAAAGGAAAGGACTCTCCTTTGATTTTTAACACAAACTGCTGACAGTTCTCTCTCTGTGGGACAAACTCTCTCCCACTCTCATGTTGCCTTCCTGCTGTTAAAATAAAAGACTTGACAGTTTTACTCAGGATGCAGAGTTCACTGGCAGGTCTTGTGTGTCGCCTTTTCTCCCTTCATGCTTTTCACTACAAACCAAGTGAGCTACCAGGTACCAGTATTTCAAAATCCATCAAAGATCAGTCAATTGTCTCTATAGCGGATACATTCCTCTGTCAGTAGGGGTATTTCTCAATGGTAGAATCGTTTCTGTAAATGACTTCAGGGGTCTCTGTAATCTTGTGCTGTGCATTTTTTTTGCAGGTGGTATGACTCTTTCCTATAAATTTCCTGCTGTACTTCAAAGGCAACTGTGTGGTTAAAGAAATATGTAGAAAGGTAGAAACTACAGCTGGAGAAGTCGGCCTGTATTCCCTGCTTACTCTGCCTCCCTCTGTGTGGCAGAGACCGCTGGAACCTTTTCATTCATCTTTATTTATCATCACATGCCAGACTGGAAGTTGAAAAGTGCTTTTTGCAATTGCAGATGTGTACGGTAATGAAAACCAGAAAATACTTTCAAGGAGACTGGATACTTTCACTGAAATTTTCTGGACTGCAAACAAATACATTAAGAAAATAACAACATTTTGTCAAAGTAGTAAAAATAAAAATGTTCAGTTCACCTATGAAAGGAGCAGTTCAACCATTTAGGAAATAAGTTTTGTCACTTTCTTTCCAAGAGTTAGATGAGACAATCAATATCATTTTCATGCATGTCTGTTAAGCAGCTTGACTTCGCATAAAGACTGAAAACAGCTTGCCTGCTTTCTATTCATAGGTAAAACTAAAAATTCAGGGGACACCTGCTGTAGTGGGAACAACCACACAGGTGGTTTTGAGTACTTTGGCAGGTGTTTTTATGTCCCTCTGTCTGTGGACAGATTTTGTCACTTCACTGTATCTCCGTTTCAATCATTCACATCCACTGAGATAAAACTACAGTTAAACATACTGAATAAATCTTGCGTAGTTCACCTGTTTTGCCAAACTCACTTCTCTCACACTGTCTGCTCCACTGAACCATACATACCAATTTGCCGTCAAGTCCATGTGCTACTAACCAGCTAAAACTTTCTCAATTTTTTAAAATTATTTTACACAAAATGATTTTTTATTTAAAGTGAGTTTTCTTTCTTTTAATTTCATTGTTCCGCTTGAATAATTGTTGAAGCATGGGGAGGGAACATAAAACATAAAACAGTATTTCACAGAGGAAAAAAACACAGATTTTAGTTCAAAATCCGAAAATCCGAAAATCCACAATATAACAGAATTCTGTGGGTTTTCTTTTTATTTCGTATGACAGTAATCATCTTACAGCCGCATCAGATAAAAAAACACTTCTGTGTGTTGTTTTTGAGGACAAACAGTCTGTTATAATGACCTGTTGGAGCACAAGTTTAAGGTTTCAGAAACTAAAGTGCAGTACAGTACTTTATACGTAATTGATCTGGTGATGCTGTCATCATGATGTTGGGATGATTACAACTGTGTGCACCGTAACCATAATCAGATGTGGCCCTTCACAATGATGTCCTGGATTTTTAACACAATCATGCCCCATGGTGACAGACAGGCACTTAACACAAAACCACCATCCTACCATACATACAAAATCACATTCAGATGCAAGAGCACACACACTCACACCTTGTCTTCCACATCACATACTGAGGCTGTTAAACCTAATGGGCCTATTCTTATGTCACATTAATGTAAATCAAACTAAGTGTTACCTTCTTTGCAGCCTCCTTCGCAGAGAGCTGGTGAGTTACTGGCCTCAGGCTCAGAGTGATAAAACACTTGTCAGTGAGGGAGTTAGGATGATCTCATATGTTGTTCTATAATCTTTTCTCGCTATCTCCAGGTCAGCGCGCACGCATACACAGCTCAAGGGCTTAGCAATTGTCTTGGACTTGGATTTCTCAACAGTGAGGTCCCAGTGGAGGTGTCAGCCAGTCACGGGTTAGCACTGTGAGTGATGTGGAGGGCTTTGTTGGAGATATAGTTTGCCAAAGTGTGCTAATCGCACAGAAACACGGGCTTGTAATGTAAACACACCTGTGTCCTGTGATGATGCCAGCTCCACTCCTCCTCACCCTCTCCTCCATGCGACATTTACCTCCCCCTGTCATCTGTTTTTCTCTGTTTTTTCATTTCTAACATTCCTACTTTCTCCCTCTTTGGTGATTTACTCCTGTAACTTCTCTGTTTCCTCCATCTCTCCTCTCTGTTTGCTCGTTCTTAAATGTGCCATGTACTTAGGAGTACCATACACGCACATTACACAGTCATACAGGCCTGACATGTTTCATGTTCATAGATTTTTGTGGAAGGCAATGGAGTGAGAAGAAGGGAGGATGATCGCTTTCAGATGCAGCGAGGTAAGACTGTGAATTGTGAAAGATATAAGTAGGATTTGTTTTATGAAGTTTGTGTGTGTGTGAGTGTGTGAGTGTGTGTGTGTGTGTGTGTGTGTGTGTGTGTGTGTGTGTGTGTAAAACCCCTGCTGTCAAGCAAAGCTCACATCTGCTGTTCATTTATTTTACACTCATCTCCGATGTATCCATCCATTCACTGGGCACACACACACACACACACACGTTAATATACACACTGTTGTTCTTCCATTGTGGTCTCAGTAACACAATCCTGTCATGTAATAATGCCTGTAGGTGACTGATAAATGTAAAATGAAGAGAACCTATAAACATGAGATAAGACCGTCCACCTCAGGGGAGCCTGAGGTCAGAGTGAGGGCTGAATGGAAACCCTGGAACCCTAAATGAGTTTGGGATGAGGTCAGGATAATTTGGACCGGACACTGGATCCAGCTGGAGGTCAAAGGTTAGTGGGTCAGTGTGTCAGGACAGTTACGTATCTGTATGTTTTCGTGTCTGATGTTTATCATCTGCCACATTCACACATTGTTGGGTACTTGAAAAACTGCAATCAGTTACTTCATTAAGTAATTTTATTACTTTACAAAATACTCCACAGAAAAAGTAATTACTTAATAATGTTATTTTCTATTACTCAGCCCAGCTCTATTATGTCTGCCAACAGCTCTAAAGCTACGACACCCACATGTCTCATCTGCTTTATTGAATACATGTAGAAGACATTTAGAAAGCAGCAAGGCATTTAACAAGGCAGTAAGGCAACATACGGGATGACACCAAGCAAAGAAGACACAACATGTAAACAAAATGACTTTTGACTTACTACACCAAACTAAGGGTCGGATTATGTCAGAGAAGAACTCATTTTGTATGACATGTTGTCCAATCACATAGGATGGCAAAAGTGTCTACAGTTGTTCTAAAGGACCACTCAGACCCCAGTTGTCTTAGAGAGGAGGAGGATGCAATCTCATGTGTTTGTTCACATAAAAAGTGCCACAAACAGCTGTGCACAGAATGAAAAGAGAGTCTGAGAGAGAAATTCAATCCCTGGTTCTTTTCTCAACTCCACACAGCCGGCCTGTCTCTACATGAAGTGGATGCTCGTTCAACTGGATTAAAACTCTCATGCATCTGTGCAGTTTTTCTGTTTACAAGTCTGGAGGCAGTTTGGCTGCACGCAACTTCATAATTTCAAAACTGAACTTGTTTTCGACCTGTGTATGTGTTGCGTAGCCCCATGTGATTTGACGCAAACCGACTTCTCATTAGCATTGCAGTATCTTGAAAAATCTCTGTGCCCTAATGACAGCCTTCTGAGAGAGCCAAGTCAGTGATGGAGTTCCTGCAGTGCTGTGGTGCTGTCATTAGGCTTTACACTGAAACTGTGGATTGATCCCACAGCCCTGCTCAAGGGAGTTGAATTACATTTGTAATAATACACAGACAAAAAAAATCACACACGTGTGTCCCGGGAGAGAGAGTAGGACTAAAACAATAGCAGTTACATAACCTAATACACACAGAAATGTGAAATGGTGCTTTCTTTATGAGGTCACACTGACAAAAAGTGATCCACTGAACCTGATCTGCGTAACCTGAAACATCCCTCAGTAATCAGGGAATGGAAATTGCCCAGCCAGACTTTTCTAACAAAGAGACGGAGCAGGCTGAGGTACTACGGCCAGGATATGCTTCAGTCAATGAACAAACCTTTTAACAAATAACACATAACAAACCAAAACCAAAAGACCGAGAAATAAACGCCAACCCTCATTTCCTCGTTCTCAGTCATGAGTAATCTGTGACATTGTCAGGTAGTCCACGTGGGTGTGTGTGTTCATGTCTGATTACAATTGTCAATACATGTTGTAATGTGAACGCCAACTTGGGACATTGTTGCCTACTCCAGCAGGAAAAACTCAAAGCCAAGAGTTTAGTCACCAGGGAGGAGACGGGGTATATGCACTGTACTCCAATATTTCCACGAACGAGCACTCCACCCCTACCCAGGGGGAGGTTTCTTATCAGTTGATGATAGGAAAGGATAAGTAATAAATTCATGCTGAGACTTGGCCAAATGAGAAGCGTCAATCAAAGGAGCAGCCTTACCCAAAGCCTAAAATAACAGCTGTGAGATCTGCTGTGCGTGTTTCTGTTAAATATCAGCCATCCACTCTCTGCGCCTGCCTCATGTATGACCTATGATAATGATCCATCTATGCCTCACCTCTGACCCCACAAAACTAAACCAGGTGTGTGTGGTGCAAGCACAGAAGGGGGGGGAGGTATGAACGTGTTTGTGTGCATGGAGGACCCCTGCCCATGCTGAGTGACAGGTCTGAACTGTTCCTGGTACCACAGGGCTGATGTTGGGGCACAGAGTCACGTGCTGGTCTCCCCCCACCCCTTGGACACACAGGACACCAGGTAAACAACCTGCTGACAGGAAATCCTGTCTGCCAAACACCAGCAATACCGTGACGTCAGACTCCTGACCCTAGAGTCAGCACCCCCTAGCCCTGCTCCCACCCCCCCACTAACCCATCCACCCCATCACAGATAATGGCATGTCCACACACACACACACACACACACACACACACACACACACACACACACACACACACACACACACACACA
>JBBMJY010000022.1:3886169-3928250 GCA_037833715.1 Toxotes lorentzi | reverse complement strand
CACACACACACACACACACACACACACACACACACACACACACACACACACACACACACACACACACACCATTCCATTTCCTTTGAGTTTTGTTTTTCATGCAATTTTATGCAACTTATAACAAACTTTTTATTTTAAAGGGTTAGTTCACCCAAATCACAAGATAATCTGTAACTATCTGTGTGCAACTCAGATCATTTTATTTTAATTTGTCTGGGTTTTTAGATACCAGCCTCTGATTTCTAGGAACCAATTACCTTATAATGCAGCTCGATGAAAGGTTAGGGGTTTACTAACCTGAGTACAATCAATCCTGACGGGAACACTGACCTGCTGGTGGTTTTGTAGGGAAAGTCAGGATCACTAAAGTCACTGTTTCTAGATTTTGTTGCATGTGACAGAACTATGGACAGAAATCTTGCTAAAGGAGTCTGCTGGTTGTATTTCCCCCTTTAAACAGCACAATCACTAGCAGGACCTGGCAAACAATATAAAAGAGTGAGAAAAAGTCGTTAACGCATGTTTCTGTTGTTAAGTCATTAGTCAGTCTTTTGTTGGCCAAGAATGATCAAAGCCCAGGGGCCCTGTGTATTTATGAGAGTTGGGGGGTATGGTAGCCTGTAAAGCCTGCAAGCTTTATGTGCATGTGCATGTGTGTGTGAGAGAGGGAGAGTGTGTGTGTGTTGTGTGCAAACATGTTGTGTGTTTCTTTGTGTACATCTGGGTTTGAGCCCAGTGTTATCACACTGCTGTGGATGGATGGACTTGACTCAACTCTCCCACAGGATGCTGTTTTTTTTTCCAAAGGTTCGTGTTGGTGCTGCAGTATTGATGTCCTCTGATCCACAGCCAGGCACACAAACAAGCAGTGTGTGTGTGAGCAGTGTGACAGTGCATGTACGTGTGCCTGTGTGTGTGCAGGGTCCTGCTTTTGAAATGTGTTTAGTTTGGACTGGGGGGTAAAACAACGCACTGCCAAGGAATAAAACAGTCCTATCTGGCTAGAAGAGGCCTAGTGGGGGTCTCAAGTAACTGATCTGAGTTCAGTGGGTGGTAGCAAATGGTTTGATCAAGAAGTCAGTTTGTTGGTCGAGGCTCCTCGGGGCTCTGACCTTGAGAATTAGTATTTTATTCAAATGCCAAGTGCTGCACTGCCTCAGCGATGTGTCTGAAATTGTCTTTCTAAACAGATCTTCAAACAACAAACACACTGAATAAGACAGTTTCCTTTCCTCTCCTCTCCCCTTAATCTGTGCTCCAAACCCCAGAGGAGTCTCTTCAAAGCAGGCCTGAGACTTCTACCCGTCCACTTCACAAAGACTCCAAACAGCAAAAGCTGGGCACCGCTTAGCTCTCCTTTCACTTCCTTTCATTTTCAGTCGACTTCTCTTCCTCTCCTACTGTCTCTGTGCTTCTTCCTTCCCTCCGTCCCCTACTTCTGAGCATATGGAAATCTCATTCTGTGTGATAGTCGTTTGTGGGACTGTCCCTCAGTACTGAGGTGGACATCCGTGTGAGAGCGCAGTCTGGTGCCTCCCTGGCTGCTGGCGCTCTCTTTGACAGAGCTATTTCAGAGCTGTGATACCGGAAAACACACACTCACTTGCAGGCCTGTAAATAGAGCAACGGACTGTGATGCCCTTTAAGAAGCCACTCAGTGGGGATAGAATTTCCGGACGAGATCCAAGTCAGGATCCCCTGTTGAGAGTATGGAAATGACTTGATGAAGAGGTAGAGGAAGCGAAACAGAGGACAGAAGAGGACAAGAGACATAATTTACAGTATCTTTAGGAATATTTTTTGATTCTGCATTTCTCCTTTTTATTTATTTATGTATTTATTTATTTATTTTTGTCTGAAAGGTAGAAACCGTTACATACATAAATGTGTATGTGAAACATGAAAACTGACATATATTGTACTGGTAACTTATGAAGATGCCAAAAACTACACCGATGAGCAGAAACTGTCCTCACCAGGAAAATGGAAACATGGTGCCATTGATTCAAATGCTTGAAACAACCTAAATTCATTTTTCCCTGACTAATGACCCTGAGTGGACATAAAGCCACAGACACAGCGTGACATTATAGCACTGCAAACATTTTTTAGGGCTGGATGGCCATTTGGTGTTGGGAAAGTTGTGTAGGAGGGTTTATCAGAGGTTATTTTGAAGCCGTCTGCTGGTGATGGAAACGAGGTTGATGAGCGGGATGAGAGTGACCAAAGCTGTAGGCCAGAAAAACAGAACAATGGGTGGAGAGACTCTAAATACAAAAAATACAAAATATTGATTAGTGCAGCTTTGAACACAGAGGTGGCACATGAAGACTTACTGTTAGAGAGAGATAAATAAACTCATCCTGATTTTAAGATCAGTGCCTATTATAAAATAGATTATTAACAAACCATACGCACACACATATACATGCATACCCTGCTGTACACAACACACCTTCAGTCTGTTTTTGTAATAATCACTTTCCTCCCTTCGTGGTTGCCATCAAATGGACAGGACAGGGCCTGGTCTGGGCTGGTGTTGGTCCCCTGAGGTTCAGCTTATCAGCTCGCCTGCCTGGTGCATCCTATACCTCAGCCTCTGAACCACTACAGATTCTTATTGTTGTGCTGCTACAGCGAGGAAGGCTTTGGAAGTGCTGGATGTTTGGAAGTGACTTATGTGTCTGGACAAAAGCCACTTTTCACTGAGGAGAAAAGCATGTGTGCTTCTCTTTGACATCAAATAAGTGTGTGTGTGTGTGTGTGTGTGTGTGTGTGTGTTGTGTGTGTGCCACTGAACATCCCTGAGTAATAAAAACCTGAGGTATTATAACACTATAACACAGTGTTCTTTCTGCAACACCTCAACATTGTCACAGTGACCCAGAGAGTGCATTACATCATGCCTATCAAAATATAATTGGCAGTTCCTAAAGAGCCTCAGGAGACACTTTGTGTCCCAGCACTGCTGTGGTCAAGATCAGAGGTCACTCTGTGCAGAGATGAATCCTACAGCATGGGAGGTACATTATGTTTGAGAGTGTGTACATCACTTCAAATAAAGTGTGTGATGACATACAGGTCCCCGCCATCTGCACCTCACCACATCTAGAGTGTGTTATGAAACAGGATCCTTGACTGTATATAAGGACAAACCAGGGAGGAAAATACACACCCTTCAGCATCCTCATCTGCATCTCAACAGTTCCTGTTTTTGGGACCAACTATATAGGGTATCACTACTGTACAAACACACGCGGCGCTCACACAGACACACACACACACACATACACACAACATGCACAGCACTGCCAAGCAGAGGAGGAAGGAGGGTTGTTGAGAACCTTTAAACAAAAAGACATTTTTAGCAAGGTCCTCTTGAGTGGTGAAACAAAGGGGGGAAGTGACATGACGTCGCACAGGAGGGAATCTGAGGGTCACCGGTGGCATGACGGACACGCCTATGGAGCAGTCTCACACATACATGTTCTTATTTCACACACACACACAGTCAAGTAATAAAAACAGTCAAGGTCCATCGCGCTGCTCTCAAAATAGCCATTTCCTCGTCTCCCTACTTATTTGCTGATATTAGAATCATAAGGATGTTTTGTATCCACATTCTCTTTCCTTCAGCAGAGCCCACAAGATATCCACTGTGTTTTATCAAGGGATGTTTTGATTATCTGCCCTGATCCACCTGTAAATCTGTGATAAACGATGATGTAACATGGAGGAAACATTATGTAAATTCCCTCTCATTTTTTTTTTGTTAACCTGGAAATTATTATAATGCCTTTGGTCGTGGTCTGGTTTCTCACATGAGCTGCAGACTCATTGCAACATGTTCCACTTCAAATGGGATACTGTTGTGTTTACAGGAAGTGTTTACCAAACAACCAACCCACTTCCTTTGCATCTAAACATAGCACTGGACAGCACTAATGCCCAAGAATAGAATACAATAGAAGTTACGGTAAATGTTGCTGTCAAACATACAGCTTAAAGGTGCAGTAATGCAAAACTCAAATGCACGTACAAACTACTTAAAGCAATAGTTCAGCCTTTTGAGAAAAAAGCTCATCACATGTTTACTTTTCTAAAGTTAGATAATATGCAGCTGGAGCCAGCAGATGGTTAGCTTAGCTTAGCATAAAACTGCAGACAGCTAGCTCAACTCTGTCCACCTTTTACAGTATATTTTAACTGGACTTTATCTTGGCTGGGCTCAAATCCAAGAGGGCATGCTCCAGTCTTTTTTTTTTAGTACACAATTCCCTCTTCAGTTTACATGTGGATATCTGATAATTGTTTTGAGACAGACTTGAAAAATTGTGAACCTATCCCTTCATGCTTGTGAGAGTGATGCTTGATATAGAAATGAGGATGTGGTTATGGCAGCCACTTTCTCTCTTTCTCTCATACGTGGACACACACACACCTCACACATCTGGTGTAGGTTAGATCTGTTACAGAGTGTATGAATCTCAAAACCAGAGGGGGTAAAGCCATCAATCATGCCTCCCCCTCTTTACTTTTCGCTTTCTTCACGACGCTTGAGGCTACTAGGGGGGAAACTTATTATTTGTGTTTACTGTTCCACTGAAGGTAAAGCCGATGCTTTTTTATCCCGTTTTAGCTCAAAATAGAACACACAGGGGCGCTACACGCTGGTTAGTCACACACAAAGTTCTAAATCACATTAAGTGACTGTCATCGTCAACAGCATAACTTGAGATAATCAGGGTAAGCTGGACTCTAGTCTGAACAGTAAATAAGGAGATTCAGTTACATATGATTTGCAAAGGGCAATATAACTGCTTCTGTGGAAAATGTGTAGCCACTGCACTACCTCACACACACACGCGCACATGCACACACCGGTGGCACAGAGCTAACAACATTTTCTCATTAATCCAGATGTAAGACCATACTCCTCCTAATTTAATATGTGAACAGTTCCTCTATGTAATGGTAGACACTACTATGATGGTATTTGGAGACAGGGAGGAAGGGTGTAAAATGTAATAACATCTCCACACTGCAGGAGAGAGAAAAACAAGGATTCACACTTCTGATCAATCTCTGATCGACTTAAGAAGTCATAGCCGGTTACTTTTAGATTCAAACTCTCAATTACACAATGGTGATAACTTTGTGATGTCAAAGTCATGTCTTTATCGTGACCATCATTGTGTAAAGCCTGCTCACTGGGTAAAATGTGCTTGATGATGTGGACTATCCAACCTGTCCATTGTTTGATAGTAAGTGTGCTTTGACGACTGCCAGGGAGAGGCCATGTGTGTCTGGGATGTTTCTCTACTACACCTATGGCTACTTGTGGGAAAACTACTTTCCAGGTTGTTACTGAAGAAACCCCTGCCAACAACTGAACAAATGTTTTCTCTCAACAACAACAGCTCTGTTTTGTGCCATAAGTTGTGGCACGATGTGTGCATGTTGATAACAACATTGAAATTCTGACATTTGAATCCACACCTGAACTCATCTGGATTCAAAGTTAAAATGACTCAATGGCTGGTTCATGCTTTGAATGACAGTGACTCACATGCAGACTACTTTTTTGTTTTATTTTGGTCATGTACTCCGACTCCAACCATTTCTACATGATGCTGACTCTTCAAAATTAAACTGAGAGAGAGTTGTTGTGGGAGACCACAAGGAGATAAAAGGACCACCTGATACTGAGACCGACCCCATCGTGACCTGAGCACACAGTTACCTTAGCACCACCAGTTACAGACTAACACACTCAGCAGAACTCACCAGGTAGCCCAGCTGAGCCAGGTGCAGTTATGTTTATGTTCTCTGGGTAATTATGGCAAATATTATTGCAGCCTGCCACCCTTGACTCTGCTCTGCTGGTGCGCTTAGCTTGGACAACTGGCCAAAGCTCACTCACACAGAGTGGGACCAGTTGAGAAAGAGAGACAGAGATCACAGCAGTTCCAGATGATTTGCTCCACGTGATTCAAATACTGAAGTAGTGATGTAGCTATATAGAATAAAACAAAACATTCAATGGATCTAACCACTCATTTGATTCAGTTATTCAATCTAAAATACATACATCCCTTCTCAAAGTCTCTGTGCCTTAGTACAGCTTGTCCCGTGGCTTTTTCCCACTCTTACTGCTCATATTGCCCATAAGCAGAGGGGAATAAAAGCATGTCTAATTCAATGTTCTGTTGAATTTCTCTCACACTGTGCTCGCATGCACTCACTGGTAACACAAAGCAGAACATTTTCATTTTTATGTCTTCAGTTGTTGTCTCAGTTTCAGTGATACATAGAGACCAGCTTTGAACTGGTTATGTTACAAATAAAGTAAACGTTGTGTTGTACTTTCAAAAAGAGAAGTTAGAAAGTGGGTGAAAGAGGAATTATAAGAAAAGAGAGAAAATAGAAGGGAGGAAGAGGCAACCAAAATGAAAAAATGGGCACATACCCACCAGAATATGTAACATGATGGAATATTCAGAGGAAAACAGATCTGTGGCCAAAGTACTAACATGGAGGAAAACAATAGCCAAAGTAAGGACAACAATGAATAATAAAAATTGTCCACAAATTCAAAGGGATGTAGCATCTCCTACTCGACAGATAAGATTTAGTTTATGTATGTGCAATTCCAGATACAGCTTGGTCCAGACCTCTGAATCACTGCACAAATCTCCAATTTTTCCAGTGATCTAAATAGTTTTTTTTCTTGCAACATGATAATAAGAGAGCTGTTTGCAAATGAATGCAGGCTTGGGTAGGATCATTTTAATGACTGAAAAATAACTATAACAGCCTGGATAATGGGTGTAAATGCAATATGTAAAATTTTTTGAAATTAATGGTTAAAATGGCTCAGTACCGTCATAATTTTCTAAATATTGGAAACCCAACGGATGATTTTTATGGAAAAAAGAGTATAACTTTTTTCCATAAAAATCATCAGTAACAGGAGGGGCAATGTGGTTAACCAGCCGATCAGTTGTCTAATTAGAAATCAGTTCAAAGAAATAAGGAGCTAATGCACATGCCCTTAACTCTGTGGTTGCACAAGCAGAAGCTCTGTCTGAAACAACCATGTACAACTTTATTTTTCTGCCATCGAGGCTTGGCTTTTTGGCAATGAGGATTCATCAGTTCAAAATACAGCATGCGTCCTATTTGAGGATGAGAGCCATGGAAGTGGAGCAGACAGTGCAGTGCGGTTCAAAGTCATACAGAAGTTGAAGGTTCACTGTCATCAGTAAATCTTGCTAGATGTTAAAGAAACAAGCATTTAGTGAGATCATTTTATTTCATGCCGGTCTAATCACTAAGAACCCAACTGAGATGGCGTTGTGTTGTGTGAGTTATGTTCTGCTTCTGAATGTCTCATCTCATTCTGGGACGGCCAGGGTCCACCGACATGAGTCAACTCTGTCTTTTTATGGCTTCCGGGTACTTATTACTCATTTGGATGAACTAATGAAAGGAAAACACAAACATGCACACAGACACACAGACCCACACACACACGCACACTATGCGCAGCTCAAAAGCCTCAAAATTCGAAATTGTGATCTAGCTATGAACTACTGACATTTTATTCCTGATAAACAGGATGTGACTTGTTGAAAAAGCCACTGTCCCTGCCATAAATCCCCCTAGTTACTCAGTCAATATAAAGATGTGCATGTAAAGGCTGCTCTTGCTTTGTTACACTGACATTTTTTGAATGGGACATTATCATGACACTGTGTTTTGCGGGTGAAATGTCCTCCCAGCTAGACATAGATGAAAGGACACTGATGGCTCTGGTGCCAAAGAGTCTGATTGGGGTTGTAATGGGGGGTGTAAGAGATTCTGAGTCCATTTAGACATGGTGCTGGACACACTGAACATGAAAGCAAGGCTTTTCACAGAAAGTCAAAAAGGGAACACAAACAACAGAGGCACACAGGGAGTCCAGGGCTAAACCAATATTACATTTTAACCAGGATTGCACAGGACAGTTCTCAGGTGTTGCTGGTTATGACTTCCTGCAGAGAGACTATCCTCGGTCCTCATTTCTACCCTGGGAGCAGAGCTGGATCTGAAGCTGGAGCCAGAGTCCGACACCCTGACTCCTCCTACCTGCTGAGAACGGCTGGGCTCTGTCTCACATCCAAAATAACGCTGCACCTACGGTTTAGTGCCACAATCCCATCTGGTCTCGTTTTATATTTGTAATAATGGAATGACGGTGTGGACATTTCGCTATAATCAAAATGGATTGCATTCATCTAGCGCTGTTCAAAGTGTTCCACGACGTACATACCCGATGGACACTGGCTTTTGGGTTAGAGTTTCAAAGGGGTCAGTGTGACATGTAGGTTTTGTTCATGTTCTTGCATCCTCATATGTGTGCACAGTGCATGATGAAGGTGTGAGCAGCAGAGTGAGGTGAAGGATTGTGGTGCCAAAAGTTGACCTCATGTGGCTTTTCATGCCCCTCTGGTAGAAGGCATTTGAAGTTTGACTCAGTCCCTCAGATCTCACATGTGGCTCGTATTTGCACTGAAATACCTCCCAGATCTATTGGCTGCGTTGAAATGGATGTAAACATGAACCTCTTTGCCATTTAACTCAGGCCATTTGGCTGTCTTTATAGTGTCACTGCTTTACTGGGGCATAGGAGGGTATTTAAAAACTTGGAGTGCAGTTATGGAGGGCTGTTTATCCCATCATGATCTGTGTGTGTGAAAGTGAGTGAAAGACAATGGGATAAGGAGAGATTTTGCAATACTACTAAATTTGTTGACATTGCCCAATTAAGTGAAATGCTAACTTTGAGCGAGGCTGAAAAACACAGAACAAATGTGGTTTGAAAATTACTTTTTGATTGTCCTTTTTCGCTCTCATTCATGAACACAGGCGAAATTTTCCCAAACTTTTTGCTTGCTTGTCAGTTACACAACACTGTGGTGTGGCATGCTGCCTTGTTATTGTTAACTGGCCCAGTCTCCACTTTAGACTTATGGGGAAAACATCTCGTTTGCTGCAGTTGATGACAGACATGTGTTTGATAGTTTCTCAGTCACAATTCTGGGAATCTCCCGAGGGCTGTCAGGCCAAATCAAATTGAAGCCGTATCATTTCAAAAGATCTGAATTGGAATAATTCCTTTGTGGGGTTAGGCCTATTTAGCCCATTTTGCTTAATCTGTATTTTAAGTTGATTATATTGATAATTTGAAGCCACAGTGTATGTAAATCAATCAGAATCATCCCTTTGTAACTGATACACAACCTGGCATTGTATGTGACATATGTTAAGACGTGCATCGCCTCAGCCTTTTGCTCTGTGTGAGTGTGTACAGTAGTACATGCTGGACAAGGGGTTGTGGTTTGCAAGATCATTTTATATTTGCAGAGGACTCTTTGTCTCCTTTAAGTCCCCTGCTGTTTGTGGTGTATTTCAACCCTGGGAACCAGCACGTACATTTTGTACTGGAGTCAGAAAAGAGAAGGGGAGTGAAAAGAGAGATGTATTTTCTGAGGACCAGATGAAAAGCATGTTTTCTTGATTTCATGGTAATGGGCTACAAAAAATGGTTTGTTGATCCCTGAGAACATGTTCATTTCACATTACCAGAATAATAGACCAGGTGATACCAAATAGTTCTATAGGGTCTGACAAAACCTTTCTTACTGGAATATTCTTCCTTCTCCACTTAACCACCACATAAACAGCAATTAACCCAAATACATGACGACAGTTTCCTATGTGAGAGTAACATTTTTCAAAGGACTTCCTGAAAGGTTATTTTCAATGTCTGCAAGTAATCATCAAAGGAACAGGTTTTTTCCTTTATATAGCACTGTGCAAAACGGAACACACTGCATATCTACGGTATACTTACACAAGCAAATAGTCCCAATCAGTGGAAGACATTTTCAATAATCAGATGCATGAACTCATCCTACATTGACTTAATTGTTGCCACCATGAACGTGTCTGCTGCATGATGCCTCAGATTTAAGTCTCCAAACAGATACACAGTAGCACATGGGAACACTTTGCTCATTAGGTCTCAACTGGAAATATATGGGGAAAAAAGAAATGCTGTTGTGATGACGATCATTCTTACATAGAATGCTAACTAATCGTGACTACGTTTACCCAAGTGGCTACCTCATCTTTGACGTATATTTCTTTTGTTTCACTACTTCCTTTTCTACATAGGCAACACCTTAGAATAACAGCATCATTTCTTTTCTGCACCACAATTAGAATTAATTACAGGATTCACACCTACAGTATATGTATGCTTAAAAACAGCTTCCCACAGATTTCTGCATCTATACTTTCCATCCCTGTTCTGAAAACCACAAATACACATTTAGAACATAACAGAATAAGTTTCCACAACTGAGCAATACTGCTACCACTTAGTTTAGTTTTGCTGTACTTTCCAAACTGAATCATATAAGAAAGGTTTACCTATGATTAGTATGTTACCTTCTCCTACATGCTTGACTGCCTCCTGGCACTCACATTTAACTTTTAGAAAACAACCCAAAATCATTTAATAGACCTGATTTTAGAGCCTTTGGGAGGGGAGCTGAATTTATGCCCCAGGGCCCTGGAAAAAGGAAGGGAAACGGAGAGATGGAAGGATCACAGTGCAACAGTAAATAATGTTACAGTATGAATAATGAGCTCCCTCTGTGCCAGGGCCTCAACTGGACTAATGACAGAGACCTGTTTTAGATTAGGTCTCTCACAAGCATACACACGCACACATACATGTGCGTGAACCAACACACAACCACACACACTCAGGAGAGAGGTCCTATCAGCTTAGATAATCTGTTGCCCATGGCAAAAGGAGCTCTGGGTTCGGCTCTGAGACAGCCAATATAAAGGAGGAAACAAAGGGGGCAGACGGCAGCACACACATCTTTAGTCACCCATTAACCTTTTCCTTTGAATTATCATGTACAGTATGTGTCATCTGTTTCCCACTGTTGGTCTCAATCTTACCAGAGCTTTTCCCTCTTCTAAGAAGCCTGAAACTCAAACCTCCTTGAGCAGTCAGCCAGGTGTTCCAAATACATACAGTACATAAAACATCAACTATGCATCGATTGAAGTCCTTATCACGGTGCAGGTCTGCCATCTGCTGACAGTAATAGGTACACTTTAAGGAAGAAATCATCCAATGTTGTACACATTTCATTTATTTAAAAAGTATCCAGTTTTCAGTGTCAGTATCTCTAAATACACATAAAACAACAGTTCATTCATATCAAATGTCTTTTTAAATTACATTAAAGCTAGTGTAATTTTTTAGTTGCTCTCTACACAGTAGCTTTCAAAGTAATAAACTCTTAATAACTTTAACAGAATGTGGATCTGTTCACACTCCCCAGGCAAATAAATCTGTAACAATATAGGATGTAACCCCCCCAATGTAGATTTCAGGATACTATTACCAAGACAAAGTCTTCTTCTCAGGAGGTTGGCTGCCTTGAGTGATCGGAGTAAAAGAGCTGGCACATTTATTTATGAACATGACATAAGTGACTTTATATTCTCCACTGGTACAAGTACCTGCCAATCTTAGTTTAGCATTAGATTAGTACATTGTGATTCCACCAATCAATTGGGATACACTGGTCGTTAGACAGGTTTCTTCAGCATAAAGTATATCTACAAAAAAAGTGAATATACACGGTATAATCTTGTACATCTTGGCTGCAGGACAGCTGCCAAAAACAGTGATACTGAAGTTAAATCTAAGCCAAGCTCTGCAGAAATTATTCATGTGCCTTCAGCTGCTTCCTTCTTGGTAGATTCTAGGTGTCAAAGTGGCTCTGTCTGTTTGTTGTTTCAGTCTCAGTTCATCCTGCCCACAGTTCCTGGTTCCGCTGGCATGGAAAGACCAAGGCAGGATGAAAGAAGGTGAGAGGGCTCCGTAACTTTCAGTCTGCCTCTTCTTCCCCTCATCGCTTCTCCAGTTTTTTGAATCTGGCCTCTGTAAAGATGCAGACAGTCAGGGACTTGATTACTCTATAGCTAATGGCCCAAATGCAAAATGATCAGGTAAGGCTTGGCTGTCTTTGTAGGCTGTAATATATAAATATTTAGATAAGGATTAATCTGTGGTATCACAGCTCCATCTGCTGGTGGACAAAATTATGCTTTGCAATATGATATAATGGATATGGCTGGACTATTATTGGATTGGGTGTCACATACCAGAACAGACAACCAGCACATAAGGGCAACCAGTAGGGCTTTATGTTCCAAGTGTCATGCAGGGAGTGTGCTCTCAATGACACAGGAAGACAAGATGTTCAGCAAGCATAGTAAATTAAAGGAATCATATTGTTTAATTCCACAAAAACATCTATTGACAAGTTTGACAAGCACCTTCCACAATCAAAATTGTCTCAAAGCGCTTTGTAGAGACCCAGAGCCTGACCCCAGAACAAGCACTTAAGGCGACAGTGGCAAGAAAAAACTCCCTTTTTGACTCATTTGACAGCACCTCTAAGGTTTTGGGGTTTTTTTTAGATTTAAGAAAGCAACAGGTTTGAGGTTAAGTTGCTGAAGGCAAACAGCCTCGAGCTCCTCAAAGTGTCAGTCAAAGCAATCCTGCCATGTCTTCTGTATACAGGTATTTATGAGTAGCCAATGGAGTTTACGGTTACAACACCACATAAACTTCCTTTTAACAGGAAGAAACCTTGAGCAAAACCTGGCAATAAACATTGCAAAGTTCTGCACTTCTGTGTATTAAATGTCTTACCCAGCTTCTTGGAGTATGCGTCCAGTTTGTAAGCAGCTTGTTCAAGTGCAGACACTTGCTCCTCTATCTGATTTATTTGGTCCAAGTAGGGCTGTAGGCTAGCATCTAAAGCAAAAACACACCCCCTTTAGGAGTTAATGACACAGTAGTAGAAATAATCTATGAACTAGGAATACAAAGAACTATTTTTCTGAGTTTTTGAGCTGAAGAATATTTCGCTCACATTTGTTGTTGAGGTCCTGCAGGTTTCGGCTGATATTGATGCTAATGTCCTTCATTTCCATGTACTTCAGACTGGTTAGCTTGTTCATGTTCTCCAACAGACGGTAATCCTCACAGGTGGCTGAAAAGTTGAGGAGATGGGGAGAAAATACATGAGACAAAAGAAACCAGAGGGAAAGAAGGGTGAAGATTGAAGATGAGAAATGAAATACAAGCATAAGAAACTACTCCGTTATACTGTAGCTGTTGTGCCTCTGTGGAAAACAAAAAGGAGAGAAGTGTAAAAAAAAAAGACCTGTGAGTTCTCCTTGCAGGAAGATGGCCATCTTTTCAAACATGTCAGTGCACAGCTCATTGATATCAGGCTCTGCAGGCTCCACAGCCTCCTCTGCTGTCTCCACACCACCATCACCTGAACACAAACATAAGGAGCAGGATAAATGCAACACAGAACGCAGCTTGTCAGTCCAGTTCAAACACTAAATAAACACAACGAAAGACAACAAAGCCACATTTCAGAAAAATACAAAAGTAAGGAAGCTGGCATTCAATGTGACCTACGCTTTAAAGAAAAATTAATTGATTGCTGTGTGCTATTAGCATCAGAAAGCTACGGAAGCTGCAAGGAAACATGACGCACTGTTGGTGTGGGGCTTTTTGGGAGCGGCCACCGGGCTGTCCACTGCAACCTCCGGGCCTTCTGCGTGACTGCTGGGGCCTGAAGCCGGGTTCGGAGCCGCTGAATGGACCGCTGGTGTCCTGGAGATGCTGTCCATGGCACTGGCGTCGTCTCCAGTTGCAGCCATTTTGTTCCTGTTTTGACTTTCCCTTGTCACATGAGCTGAGTGTTCACGTGATATTCGCCCGCCACCATAGACAACCTCCCTACTCGCGCGCACTGCCACGCCCTTATATGTTGTCTGAGGTTGTAACGTGCAGCATCTTTACTTTACGCTTGGTAAATACTCTCGGTAATTCCATTGAATTATTATTTAGAAAAGGGTAAGTCAATAACATGAATATGTAAGGCTTCAGTCCCTAATATAATTTAAATTACAACAATTTGTTGCATTTCTCAACCAGTTATTACTGGGAAAGAAACGTTTAAGTACAGTACAGTTTGTTTGTTTGTTTGTTTTTTTCTACAGATGTCACTGGTAAACTACTACAACTTCAGGCAACGATCAAATGATCTGTTAGCAATAACAACAACAATATCATTCACAGTCTCATATCATTCACACAGGTAAAAACTATTATTATTATTAGTAGTAGTAACTACATTACTGTTCTTGGTAATTTATCATACAAATTATTATTGTCCCGAAATAACAATAACACCGTATTTGATAAGTGATCCATGTTAACTTTTTTACAATGCAGTTCCTCAAAGTTATGTTTTCCTAACTATAGCCTGTTGTAATTTTACAGTAGATAAGCATAAGCAATTTCAATGCACGAACGGGACGAATTACCCCCACTCAAATCAATGCGAAACTCACCTGATCTAAAAGAACAGGCGGTGGATTGTAGCTACAGTCGATTAATACAATAACCACCAGTTACTGTACTGACACTTATGGACACAAGTGGTTTTACCAGCATACATTTTTGGCTGACAGAGTGAATAAAGTAGAGGGAGATCCATTTGTTTGATGTGTTTTTTCCCACACCATTAGGGAAGCCGATTTCCACCAGGGTATAAAAAA
The DNA here is from genome assembly GCA_037833715.1 of Toxotes lorentzi. NCBI lineage: Eukaryota > Metazoa > Chordata > Actinopteri > Toxotidae > Toxotes > Toxotes lorentzi. The sequence goes on along the minus strand of JBBMJY010000022.1, from coordinate 3,913,523 downwards.
ATTAATAAATGAAAGATTAAGACATAATAAAAAATGGTCATCGTTACTCAAAAATTTTGAGATGACATAATTTAGATTTATTTGCTCCATTATTTTTCATCTGCTTTTCTTCTCTCCCTTCTTTCACAAATGGGCTTCCATGCGTCATTAATGTTCATGGGAAAGTGAAAATGACCATGCTGTTAAATAGTAATTAACCTTAGAAATGATTACAACGTCTAGGACTTTCCCACTGTGCGCGCTCCCGCGATGAGCATGCAGTTCTTGGCAGGCAGAACTGGGTATAACACCTGTGTCGGCGCTGTTGTGGGGGAAGCCAGATCGTGACAGGCTAGCAGTAGCGGACTGTAAACATGGCGGCGTGCACAGCTACAGGGCTGTGCCGAACACCCCGTTACTATTAGTCTGAAAGACGGAGACACCCCGAAAATGGAGACCGAAGAGGAGCAGCACATAACGACGCTCCTCTGCATGGGTTTCCCAGACCCCGACGTGATACGGAAAGCGCTCCGGCTGGCGAAGAACGACATCAACGAGGCAGTGGCGCTCTTGACCAACGAAAGCCCCGGACTCGGGTATGGATATGAGCCGATGGAGAGTGGGCCTGCCCCCGGCTTGGGCTCGAGTGGAGACGGAGAAAATAGCGGGCGGACTGGGACTGGAGGATTTGATCCCCCGCCGGCATACCACGATGTGGTGGATAGCGAGGTAAGAGGAGACAGCAGTTAGGGAAGCGAGGGAGGAAAACATGGCTTTCTGCAACTTACTGGGAGAGAGTGGGCTCGCCCATTTAACTAGCTAAACTTAGCAGCTTCAACCCTGTGTTCACCGAGCCCAACGTGAGCTGTCAGAGGCAGGAGGTGAAATACTATCCAGTCCTACGGGATAAGGCATGTAACCGGCTCCTTGTGACTGGAGAATTTTCTCTTAACATGAAACCTAGCTACATAAATAATGGAGCTAAATAGCATTTCTAAACTTGCAAGCTAACCTAGCTAGCTAGTAGCTGGCTAGCTAACGTTAGTTGAGAGTTGAACCCGCCAGTAACTGGACCAGGAGGAGCAGCACAGAGGTATCACTCTGGAGAATTGCAGTCGCATATTTTAACTGGGTATACCCTTGGTAGTGATAATCATTTGTGTGAGTTAGCCCGTGGACATTTGGCTGGATCTGTTCAGCCTGCTTTGCACAGGCTAGCTAATATTAGCTGGCAGGTTGGCTGACAGCGTCAACCGTGCTCAAACCATGCCGAGATTGCAGTCCACTCGAACCGATTTCGCAATTTCTTTGGCATACATGGCCATTTTGATCAGTCTTCTGTCAACACTCTCAGCTGTCAAAATGCCAGGCTCTTGTGTCTTTGAGGGTTTACTTGTACTGAGTGTGACCCTCGTTTTTGATGCTTCTAGGCCAGTCACCCGGTCTTTGACAGCCGTTTGACAGTTGACAGCAATTTACCTGCAAATCCCAACACCTCGTTTTACTTTAATGAGTTTATGTGGTGTTGTAACCGTAAACTCCATTTGCTACCTAAATACCTGTATACAGAAGACATGGCAGGATTGCTTTGACTGACACTTTGAGGACCTCGAGGCTGTTTGCCTTCAGCAACTTAACCTCAAACCTGTTGCTTTCTTAAATCTAAAAAAAAAAAAAAAAACCTTAGAGGTGCTGTCAAATGGGCCAAAAAGGGTTTTTCCCTTGTCACTGTCGCCTTATGTGCTTGCTCTGGGGTCAGGCTCGCTTTGAGACAGTTTTGATTGTGGAAGGTGCTATATAAATAAAATTGAATTGAAAATGACAGCAGAGCTCTTCTAGAAAGTCACAAGGCATTTCATTTGTAAGTTTATTGATTCAGACTTTTCAACCACTTGCTGTATCTCTTTGATAGTAATGTTTGAGCTGCTGTGAGCAGTGCTGTGTGTGGGTCTGCAGAACAGGTATAAAGAAACTACTCTGGACCCAATACCTGTTTGCCATTTACCTTACATCTCCTTTCTCTGCTCTCTCTCATCATGACTGTTTGATGCAGGCTGTTTTAATATGCGTAGTATAAACAACTATTGGCATTTACAGTGGGATAATTCAGAAATTAGCACAAACTTGCAGGTCAGTGTAAATGATAACCCTATTTTGGAAAATATGCTAATAACAATTCAGCTCAAAGCGACTCACTCTCTCTGTTCATCAAGTGTCTCTAGGCACTGTCAAAATTATTATTTTTTCTGCATGTTTACATGCTAAGGAAGTCTAATTTGAACCGCTTTTTAGACCAACCTGTCAAATGAATAATTTACGCTGTGTTAGCCTTTAGTGTAATGGCTTTATCCTCTCATGCACATTTTTGAAATATTTACAGAAATCATATTTGTTGAGAGACTGAGAAATTAACGAGTTTCACTTTCTGATTCTGATTCTGATTGAAATGTGCAGTACATTAATGAATTCCAAAGATGAAAGTGCTTTATTTCCTTTCTTCTGTCTGCTGTATTTGTGCTTATGAGGCATATCACAGGTCTTGGCCTCATGTCATGCTCCTAAATATAGCTCTGTAGTCTCCCTGACACACACAAACACATTGCAGTTTGTGCAGGGGTCCCAGGAGGGTTGCGGGGTGCATAGTAACAGAGTGGCACTGAATTACCTCATGGTCCTGCGCAACCATATACATGCATATTGTGCCTTTGAGACTTGAACCTTTCCCCAGAAGTCTTGAGCAGAGAGCTTTTAATTTCTGATGGTGATTGGTTCTGTATATTGCAAAATAATGTAATTTTTTTTTACTTTATGCTGCTATTCATATTTAAATCAAAGGATTACATTTTTACGCTAAAGTTAACTTATAATTCTGCCAACAGTGGCATGTTTCTTCCTGGTTACTCTTTGAATATAGCGTTTTCTAAGAGTGGGGTTAGGTTGGTCTCTCTTTGTCTCTCTCTCTCTCTCTCTCTCTCTCTCTCTCTCTCTCTCTCTCTCTCTCTCTCTCTCACAGTTTCCTCCCTCTTGTCCATCTATCTGTCATTTCTAATTTTCTTAGAAAGGGAAGGAATGAAATATGATGCTTCACTGTTGCTTTCTCCTCTCCTTCCCTCCCTCCCGTTCTCCTCTACTTAATTTCCAGTACATCAATTTATATTGTATATGTATCAGTATGCAGCTCAGTAAAACATGGACTGAACACACTGATCGTTGTGTATGCTAATATGTGGAGATACATTCAAAAAAGTAAGACTTGACGTAACTATACTTTGCTTTATTAGTATTTATTCTGCACAGTGCTCACAGGCAAAATGGACAAATGAATTGTAATAGTTTTGGTGATTCATAATGTAGTGAAAGCTAAATCCCAGTGCTCAGTCAAAGTTAAAGATACTTTTTCATTCAAGACAGCAGCTAAAGCATCCACAGAGTATTATGCTTGGTTAAATAGCACAATTACAGTGCAAACATAAATCATTATTTGATTTCAAACATGACGTGCTTTAGTGTGCTGAAATATTCCACTGGGCTGCACTGTTTCAGAGGAGGGAGTTCTGCAGTTTGATCATGAATATTCAGTTGACTTCATGAATACATAAGCAACTTTATCATGTAAATAATTCAAAAATCCTTTGTATACTTATACTCACAGACGTTACTGCCACTGGCCATTTTGTTTTGTCATAGCGGCAGAATGCTGAGCCTGGACTTGGCAATTCAAGCCATAAACGCACAAGGTGTAAAAGCTGACTTTGAGCAAGTTGAATTTTAACTTGCTTTTCATAACCTGTTCAGATATGCAGAAAAACATGTCATTGCGGGTACCGTCATATCAGACAGCGTCAGACGGTAGCATGTTCATTACTCTTGACTTTAGCTCTCACACCCTGTCATACACATTGCAACCCTTTTGACGTAACTGCACAGTAAAGTACTTGAAAACAGGCACCTGCCTGAAATTGTTCTGAAAGCTGCTTGAGAGAAAATAATGCAGAGATGAAGGGCAGATTGTACACACTTTACAACTGGCTGCTATCGCTCTTCTCCCAGAGGGAGGACACGGATCAAGAATCATCCTGTCTGACTTTATCATTGCTGGAGGCCATTTGAATTATCCTAGAATGGCACAGAGGACAGTTGCGGTGTCATTATAAAACAATGAGATCTGTTGTGTAAGATAAAGTCACCCAGAGTATTAGACTGTAATTTTGTCACGTTTGTGTGTTACAGAGGAGCAATGATGAGAATGGGAACTGCTCTGGGGGAAGTATGGAGTTCCCCACCACCAACCTGTATGAGCTGGAGAGTCGAGTCTTTACTGATCACTGGTCAATACCTTACAAGAGAGAGGAGTCCCTGGGCAAGTGCCTCATTGCGTCCACCTGCCTCGCCAGGCACGGTAAGATTGTGTGCGCATGTTTGAAGAAAATCTTTGTTTTTTAGGCCTGCATTAAACTAAATGCTCTCCATCTGCGTTACTGTGTGGGAGGCATGTTTTGTTTGCCCAGTTGGGTGTTTTTCACATGTTGTTATTTTGAACACTTGTGTTACATGGCTCAATCTGTATCTATTTCATCACAGCCAACTTTTTCCAAGTTTAGATGTGGTTTAAATATGTGATTCCAGCATCTCCCTCTCTGTCAGGTCTCGCTGATGCTGATGAGAACTGCAAGCGGTTTATGGATCGCTGCATGCCGGAGGCCTTTAAAAAGGTGAGCAATAAAGAAACAGAGCTCTAAGTGACTGTGTAGTACTTGATTAATTAACATTTATTTTCACTAACTTGCCTCCTGTTTGTCCATTTGCTCACTTTCCCCAGTTACTGACAAGCAGTGCAGTACACAAATGGGGCACAGAGATTCATGAGGGGATCTACAACATGCTCATGTTGCTGGTGGAGCTGGTAGCAGAGAGGGTCAAGCAAGATCCCGTACCTGTAAACCTGATGGGAGTCCTGACTATGGTGTGTTCTCTCTCACTCCGTCTCTCTTAAAATTTGTCTTTTGATGCCTTTCCACTATCTTTTGTTTTCTTTTTGTAAATTTTTTAAGTTAACTAAGTTGTCATTGAAAACAGTAGAACGCCTGGGAAACTAATAACCAAGCAATCTCCACTGGTACTAAATTAGATCATAGTCTGTGGCTGTAAAGCTCCTCGTTACTTCTTTAGCTCTGAATCCGCCATTCACTTTGTTTCCAATCGCAAGACTGTGGCATGTATTTATGCTTTGTATCTTTGTTGTTTTGTCCAGGCCTTCAACCCTGATAATGAGTACCATTTTAAGAATCGGATGAAGGCCTGTCAAAGGAACTGGGCTGAAGTTTTTGGAGAAGAGGCCAACATGTTTGCTGTCTCTCCCAGCAACACCTATCAGAAAGTAAGGGACTCCCCTTTTGTCTGGACTCATCCTTTACTATGATCACTGTGACGTGTTATTGGAGTATGTGTGCCAGTTTATCCAAATGAACTTGCAAGTATGTAAAGCTGTGCTGGTATTTATATACACACATCCTTATTAGCCTTTGTTTACGATTCATAGTCATGACAGACAGATGAGTTCTTCAGCCCTGGTGTTGTGTAACTGAGCCACAGGGGCTCAGCAGAACATGTGTGACTGACACACAACAGCTGTCAGAAAACCGAAAATGTGTGTGTGTGGTTTGTATTTCAAATTCATTACTGGATAAACCCAGTGAAAACATAATTATCTGTTTCAGGAGCCTCATGGTTGGCTGGTTGATTTGGTGAATCGAGTGAGTAAAAAGCAGTCACCCAGATATCATCTCCATTTACATTATGTCACAGTTGTACCAGTTTTGGCTCATATGGCTGTGTTTTTTGTTTTTGTTTGTTTGTTTGTTTTTAAGTTTGGCGAGTTGGGAGGATTCACTGCCATCCAGACCAAGCTCAACACAGAGGAAATCGAGATTGCTGTAAGACTGATCTTCCTTATCTTTGTCTTTTTGCCTTCTTTACAAACAGCCTGATGTATCTAAAGAGTGATGAAATACTTCCCACCCCGGTGATGGGTTGAGAGAGGGACTGTCAACAGACTTTTGAGGCAGCATATACAGGCAAAAGGTCACCATGTTTACCCCCACTGCTCTCAGCTGCAGGGTGCTGAATGTCTCTCTCTTTCCCCATCTCTGATATACTCACTTGAACACAAACACACTCTGATCCTCGCGCTGTGTGACGGTTGAAATGCTCTCTTGTGTTATGTGTTCTGAGGCATCCTTGTACTGATGCTTCCTTCTGGGAACCTGGCCGGAACCACAGCAGTGGCGTAGCCATTGATTCAGTGTGTGTGTGCACACACACTCCCTCTAACCATTAGCATATTAATAGGGCAGAGACTAGTTGTGGACCACTGTTGTGGTCTTCAGTGGCAGGGGGAGCTCAGTAGATTGTGTAAGCCGTTAGATACTAACATGCTCCAAGCACAGGACAGAGAGACTGTGAAAGTGAAAGAAAAACGATAATGGGAGGAGTGCTCTCTCCTCTACTAACTCCCAGGGGTGACTCATTCGTCTGCTTTGAGCAGGAAGTCAAGTGCAAGGGTTGGGATTTACAGAGTGAACAAAGGAGGAAGGTGAAGGAGCTGCTCTGAGGGGGCCCAGAGGCAGAGATGGAAGATAGTCAGAAAAAATAAGACAGGAACATGGGAACCATTCACTAAGCTCATGTGATTTAGCACTGAATGACAAATGACAGCTGGGCTCCAGTGCTGGAAACTCACCCAGACATCTGGTTAAACTCCCTCCCTTTCACTCACAGGCACACATACAATAGTGAAAACACAGTATCAATTTTAACACAGTGTGGTATTTCACATCCTCATTTTGATCTGAGAATAGTGGTAGAATGTTTTTATTGTATATGTTTTCTTTCCTGAGTCACATCCCATTCTCTCAACTATGCAAGACAGTATGTTGACACCCACAAAAATGGCAAGGTGGAATGAACAATTCTTACGATAGCTAGTCATACTACTACTAAGTTTATTTCTTTTTTGGTTTGTGTCACACCTGAATTATTCGGTCTCTTTCCATCTGCCTACACAGTGTGTATCAGCTCTGGTTCAGCCTCTTGGGGTTTGTGCAGAATACCTAAACTCCAGCCTTGTCCAGGTGAGCTTTCTTATATCTGCTCACACACACACACACACTTAGTTGTACCTTATTTGATTTTGTGTTCTTCCTTTGTTAGATTGTATTTGTATGTCTGCAGTGTGTATTGTTTTCTGTCTAACCTGTTGCATTGTTAAAATGATCAGTTTTGTTAATATGACCCTTGTGCTCCATTCTGATTTATATTCTAGTTTTTATTCACTATATCCTCCTATTGTTTTGCTGCTGCAGTGGCCAATTTTCCCCACAGGGATCAACAAAGTTTCATATTGTTTTTCCTAGCCCATGCTTGATCCAGTCATCCACAAGATGATCACATATGTACAGAACCTGGAGGAAAAGGATCTTAAAGACAAGGTTGGCTTTGCATAATTGTCATGCTGCTTTAAGACTTTTACTTGTTTCATTGAAAAAAAGCACAGATCAAGTGGGCAGTATAAATCGTCCACTGTGAAACGTATCGAAAGCTCTGGAACTATTGACTTCTACCTACACCAGGCTCACCTGGAGTCTTAGATTAGAAGGACAAGGACTTGAAATTAAAAAAGAGCTTTTGGAAATATAAACAAAATATAAAAGTTTTTGTGAACTGATATCCACACACACACACACACACACACACACACACACACAGCCTATGGTATCACTTTTCTAGATACTATAATCTACACTCTACACTCTAACGCAGTTTTACTTGATGGATGAGGTTAGCTTGTTGCCCCAAATTACATTTGATCATGCAAATTTATGTATTTAATTTGTCTGTTTTTTGTTCGTTTATTTGTTTGTTTTCACATATATTTAATGTATAAAGAGATATCTGAACAGCTCACAGAGAGACACAGGAGTAGAACTTGAAAAAAGTTTTTTTTTTATTGTATTGTGTCTTTAAGAACTTGTTTTTGTTGATTGTGACTTTAACCAAGAAGTTATCGCTTAGTCATTCTTTGTTTGTCTTGTAACTCTAGCGTCTGGTAAGCATCCCAGACCTGCTGTCGGCCATCAAGCTGTTGTGTATGAGGTTCCAGAGGGAACTGGTTGCTGTGGTGGATGATCTGCGGTTAGACACGCTGCTGCGTATGCTCAAAACCCCCCACTTCTCCACCAAGATGAATTCACTCAAAGAGGTCAGCTCTGTCAACTTTTTTTTTTCCCCCTGGCGCTTCAATCAGTTTTTGATCTCATCTCACAGTTTTTATACGCATTTGTGTTTCAGGTGACAAAGTTAATAGAAGAGAGCACGGTGTCTAAGACGGTGAAAAACGCCATTGACACAGATAAACTTCTAGACTGGCTCGTAGAGAATTCAGTCCTGTCAATAGCACTGGAGGGTAAGGAAATACATCAAGTACAGCCATAGCACAACTGATTTTTGAAAACATTTTACAAACTGGTTTACAAAATGCCTGGACAAACTATTATTTATTTTTCATTTACATAAAAATATTAGAATAAAATAAATGTAATAATAAATAAATAAATATACTTTTTGGGGGTGGGTCCAAGGTTGGCTGTATTCACTGTGGTGCATTAAATGTTTCTTTGTACCAGGTAACATTGATCAAGCTCAGTACTGTGAGAGGATTAAGGGAATCATTGAGCTGCTTGGGAGCAAATTGTCACTGGATGAACTCTCTAAGATCTGGAGAATACAGGTCAGTACCAGCGAACACATCACAGTAACGCTACATTTGCTGTATTTGTTACAAAAAAAAACAGTGAAATGAACTGTCTGCATTCACACGTAAGCGCATATCTGTGAACGTGTGACACATACTGAAGACCACAAATGTCTCTCCTGCTTCACTGGATGTGTTGATTCTTGTGTTGGCATTTTCAGGCGGGCCAGTCATCAACTGTGATAGAAAACATTCATACAATCATTGCTGCTGCTGCTGTGAAGTTCAGCTTTGATCAACTCACCCACCTCTTTGTGCTCATACAGAAGGTCAGTGCTACAGAGTCTCTGGAACTTTGAAAAATAAATCTGTGCTCAGCGGTTTGTGTGTCTGTGCAGTATTAATAATTATGTGTTTGCATGTAATTTAGAGCTGGGAGGTTGAGAGCGACCGTGTGAGGCAGAAGCTGCTCAGTCTGATCGGGAGGATCGGCAGAGAAGCTCGCTCTGAAACTACAACTGGAAAGGTCTGTTGGTGCATCTGTCATTCTGTCAAGGCTGAGGATTTGGAGAAATAATACAAAAAAATAGATGAGAATATCTGTAGTACATTAGGTTTCATTATTAAACTGTAGCCTTGAAGCATCTCATGTTTGTTTGTTTGTTTGTGTCCATTCAGGTGCTGGAGGTGCTGTGGGAGTTGGCTCATCTCCCCACCCTGCCTACCAGTCTGGTTCAGCAGGCGTTGGAGGAGCACCTGGGAATCCTGAGCGATGCCTATGCTGTCAAGGAGACCGTGAAACGCAGTTACATCATTAAATGTATTGAGGACATTAAGAAGGTGAGACAGACATGCACCAGATGCTCAGTTTTATCTATGTTGATGTTGGGCTAGAATAAATTTTCGTTAGTGTTTCACTGGTCCTCTGCTCAAAAGTAGAGAATATTTATTGTATATTTTGTGATCACATAGAGGAAAACAGGGACTGTTTACTGTGCAGCTCAAAACTGCAGCTCAACAAGTTTAAAGCAAGTGCTGTGTTGGACCTCCACATTTTTCTTCCTGTTGTGACAGTTTGGTCTAAAGTTAGCATGTCCTTGTTAGTGCTGCATATTAAACCTTCACTTCAGTTTGTATACCTCTGTCATCTGAGTGCGCCCCCCAGTCCAACATCCTTGGAGCAGCAGTGGGGTTACGGATTTGGGGCCATCCTCTGGCTCCCTTTTCACACAACTAATGTCTGTTCGTCTGGAGTTAATAATGTGTTTTGTTTTATTTTTATTTTTTGAAAGCCAAGGAAAAGTTCTGATTTCCCCTCTTGGTTGATTGAGTCCATCTGGCCGCTCCAGAAACACCGTGATACTACAGAGGCAGATGCCACCTAACCGCTCTAGCTGACCATATTTATCAAGATGCTTTCTGTTTTTTTGTTTTATTTATTTATTTTTTTAATAAAGGAGTGTCAGTATCAGTGAACTGATACTGTGCACTGTAGCTCTCCGACACGCGACAAACTGGTGCACCTAAATACCACAGAGCTGTCATTAGTGTTTTTTGCCCCTTTCTCTGCTTTTATGCGATGTCAAAAGTATCTGCCATGAAAAATGCCTGTGTGTTTGATTTTAGCCACACATACTGAACTAAACATGCTTCTCAGCCTCACAATCTGTCCCACCTGAAATACGATGTATGTCTCTAGACTTACACTCAGGAGGACAATAAAGGCAGCGACACTCAAAGCTCATTTCTTACTGGCACTTGGGGCAAGAAGAAAGCTAACTCTTTGGCTAAAGTAAGAGAAGAAGCCCATTCAGTTTATAATTCTACTGACCAATCTGCATCCAATCTCGCTGCTTCATGCCTGCCAGCCAATTGTGGAGGAGGGCTTGACCACAAAGGGGTTTCATTGGTCACAGGTTGATAATTTCACACTTGATTGTAACATGAGGTAGTGTAACCAGGTGTATGTTAATCTTCTGCTTTGGCACTGACTAATGATTCACACAGTGGTGTTGATCTTGTCCTGGGTGAGAGCTGGCTGAATGAAACGAGTGATTTAGCTGCTGGATGAGTGCTCTGCTTTGGTGGAAGTGGTAGCACTGTTACTGAAGCAAAGAGGAATCTAATCAGAGCCATGGATATCAAAGTTTTACAAAGGAAGTACATGTTTGATTTTAGATCTAAACAGTTGTACAAAAATGGATTTAATCTTGCATGTTTGAAAGTCCGGAGATTGCCTTACATCCCTGGCTCTGATTTCTTTTTTCTCATGTTTCCGTAAAGCCCTTACCACAAAAATGTTGCCTCTGCAATGACCAAGCAATGACATATAATGAAATCTGATCAGTGACGACCAATTCAGACCTCTGTTTTTCTAGCACATTTTTGTGTGCTTATTCTACTCTAGCTGATATTGTTATATGGTGTGCATGTGTGTGTTTGTATGTGTCACAACAGGCTTCTCAACAGAGCAGTCCTCAGGCAGTCTGGGTTGTTCCTGCTCTCCGTCAGCTGCACGAGATCACCCGTTCTTTCATCAAGCAGACCTATCAAAAACAAGACAAGGTAACACAAACACACACACCTCATCAAAGTGACCTGTTGTACAGTGAGTGCAATGCTACTATGGTAACCTTTCCCTGTGTCCCCACAGAGCATCATCCAGGACCTGAAGAAGAACTTTGAGATCGTCAAACTGATCACGGGATCCCTTGTGTGCTGCCATCGACTCGCTGTGACCGCTGCGGGAAATAGTGGACTCTCAGGCTCGACCCTGGTGGATGGACGATACACCTACCAGGAGGTTCTTTTCTTTTCTTTTCTTTTTTTTTTATTGATTATCTTTATTGTTCTAAGGAGCTGTATTGCTCCTAATGCAAACAGCTGATGATACAATTTATAATATGATATTGATATAAGCAATATTATCTGAGCTGGACTGGGTTTATACGTTACATAGACTATAGTCAAACTCAAACAGCACAGTGTTACATGTGGACAATGTGTGTTAAGATGACATGTGGCTCTGTGACTCTTTGTTTAGTATCTGGACAGCCACCTGCGCTTCCTGGCCTTCTTCCTCCAAGAGGCCAGCCTCTACCTGGTATGGAACAGGGCCAAAGAGCTCTGGGAGTGTCTGGTGTCAGGGCCGGATGTCTGTGAACTTGACCGTGAGGTATGAAAACAGTTATGCATATGCAAGCCTTGTCCTTCGCCATTTGTTTGTTATTGCAAGTACCTTTTTCTGGATGACTACTCTGGAGGAACAAAGGCAGAAACTCAGGAAACATAAGCCCTTTGCTCCATTCTTTAATTTCTTTTAGAAAAGTGTTCATGGCAGGCACAAAAACATGTAACACTGAGAATGAAACTTTTTAGCAAATTATGGAGTCTTGTCTTGGTATAGATAGTTCCATATACAAGTACAGTAGCATCTGCAACAGCTGCTCTTGCATCCACAGTTCAGTTTAATGAAGCTTAAACATAACATGTTTGAATGTGTGCAGATGTGTTTTGAGTGGTTCACCAAAGGACAACACGACCTCGAGAGCGATGTTCAGCAGCAGCTCTTCAAGGAGAAGATTTTAAAACTTGAGCCCTATGAGATCACTATGAATGGTGAGAGCCTCTGCATTGAGCCTCTTCAGAATTTGCTTATAAACAAGTACGCGATACTTACTTACGTGTGTCTTGCAGGTTTTAATCTGTTTAAGACCTTCTTTGAGAATGTTAATCTGTGTGATCATCGCCTGAAACGCCAAGGAACTCAGCTGGTCAGTCCTTACTCACATGTTTATCTTCATGTTGTTGTTGTTTTATAACTTGTATGCACAGTTCAATCTTTGGCCAGTGACATCTAAAAGGCATAGAGAATATTTGTATGCAGTAAAAGACACCGTCATGGTCATATCATATTGTCTGATTTTAGTGTGTGGAGCGCCTTGACCTGGCAGGGATGGATTTTATCTGGCGCATCGCCATGGAAACCCCTGATGAAGAGATAGCCAATGAAGCAATCCAGCTCATTATCACATACAGCTACACCAACCTCAATCCCAAGATGAAGAAGGTCAGTGTATGTGTGCACATGTACTGTGGCCCAGTCTTCTAGCAGTCCCTTCATGTGTCTCACTCTCTGAGATTAGCAGTGTAACTTAAGATCTTGTTTAAAGCCAGTAAAAGTGGCAGCTTGTTTGATACAGAGACAGGGGTATGTTGTGATGAATAGTGAAGTTTGAAAAGTTGGAAAAGAAATAATACAGCATATAACTGAACCATTTAAGCTTTAACATGTTTTAGGGAGTCTAACAATACCTCTAAGATGAAAGAGTCTTGTCCCTTTTTGAAACTTGAAACCACATATAATGTTAACATTTCATTCATTGCAGGATTCTGTATCTTTGCACAAGAAGTTCATTGCTGATTGTTACAAGAGACTAGAGGTAAGTAGTCGAGCAAGTCACTGGCAGAAGTGATTGTGCCATTTCTCAGTAATCAACACCTGATAGCACACTCCTGTTTCTTTTTCTGTTCAGGCAGCAAGTTCTGCCCTGGGTGGGCCTACTTTGACACACGCTGTTACTAGGGCAACCAAGATGCTGACTGCCACCGCCATGCCGACTGTGGCCACATCTGTACAATCACCATCCAGGTACAGAGGGGGGTTTGGGTAAGAACATAGTTACTTAACCTATCAGAACATGTCTGTGTTGGGTCATTTTTTATTTTACCACTTTAAAACACAGTTGTTTTGATGATAAGTGTGCTATTTTTTTTATTTCGTCCTTTTGAAGCTCTTCTTTGTATGTTCATCTCCAGATCCACTAAGCTGGTAATAATCGAAAGACTGCTGCTATTGGCTGAACGCTACGTCATCACTATAGAGGTAGGCCATGCAATCTTCACCCTAAGGGTCTCATTGTTAGTCTGGCAATTAGTGTTTGTGTGTGTGTGTGTGTGTGTGTGTGTGTGTGTGTTTGTGTGTGTGTGTGTGTGTGTGTGTGTGTGAGAGAGAGAGAGAGAGCTTTTAAAGCTTTTGTGTAACTGAATGATTTTGTGTGTTTCTCTGTAGGATATGTACTCGGTTCCTCGCACTATTCTACCTCATGGGGCCTCGTTCAATGGACACCCTGTCACTCTTCACATCACCTATGAGTCAACCAAAGACACTTTCACCTTAGAGGTATTGTGAGACTTTTCCAGGTGTCCTGTAGCACATTTATTGTATAGAGATACATCTACAGAAGAAATAGCTCTTTTCACTGTGTTTGTGTCCTGCAGACCCACAGTAATGAGACAATTGGAAGTATCCGGTGGAAGATATCTGAGCACTTGAGCTGTCCAGTGGATAATGTCCAGATCTTTGCCAATGATAGTGTGGTAAGTGTTGATGACTCTGCAAGTGACAGGGACTCTGTGTCCCTCTTTCATTTTATATATTCTATTTAATCTGTCAATCCCTCATCAAAGTGTTTTACTCCTCTCCCAATCACGTGTTTCCCCTGAAGCCAGTACACACTACAAACTACAAATCAATGCTCAGTTAATTCTTATAGGCAGGGTGCCATCTCCTCTTTGCTGGTGGGTTGGCCCGCTGCATCTACTGTATGGCAGGGGAAACACACCCTTCAACAACCTTCATCCCTTTTTTTTTCTCTCATCCCGTTCCTTCACTGGCCCTCCACCATCTGTTAGTTGACCATGAATCGGGACCAGAAGCTACTGTCCCAGCTTGGCTTCAACGACGAGCAAACCCTGACTGTGAAGAGCTCAGGCACTGGCACTCCTTCTGGCAGCTCTGAGTCTTCAGCCTCCGCCTCTAGCAGTTCCAGCTCTGCCGTCTTCAACTCTGCCTACGCTTTGGAGCAGGTACCAACTCGTACATGATTTTAGACGTAAGAATACACTGTGGTGTTTACATAGGTTCTGATGCATTGTGTCCATGTGTTTCCACTTTCAGGAGAAGTCCCTGCCCGGGGTGGTGATGGCTCTGGTGTGTAATGTGTTTGAGATGCTTTACCAGCTTGCTAACCTTGATGAATCCAGGTGAGAAGTGATTTTCCCCAGGGACTAACATAACTGTCTCAAAGCTAATGCTGTAACTTAATTAAGATTCATATTCATACTACCAAGCTGTCATTGAAAACAAGTAAACATTCATGCATTCATTAGCTGAGTTTATAAGCTTAATGGGCCACAGCAGCTATAGTAGGACCTCAGACAGCTTGCTCATGCCGTATGTGTTTTTGTTGCCCTCAGGATCACCCTGCGTGTCAGGAAGCTGCTGCTGCTGATCCCAACGGACCCAGAAGTGCAGGACGCTCTCGACAACTTTGTTCCCAAAGAATCCAGCGTCTGGAGCCACCAGGTACATCAGACTGTCTGCTAAGGTGTTGTGACCTTTTCCGGTTCAGTCGGCAGCTACCATGACCGAACACTGAACTTGACTGTTTCCATTTATCTTTGCTTTACAAGTTCTCCCCTTGCCCTTCGTCTGTCTCTGTTATTTTCTAAACTGTCTCTGTGTCTCTTTTCTGTAGAAGACGCTGTTCACCCTCGGCCAGGGTACAGGCTCTCGGTCTCCATCCATGGCCTCCAAGCAGCAACACCAGCCCACTGCTGCATCCATCTTGGAGTCCCTGTTCAGATCCTCCGCACCCGGCATGTCCACCTTCAGAGTGCTATATAACCTGGAGGTATGCATACGTGATGTTACATACACCATTTTCCAGTAACTATGTACTTTAAAGGTAGATCATTGGCTTTGACATATGTTTTTCTCCCTCTTCTCTCTCATCCTTGTCTCTCCTTATTTATTTGTTAGGTATTGAGTTCAAAGCTCATGCCCACATCTGATGATGAGATGGCCAAAACCAGCAGCAAGTCCTTCTGTGAGAACTTCCTTAAAGCAGGAGGTCTCAGGTAAGAGCACAAAGAACAGACCTTTTAAAAGAAAAGTGCCATCACTGGTGTTTGCTTCATTGTACTGTGGGAAGAGACAGAGACTTGTCAAGCTTTGCATATGATTTTATTTAAAATGCTTCACAATATGTTTTTATTTTTAGTCCTGAGAGTGGTGTTTCTCTGTGTTTCCTCTGCAGTCTGGTGGTGAATGTCATGCAGAGGGATTCCATCCCATCAGAGGTGGACTACGAGACCAGACAAGGAGTCTACTCAATCTGTCTTCAGCTGGCCAGGTACAAAATGCCTGATGACCACACGGGTGGATATTCTGGACAATGTACCGAGTTAGACGTCACTCAATCGGCTGTATTTGCAGGTTCCTTCTGGTTGGTCAGAGCATGCCTGCAGCACTGGATGATGATGTCATCAGAGATGGCGACGCGCTGTCATCCCGTCCGTTTCGTAACGCGGGAAGGAGCGGGCGACAGCTGTCTCTTTGTGGAACTCCAGAGAAATCCTCCTACAGACAGATGTCTTTGTCTGAGCGCTCGTCCATAAGAGTGGAAGAGATCATACCTGCTGCTCGAGTAGCTATTCAGGTACTGGACTAACACACACACAGAAACACACTTTCACTTTCAGTATCAAGTTGTTTCCATGACAAATCCTCCCTCAATTCTGCAACCAGACTGATCTTGTAAGTGGAGAATACTTCTGAGTGCACTGTTTGTTCTTTCTCTTGTCTAGACCATGGAAGTGGGTGACTTCACCTCCACTGTAGCCTGTTTCATGCGTCTGACCTGGGCGGCTGCAGCAGGCAGATTGGATCTGGTTGGCAGCCCGCAGCCAATCAGAGAGACCCACAGTTCGCTTCTGCCGCAGGGCGTACGCACCAGAGTCAGCAGTACAGGTGAGACAGAAAACACACAGGGAATGCTTTTCATTTTCATCTTACATGCCAGATCTTCTTCTCCGTAACATTCCTACATATGTGAAAGCAGAGAGCTTGTTCAACAGTGCATCTTCACAGTCAGTAATTGATGTAATCATCCTTTACAACTTCATTCCTGATTTGTCACCTACAGCGTTGCTTAATGCTTAATGCGAGCTACAAACAAAAACTAAAGAAATGATAGTAAAACAAATTTTCTGTGCACTTTTGCAGGAAGTAACTGCAGCTCCAGCAGTGAGGGCGAGACCATACCGACAGCGTTGCATGCAGGGATATGTGTCAGACAGCAGAATGTCTCCATCAAAGATGCCATCATCGCCCGCGAGGCTCTGTCACTGCTGGTTACCTGTCTGCAGTTACGCTCTCAGCAGCTATGTAAGACTCACACAGGAGCACAAACACACTATAAGGATACTTCCCCAGCACTGATTATCATGTTTTTTTTATTATTATTGTTATACATTGGCCCTGTGTTCCATGGTATAATACAATAGTATGTACATTTTCTTTAGTATACACATTGTTTGCCAGATATTTACATTGACACTAAATCCTGTGCTTGGCTTCTCTCTCCAGGTTCTTTTTACAACCTTCCCTCCGTCAATGATTTTATCATCGATATTCTGCTGGGATCTCCCAGCGGAGAGGTAAACAACCCCCTTTCTTTTGCTCAGTAGACTGCACAGAAGAAATGCTGCTTATGCCTGACATCGCATTGTGCTTTCTTTATCACTTCCTCTGTCAGATCCGCCGAGTGGCTTGTGATCAGCTATACACTCTCAGCCAGTCTGACACTTCGGCCTTCCCTGAAGTCCAGAAACCCAACTTGTTCCTCCTCTCAGTCATTCTCACCGCTCAGCTGCCGCTGTGGAGTCCCACATCTGTCATGAGAGGAGTCAACCAGAGGTATTCAAGCAAGAAAAGCAAAATGTACATCACATAAACCTTTACAGGGCTTTTTTTGTTGATGGTGCTTTTTCTCCTCAGGTTGCTTTCCCAGTGCACTGAGTACTTTGACCTGAGATGTCAGCTTCTGGATGACCTAACCAGTAAGCCAATAAATCTCTCTTCAGTCACTGTTATCTTGTACTTAGATATAAACAAAGGTAACTGTATCCTACATTTTCTTTCTGTTGCTTTCTTTTTCTCTGCCTTATATTCACCCTCCATCTCTACACCTGCCTTACCTCCTCCAGCGTCAGAGATGGAGGTGTTAAAAGTGAGCGCAGCCACCATGCTGGAGGACGAGATCTCTTGGCTTGACAACTTCGAGCCCAGCTGGAGCTCTGAGATGGAGACCAGCGAGGCTGACAACATCCTCTTGGCAGGACACCTCAGACTCATCAAGACCTTGCTCTCACTCTGTGGCAACGAGAAGGAACATCTTGGTGAGCGCACACAAATATGTGCTCACCATGCATATATTAAAAACATTTTGGGAACTTATAAGATGAGAATGCATATATATATATATATATAAAATTTGACCATGTGTAACTTTTGTCTTTTCCAGGTCCATCTCTGATCCAGCAGTTGTTGGATGACTTCCTGTTTCGAGCCTCACGCATCATCATTAACAGTTCGAACCCCACACCTTCCCCAGCTCC
This sequence comes from Toxotes lorentzi, assembly GCA_037833715.1. NCBI lineage: Eukaryota > Metazoa > Chordata > Actinopteri > Toxotidae > Toxotes > Toxotes lorentzi. Next base: position 3,895,333 of record JBBMJY010000022.1, on the reverse strand, counting down.
CAGCCATGACTTCCATCCCAAGTATGTCATGTTAAACCTTTTCATAAGCTAGATTTTATTTTTCTTCTGAAATCAAAAAAAATGTGAGTAATTTGAAAAAGATTTTTGGCATTGATTCGTATCTTATGGAGCAGTGGACAAATCGCTGCAAACCACTGCCTTAATCTTTTGTCACGTGTATGTCTGGTCAGGTGCAGCACAGCCAGCAGCAGACTGGCAGCCTACGAGGTGCTGGTGATGCTGGCAGACAGCTCTCTCTCAAACCTCCGACTCATCACCAGAGAGTTACTGTCTATGCACCACCAGTCTGATCCTTCCCTCTGCAAGGAGTTTGATGTAAGACACTGTTAAAAATACTATTTCTTACATTAATTTTTGCAGTCACCTATAGTTTAATAATAGTTCAGATGTGAAACTAACTCCTGTCTCTCTGTCAGTATCTGCCCCCGGTTGAGAGCCGATCGGTCTCAGGTTTTGTTGGACTGAAGAACGGAGGAGCCACATGTTACATGAATGCTGTGTTCCAGCAGCTCTACATGCAGCCAGGCCTGCCAGAGGTACACATTTCCTGCATGTTGTTTACCTTCTGTATTCACCAGAGGGCATCTGCTCTTTGAATTCAGACTCAGTTTCATACAGTGAATCTAAAATCAGTGACTGTGTATGTTTGGTTTAAGGCTTTCCTGTCCATTGAGGATGACACAGACCAGCCAGAGGAGAGTGTCTTCTACCAGGTCCAGTCTTTGTTTGGACATCTAATGGAAAGCAAACTGCAGTACTACGTGCCTGAGAACTTCTGGAAGGTAACTGGACTGATTACTGGACTGAATAGTTTTTCTAGTAACCAGAGGGGGAGTTCAGCAGTGTGCTCTGACTCTGATGCTGTCGCCCTTTCAATTTATTATTATGATTGCAAGTGTTAGTAAGGTGCTATTAAGAATTTATATGTATGGTGAACAGAAAAGCAGAGCGTTGATTATTCAGTATGTTGTGCTCTATGTTTTCTCATTATGCCTGCATGGTCTACACAGCACATTCATAAATCTTCTCAGCTGTCACGCTCACTCTTTTCAACTTTTTTCTCTCGCAACATTAAAATCAAACACTAATCACAAAAGCATCCACCTCATCTCTGTGATGACACTGTATTTGTTAGCAGCGTCAACGACATCTGTTATCCTTGTGTAAATTTGTTATGTCTGTTGTAGATCTTCAAGATGTGGAACAAAGAATTGTATGTAAGAGAACAGCAGGATGCTTATGAGTTCTTCACTAGCCTGGTGGACCAGCTTGATGAACACCTCAAGGTAAAATTCACACACACCACACCAATTTAAAAACTCATTATGTGCCACAGCAATATAAGTACTTATATCAGAAATTGGTTATAATGATATAATTTCTGACAAAATTTCTTTCCACCAGAAAATGGGTCGAGAACAGATCTTCAAAAACACATTCCAGGGAATCTTCTCTGACCAGAAGATTTGTAAAGACTGTCCTCACAGGTCAGCAAGAATTTCTTTCCTCACGGTTTATGTTTGATTTTGAGACACGCCACACAAAATCTTTGACCTTTGACCTTTCATTGTACAGGTACGAGCGTGAAGAAACATTCATGGCGTTGAACCTTGGAGTGACTTCCTGTCAAAGTTTAGAGATCTCATTAGACCAGTTTGTCAGAGGAGAAGTACTGGAGGGCAGCAATGCCTACTACTGTGAGAAATGCAAAGAGAAGGTCTGTATACTGCTCTGCATGGTTTTTACTCTCTTACACTGATTTTATGTGTATTATGTGTTTATGTGTATGTGTCTTTATTTGTTCCTCTGCACAGAGAACCACAGTGAAGAGAACATGCATCAAATCCCTGCCCAGTGTTCTCTGTATTCACCTTATGCGCTTCGGCTTCGACTGGGAGAGCGGACGCTCCATCAAATATGATGAACAGATTAGGGTACAAAATATTTCTAATCTCAAGATGACATACTTCTACTTACTGAGATATACTTCCTGATTTTGTTACAGCACCCCAAACCCCAGAATTGAAAAAAACATATGATTAACAGCAAGTCTGCATGATTTATTGGTGGTGTGCAGTTCCCCTGGGTGCTGAACATGGAGCCCTACACCGTCGCTGGAATGGCACGTCAAGACTGCAGTGGAGAGGGCGGCGAGGGCCGAGGCGATGGGACATCAGGAGGGTCACCCAGGAAGAAAGTCACGATTTCTGAGAACTACGAACTTGTGGGAGTTGTTGTCCACAGTGGTCAGGCACATGCCGGACACTACTACTCCTTCATTAAAGATAGGCGGTAAGAGAAGCTCTAGCCAGCAGTTCCTTATTTAAATGGCTAATGTTCTCTGAAAATCAAAAACATTTATGGTTTCATGTGCCTGGTGGAGCTACGTGGTGGACTGTATTTTCCAGCTTCTGTTCCTACTTTACGTAAGAGGCACATAACCAGTGATTAGTGGAACACATTAATCTGTTGCTTTAGTTTTCCAGGCAGAATTTAGAGGACCTCCGTGGGGCACATGAGCACAGCGTCAGACTTTGTGTGGGCTCCTGGTTTAGTTTGTAAGCATCTCCAGATGTCTGGCTCTGGAAGGCAGGAATGCTCACTGCAGAAGTGGAATGTAAAGAGACCACAGGAGCTAATTTTTGGCACCCTGCTCTCGCTCACTGGCCCGTTCCTATCCCTGCTTAAGATTACAACAAAGAAAGTTTGTTCTCGGGATGTTGATCTTTTTCCAGGAACTTAGAGACATTCTTGATTCAGTTATCCCTCATATCAATTAGACATCTATGTAGGTTTAAGACCTGTAGACAATAACAAAGAAAAAACACCAGGGTACAAGTGAACATTACTTTATGGTGGCAAACCTGCACTGCAGATGTACTGTATGCAGTAGTCCTTTGTGGTATGCTGTATTATCTCTTCTGCTATATTCCACTGCAAACTACTTCATAAATCAGAAATACATAAATAGGAGAAAAGACCCTGATTTATATGTAACAGAGTTGAAACACTCCATGAATTTTATTATGCCTTATTAGTTTTAGTGCTGTCGGTTTAGTATTTAAGTGTGTGCTGAGTTTCCAGTTCTGAGGTAGCAAACTGTGATAAATTTGAATCTAAATCTGACATTCTCCTCTGTCCATCTTTGTCTTTGTCTCACAGTGGTAGTGCCCGTGGACGATGGTACAAGTTCAATGACAATGTGGTGGAGGAGTTTGACATGAATGATGAAACTCTGGAGTACGAGTGCTTTGGAGGAGAGTACCGCCCCAAAGTCTATGACCAGTGTAAGTAACATAAACTGTGACATTTGTGTAACGACGTTGGTTCTGTCACTAAACCTGAAGACATGTTATAATAAACCACCACACATAATGCTTTCTCATGAGCCACAAACATAATCTTGGTTTGTGTATTTGTGTGTGTGTGCAGCCAACCCATACCCTGATGTGCGGAGGAGATACTGGAACGCCTACATGCTGTTCTATCAGAAGATCAGCGACCAGAACTCACCCGTCCTGCCCAAAAAAAGCAGAGTCAGCATCATGAGGCAGGAAGCGGAGGACCTTACACTGTGAGTCAGTTCTGCAACATGTACAGTGTTTACCTCAGAAACGTTCTCAGTGGGTCATTGATCGTTTATCAGTCACCATTTCCCACACCAACGTGCATCAGTTAGCAGGATAACAGAGTTATCAGCTCCTGTCTGATGTTGAATTTAGAACCAGTTTAATACATCGGACAACAGTCTGGACCTTTGCTGATGTTTTCTAAAGCCTCTCAACTGTAATCATTTATTTATGTCATTAAAACTTTTTTCCCAGAAAAACCTAAACGCTGCTCTACCTATCGTCACACAGCTGTATTGTTTTCATGCTTTCTAGGTCTGCCCCGTCCTCTCCTGATGTTTCCCCGCAGTCCTCTCCCCGTCCCCCAAGGGCCAACAATGACCGCCTCACCCTCCTCACCCGCCTGGTCCGAAAGGGAGAGAAGAAGGGCCTGTTTGTAGAGAAGATGCCTGCCAGAATCTATCAGGTAAAGTAGCATCAAAGTGCCTGTCTGTCTCCACACCACCACAACATCTGTTCTGCTGTGTGCGAGAGAGGAAAAAATCAGCTCAGATGTTGACTAATCACAGTCAAATCTAACTTCTCCATTTTCTTCATTTGTTATTTGTGTAGATGGTGCGAGATGAGAATCTGAAGTTTATGAGGAACAGAGACGTCTACAACAGCGACTACTTCAACTTCACCCTCTCTCTAGCCTCTGTCAATGCTGTATGTGTCTGTGTTTGCTTAACCGATTATGTATAAATACGAAGTAGAGCTGTACTCCATCCACATTTACATCATACAGTGCACCTACAGTATAATTATCAGCGATCAGTTTAGTGGCTTTTTACTAAGATGTTTTTTTAACTTGCGTGTTACAGACAAAGCTGAAGCATCCAGACTACCAGCCGATGGCCAAAGAGAGTCTCCAGCTGGCTGTTCACTTTCTCTTCCACACCTACCTGCACACCAAAAAGAAACTCCGGTGCGTACACACATACATACATCCACATCTGTGAGTAATCCCTCAGAAGCTGCAGTATTAAACCTGCACTGCAAATTGATCTCCTACAGGGTGGACACAGAGGAGTGGATGGCCACAGTAGAGGTGTTGCTGTCTAAGAGCAGTGAGGCATGCCAGTGGATGGTGCAGTACCTGGTCGGACCAGAGGGACGAGAGATCACCAGGTCTGTACATTATGTTTTCTTGATTAAGATTAGATAGGAATTAATAACAAAACACATGTACCTCTGATTAAGAGTATTAAAATAGACTGAACAAGGGACGGTCTTCTGTCAATCTGCTGCGGGAAAGGTTTCTCTAAAACCACTCACTGAAGCTTTATGCAGTTCCTGAACAAGGCGATTTTTTTTTTTTTTGTTTTGTAGGGCTTTGGCCTGGGTTTAATCACTGCAGCATTTTTGTAACTGTCCTCATGATATGCGATACTACAGACTTGGCAGCTCCAAGCATTGCTCCTTCATTCTAATCAATACACACTGAGCTCTCTGGCCAGGGTCAAATAATTCCACCCTGCTAATGCAGATGCAGATGCAGCCACTAAAGCTTTACTCTCACTCAAGTACACGTGCTAACACACATAAGAGCTTTACCTGGGACTATAATGTGGTTTAATTACAAAAACAAACACAAACCATTTAAGCCTCTGGAGTACTCTTCATAATGGCATCTGCACTGACAGCAGGGGTATTAAAAACACCTGTGTGCATGTTGCTCACTCCCTGGATGCTGATTGGCTGAAAGAGCAGGTCAGTCTGTGGAATGTAAGCATGTAGAGTCAGAGGATAGTTTCCCAAAGAGTGTGTTTTTGCGAAAGGTGTTGTCTCACACTACTCTGTGTTTAGAGCATGGGGTGATCCTGTGCTTCTAAGGCATGATTGGTTGTCAAGCATCGGACGTTTAGGCAGCAGCTCATCCCAGCCCCCTCTACATACCGCACGGGCCTTCCCACAGAAAGGAGGTGCACAGTGTCGCACTCAGCTGTTTGTCTCAAGGGCAAACCCACAAGTGTTTCTTTTCCTACACACAATCAAGATGCTGTCTTTCTTCAGCCTTATTCTCTGGATTATCGCCACCTTCTCAGAAAAGATAATTTAGGATTTTTACACATCATTATCACATTGTCCATGTGAGTGAGAGAGAGTGGAGATCAAGGAAGGGCTGGGTCAATGCACTGCAATGAAATAAGATTTTACCCATTAGAAAAAGTAGAAAATCAGTATATGGCAGTCGTTGATAATGTAGCAGATCGTCACAAATATTACTGTTTCATTATATAACATTATATAACTGTGGCGGGACAAATTAGACCACCATAATTCAGGTAATAAATGGGAGACACCAGGTGTTTCATTCCTCCCATTCATTCTGCTCATCATTTCTCAGGGTTTGTCTGTTGGAGTGCAGTGTGAGGGAGGTGAGGGTGGTGGTCGCATCCATCCTCCAAAAGACCCTGGAGAGCGCTCTTCACTTTGGAGACCCTGGATTGGACAGTTTGACCGACGCCCTGCTGTCCTTATTGGACAAAGACGTTCCTGAGAATGTGAAAAACTGTGCGCAGTACTTCAGCCTCTTCAGTAACTTCGCTCAGAGGGTAATAAATCAGATTTTGATGTTTCTACACTCTTTAGTGTGGCAAGTATAAACATTAAATCTAATCCCAAATAGACTTTCTGAGTGTTCTGTCCTTCTGTTCTCTCTCAGGGTTGTGGTCCTTGCCAGTTGTTGTTGAAACATTCAGCTTATCGCCGGATGCTCATCTTCCTGTTGGGGCCCAATAGGCAGAATAACCAGGTAGAGCAGCATAATATAAAGTGTATAGACCTATGTCTTGGTGTGTAAATGTAGTTTTGAATTGTTGATTTGTTAATTGGTTCTGCATTTAAACAGAAAAGTGAAATAATAATTTAAGATGCAAGGAGGACAGATCAATAGCTTTTATTGCCCAGAGTTTGATTGTTGTCACATTTTGTCTGTGTGTGTTTTAACAGAACCGGCGGTGGAGTCCAGCTCAGGCTCGAGAGTTCCTTCACCTCCATAGCACTCTGGCCCTCATCACTCTGCACTCTGACCTCAGCCCACAGCGGACGCATGGTGAGACACTTATGTCACATCTTTTTCTCACACTCGCATAAAGACACACGAGGCACGGTTCATGTTTTCTGACTCTTCATTTTTCACCTGGTGTCCTTTGTAGCTCCAGGAGGGTTTAAACTGCGCGTGAGTAACGTCCCATCCTCCACCCCACTCCTCCCCCTCCACTCGGATATCCTGACCTCACTCTTCACTCCAGAGGGACAGCCTTACCTTCTCGAGGTAACATACAAACCAACAACAAAGATGATTTCAAACTGAAATGTACTTTAAAATTGTTTTCAGTAATGACACAGGAAACCTACAGGAAAAGAATCAGGCACTCTATTTGGGGTCATGGGCTGTTTGATCGGGACAAACATCAAAGGCTCAGAGTCCGTTTGACTGACGTGCTCTTTTGTGTTCTATCTATATCTACCAGGTGATGTTTGCCATGCGTGAGTTGTCAGGTCCACTGTCTCTCCTGATAGAGATGGTGACCTACTGCTCATACTGTAATGAGCCCTTCTCCCTGGGCGTGCTGCAGCTACTCAAGGTAAAAGAAAGACTCTGAAAACCTCAGAGAACCAGCTGCCACAGCTGACAGACATTTAGTAAATGATAAGTATTTTTGTTCTAAATTTTCCTGCATGCTTGGTGTGTTACAGACCCAGCTGGAGACGGCTCCACCTCATGAACTGAAGAACATTTTTCAGATGCTGCAGGAGCTACTAGTGAGTGACAGTCGTTGTAGAATTGTTTAATCACTGCCGTGATCTTTGTTGCTAACCTCAGTTAAATCTTTTTTACCTCAGGTTGTGGAAGACCCTCTGCAATCCCAGAGACTCAAGTATGCCTTTGAGTCAGAGAAAGGCCTGTTAGGTATGCCTGATGTTGTTGTTGTTGTTGTTTTTACTCTAATGCCCACGGCATTGCACAGCAGTGGACTAAAACAGAGAGCACATCCATCTTGTAGCCCCTTTCCAGTCATCTACACCGTAATGTTTTTCTTATTAACACTGTTGGTAGACTGCCATGCCAGTTGGCAACATCATCAGATTTTGTGCATATTAAAAGGATTCAATGAATGTTTAAAATCCTAACCGAGCACTCTCTCTCTTTCTTACAGCTTTAATGCACCAGAGCAACAATATGGACAGCAGGCGCTGCTACCAGTGTGTGAAGTTCCTGGTTACATTAGCCCAGAAGTGAGTACATATAAGGCTCAGCGGTCGTGGTTGTATAGGAATAAGAATTGTACATCATTGTGGGTGGTTCTTTTATGGTTTTTATTTTGTTTCTACAGATTAGCAGGGTAACATAATTCTGAGCCTTCTTTCAATTTTCCCACCAGGTGTCCACCGGCCAAGGATTACTTCAAGGACTTGTCTGGTCACTGGAGCTGGGCAGTGCAGTGGCTACAGAAAAAGGCAAGTATACAATACACTGCGTCACTGCATGGATCAGAGTATTACATTTTGGTTTTGTTTGTTTTTTAGCCTTTTCGCGTATATATGAGAGGGGCCGTAGATAGGTGGCAGGAAACGAGGGAATAGAGCGATGGGGGTTGATACAAAACAAAGGTCCCTAGCCGAAGTCAAACCAGGGTGGTTGTGGGTTCATGGTCAGCGTCTTAAACCGTAAACCAGTGAATCTCAACATTATTAATCTGATGTACATCCACAGACCCCGCTGATGAACTTCAGTACACTTTCATTGATTCTACCCATCACGTTCCAAACCGTGATCGTTTGAATAGATTTTAATACTCTTCATTATACATCCGTTTTTATTGTTACAGTATTGTTCATACAGTCAAAGTGTCGTGTGGTTAACTCATACTGCTACCTTTCAGTTACTTCTAACAAACTATTTCAGACATTTATCCAGCTATTTAATTATTCACACAATCTTAGTTACATCACATGACGTTCAGGTTTACAGCTGACTCAATATGTGGATTTTTTAATCATAATTTCTTTTTCTTTTTGTGAATCAATCTTTTCAACAATCTCTTCCCACGCCCCCTGGCAACTGCAGAAATACTCCCTGTTTGGGAATCGCTGCCTTAGACCTTGAGGATTAACATTTCATACACTGTGATTAAATAGTTTTTATTTAATCCTGTACGCTCGTTGAGTTTTTGACCATATTCCCTCTGCCCTCAGATGACAGAACATTACTGGACTCCACAGAGCAACGTCTCCAATGAGACATCCACCAACAAAACCTTCCAGCGCACTATCTCTGCACAGGTACACACACACACACACACACACACAGAAATACTGTAATAACACTGGATATCAGCATGATATGACCTCCTCCGGTTCCACCAACACCACCAGTCAATCACATACGCACACTCAGTTGTACATGCTGTTTGTTTTTCCCCTCTGCTCTCAGTCTAACTCACTTGACTCGCGTGTGTGTGTGTGTGTGTGTGTGTGTGTGTGTGTGTGTGTGTGTGTGTGTGTGTGTGTGTGTGTGTGTGTGTG
>JBBMJY010000022.1:3851604-3886069 GCA_037833715.1 Toxotes lorentzi | reverse complement strand
TGTGTGTGTGTGTGTGTGTGTGTGTGTGTGTGTGTGTGTGTGTGTGTGTGTGTGTGTGTGTGTGTGTGTGTGACACTCTGCAGGATACCTTGGCCTATGCCACAGCGTTGTTAAACGAGAAGGAGCAGTCTGGCAGCAGTAACGGCTCTGACGGCAGCCCAGCAAACGAAAATGCCGACCGCAGCCTCCGACAGGTAGCCCTCAGACACAGCCCCGCTCGCTGCTCGGCAGAGTGGGCTTTGTACATGACTCACTGCATCAGTTCACGCAGCCAGCCAGAGAAGAATGGATCGAAAATGGAACATCTCATGAACACTGCAGATAATGAGTGTTTTGTATTGAAATTATAATTCCAGTGTCACTGCCTAGCACAAAGATGTTCCACATTTGTTCCTCTCTGCTCATACTGAATGTGCACTTTTGTCTCTTTCCCAGGGGTCCGAGTCTCCCATGATGCTTGGCGAGTCGAAGAGCGATCTGGAAGATGTTGACCCCTAACTCCTCCAACCAGCAGGATCCCTCCGAAGGAGAGGCGGCACAGCTCCGGGCAGCCAGTCGAAAGGGCTGCACTTCGCCTCTGATTGGTCGGGACATTTAGGACTCCACAACAAGCCAATCAGAACACTCTTTCTCTCGGTCGCTATGGCAACGAAGGAGCTATGAATAAATCATAAATTACTTCCTTTCAGAGCAGCCAAGGCGATGATGGAGATGCATTATCATTAAGGGCAGCAGAGTTGATTACGGTGGGAAGTGCAAAAACCCTCCACAATCACGGATGACTTGAGTTTATCCTTTTATTCATTCATTCACTCAGAATGACAGGGAGCTGGAGGATGGGTTTGGGTTGTGTTTTAACAATTTTCTGCTCATATTTGCCAATGTATCTACATAGACATATTCATATTGTAAAGATTTGTTCCATAGGTGTAATTTCCAGTGTAAAATAATATTTTAAAGTCTCCTGTGCTCTTCTCCACAGCCATGCAAATAGCAAGAGGTCACGTTAGCTGCTCTAGAGGAACTTACAGACACACATGTGCACCTGTACAGGAACACCTCCACACAGGAGCACTTGGGAGGGGGTGGGGTTCAGCATGCACTTTATAGTCCAGCCCAGTGTATTGTGACGTACAGCAGCACTGGTCAGTTCCTCCAGAGCCTCCTCACGCTCACGTCCTCCTCTTCTTTTGCTTTTAACAACTTCTAGTTTCAGTGCCACTTACACAGACACATTGAAGACCTGATAGCAAGCCACTCTGCCTGTGACTTAACCTTTGACCCGTGGTGACCACAGTGGGACCATGGGGACGCAGTATGGGGCCGGCGCTGCCCTAGAAACAGATCCAGGCCCCTGCAGATCTGAAACGTGCAGCAGTGCCATGGTCAGCACTCTCCCTCTACTTCTTCTTCTCGCTGACAGGCAGCCTCATTGCGCTGGATTTTATTCTTTTCATTGCTGTGTTTTATTTTCTTTGCCACTTTTCTTTAACTCTGGATGGGTTGAATATTAGAGAGGATGTTTAGGGACTCAAGCCTTATGCGAGAAAAGCTGACCTGTAAGTGCACAGATCAGCCGTGGTGGGCCATCAGTGCCAACTGAAGGGGAGCTCAGGAGCATGTTTTATTTTTAGGTGCCAAGGTTACACACACACACACAGAATAACACACTATGATAGAACTTGTGAAGAACATGCAAGCGTGTGTCACTCACTCACTTCACTCAGAAACACAAGGAACAGGTCCTCCTCTCCTCACTATTACCTCCTCTTTAGCAGGTTTGGTTTTTTTTTTTTTTTTTTTGTTGTTGTTGTTCCAATGGAGTTTTCTTTTTGCTTTGCCTTTTTTTTTTTTTTTTTTTGCTTTTGTCTGCCTTTGGAAACACACACACACACAGAGGAGCTGAACCCAAATGTAGCTCTAGTTTCACACATGAACAACACGCGTGTCCATCGCCCCCACCCTGGTCATCGGGAGACTTGAAGTGCCTTAACCTCCCGATCGCTCTCTTCCCTCGTCTCACCTCTGACACCGCATCCTCACATCTCTGAGGTGGCGTGCTGACGTCTGCTCCACCTGTACTCACCGTGACACCAAATAGTCTCGCTGTAGGAGTGCAACAGGGCTTCTTCATCCTCATTAGACCCAAAATAATACAGGGAAAATTTCCTCTGTGTGTTGTGACAAAGGATTGTAGGAATGTAATGTCGGTTGTTGATTCTGTGTGTGTAAAGGGGGAGGGTGGGGCCGTAAGTTTCACCCTAATAAAACAGGGTTTAGGTGACAGGACAGAGTTTTGGTGACGGAAATATGCTGCTTCTTCTCACTCTGCACGCAAGCGGAGACACTTTGTAGATACTGATTCATGCTAGATAGTTTTAAGGAAGCCTCTTTTTCATTCAGACATTCTGAAGACATGAGCCTGCATTAGCTTAGCAGACTAGCTCTCAGCTTTAATAGGTCAGTGTTTACAGTGAGAGGACCTATGAAGCAATCATGCAAAATGGTTTTCTGTCTGGCTGCTCTGTGTCCTCAGAGCCTGAGGACACAGAGGACACCCCCCCCCCCACTCCACTCCATTTTTCATCTCTATCTCACTAGATGTGAATGTCACGTCGTGCTCTCCGGCACATTTGCATGTGTGGCAGTAAGTGGTGTCTTTTCTGTGTGACAGAGAAAGGAAAAAAAAACAGGCCCCTGTCTTGTTTGCTGTGTAATTTGGTCATTAGCACTTCCTGTCACAAACACACGCCCCTTCCTCTCTGTGGCTGGTTACGTCCTGTCTGATGGAGCTGAGTTGCATGAGTTGCATTCAGCCAAGAGTCTCTTTTAGGTTTGCCCCCCCCCCCTCCTTTTTCTCCATCACCATAACTACTTAAAAAAAAAGCGAGAAAAAAACTTCAGAACAGTTTCTTTGTTTTAATCCTGGGATGCAGGGAGGGATGGGTCAGTGCGTGGGTAGGGATTGGCATCTATACGGGTTTTTACTGTCATTCAACTTTGAAAATTCACTTCTGCCATCGCAGGATTCTGTAATGCATGTTAAAACTCAGTTTTAATTTGTACATCAGAGTTTGATTAAGGGGAAATTTGATATAAAATAAACTGGAATGCACAACCTTTTGTAAGCATTGTTTTCATGTATGTTTACAGACATACTTCTTCACACTATTCACTGCTTTATTTCTCAATGCCTTAAATAATACTGGTGCATGTTCGTTTTCCTTTATACTTTTTATATGTTGACTGTCGCAAGATTCCCCCTCAGCACCTCATCCCACATCATTCTGCAGGTAACGAATTGGACTGAGCGACGATACACAAGTGAGCTGCACGTCCTCCATTCACGTACAATCCCTGTTTATATTCTTGTTAAAAAATAATCCGTTCAGTGATAAGGCATCTGTCGTGAATCAGTTACATTACTGGAGCTTTAATGAGATCAGGTTTCCCGTCGCAATCAAACTTCGTTCCACTCATCAGTGCACCACAGCTGGCAGTGTCACATGGATATCCCTCTGGTGCCCCCCCACACTGAAGCCATCCATCTTTATGAATCAGTAACAACCAGCATTGAAGCCCAGCATGTGTGCTTGGTCGTCATGACACAGACTATTCCTTTTTCTATTTTTTTTATTTTGATTAGGCAGACAAGTATAGACAAATGTGTTTTGCTCAGGCAGGGAGTGGATGGTTTTCCTTAAAGTCAGTTCTTCAACGTGTTGTGTTGCACCTGCTGTTCCAAACCAAATGCTAAACAAAGCAACCACAGGGTTTATTAAGCAGGCTGCTCATCAGGCTGATTACACAGAGCTGTGCTGCTCCCTGACTGAGCCGTCCTCGTCCTCTACCTACAGTCAGAGCTGAAAACACACTCCTCTTCCACATTCATTGAGTACAATGTGAGTCCTGCAACCCTTGATGGTTATTTTAGTGTTACAGCATCCAGGTGGATTAATGTCTTATGATCTATGCTGTCTTTTCAAAGGCCTTTTTCACAGAGGGCATTTTGACTTGTCCGAAAAGGACCACAGGTGTTAATAATATCTGAAAGGTTGAGTTCCATTTGCTGCTTCTCTTTCAGGGTACTGCTGGCACACTGTCAGGGTTTACTGTGACACTTGAACATAACAGAGCCATTGTTAATGTTATTGCTAACATCTGTGCTTCTCCTACTACGATGAGTCAAAATGTCTGCTGTGACGGGGGCTGATTATTTGGAAATCCTTTGGTTGGGAGCTGTGTTTTACCTGTTGAAGTTCTCCTCACAGGGTCATATACACAGACACATACCCAAGTTTTAAAGAACTGTTAGAGTAATCTATTTTATAGATTATTAAGTAAATTATTACATTTTGATTTCATTTGGATTCAGCTCATCAGTTTGTAAAAAAGAAAACAGACACTATATAGGATAAATACAACTGGGCCATTATTTAAAAAAAAAAAAATCACAAGCCTGTTTTTTTATTCTTGTTTTTTAAAAAGATACAAAAATATCTATTACATTTTACTGCATGGTATGGTATACAAGTTGTACTAGAGGACACAACATTTATAAGACTGATATTTTGACTTAATCCTACAACTGAAACACACACAAGAGCTTTGCAGAAGTGCTTTCAGTCACGTGAATGTTTGGTATTCAGGACGTCAAAGCTGATGAAAAACAAAGACACCAACGCTGTGTTAGAGAGATGTCAACGCTGTTCTCAAGGTGTGGGACATCAAAGTGGTGTGAGAGCAGATCACTGAGGAGCCATGGCGGGCTGCTCCGGTGGTCTGACACGACAGCAGACTGCGATGCCTGCTGCCCCATCAGCTCCTGTGGCACCGTGGACACGGCAACTGTTGCCCTTAGCAACAGGCTCCAAGATAGCAGAGCCCTGAGAGACGGCGCTACAGTCTGTCAGAGTCCAGCCGGAGGGACAGGACACCTCGACCTGCAAGAGAAGAGCAGCAACGTTAAATGGTAACATAAAATATCTGAGGGAAAGACATCGAAGGCATTTATCTGGTGTTCATCTTTAAGTTACTCACCTGGTCTTTATCAGCTGATGAGTTCTCCAACAGGTGGCACTCCAGAGATGGAGCATGGCAGCACACGGCATGAGATGTCACCCCCTCTTTCACAACACAGCGTTTCCGATCGCCAAGATGTGGTCGGGAGTTGGATGAGACCTGAGCAGTGGACCAGGACGTGCACCCTAGAGAGGAGCGAGCTGCGTGTTTACGTGGGTTTAAACAACAAAAACTAAATTTAAAAATATTGTTCACACAGGAATTATCATGAAGGTGATACATGAAGAATATAATGTCAAGTAATAAACCACTGAAGTGTTATAACATCGCTTGACAACTCGGCTCTATACCACACACATGCAGCAGCTGGTATTTAGGCTAGCAGGAGTATATTTTCCTTTCAGGGTGATTTCCATGGTAACTGGCATAGTTGACAATGACGTTCTAAATGCAGCCACATCAGAGGCTTGTACTTGCTTTGAAGGGCAATTTATATACAGTACAAATTTGACTAACCACTCAACAGTCACCCATTATAAAGAAATAGTCATTTTGAATTTACATACCAGCACCTGTAAAACTCACTGATGGACAACTACAACAAGCAGTTGTAGTTGTATGGTGGGGACTATTTCCTGGTTGGGAGCAGCGATATCTCTAAATCTTTTCCTGGGGTTTGTCAATTAAAGAAATTAGACCAACTAACTAACAAACCATCGCCTTACTTTCATATTTAGCATCGCATTTCAGCAAGAACATGAATAGGCATACTTCATGTCAAACTATTCCTATAAACTCCACTCGCAAAAATAGCAACTCCAGTCAGACTGAAGCAGGTGTGACTTACCGCTCAGGTGATGCTGTGGGCTGACACACTCTGCATCTTGCCCGGGCTCAGGACTAGCATGGGTCTGGCACTGCAGACTGCCTACCACACAGCAGCGGGCCACAGCGTACACACCTTTGACCCCCGGACCGTTGTAGGCAACACACTCTGTCTGCTCGCTGTTCCTCTTAAACACCCAGATGGAGGTTTATCAACCTTTAGTGTTTTTAGACTTTAGATCAGGTATTTCCGACGGTTAAGTTTCAGATAATAACATCTATTTGAACTCACAGTGATGGTTTCTCCCACATGAACACCATCAGGAGCGTAGCTGCTGCAGCCCATCATCTCCTCTCCTCGACGACAGCTACTGGCAGCCCTGTCGGTGCTCGCGACCCCTGACCTCTCTGACCACACGGACCTGCACAGAAGTTCCCCATCTGCACACACATTATAATACTGTCCCGAATACATACGCATATGTTTATTTCTGTGTGTTTTGCGTTTCATTTTGTGATTCACTGACCTGTTGTGCTGTTGGCAGGAGGCATGGCTGCTACCAGGTTTGGAGTAGTGAGACGATGCGTGTCAGACAGAGAGAGGAGGTTGATTGTGTTGCTGATGGAGTAACGCAGCATCATCTGCAGCACCTGCACCGGTGACATGTTCTGATTGGACGACAGCATCACTGCCGCTACACCTGCACACATACAAACCAAAACGTGAAGCACTTATTGCAGCTACACAAATTTTTTTTGACTTCAGGTGTGTGTGTGTGTGTGTGTGTGTGTTGGTATGTGTGTATACCTGCAGCATGAGCAGCAGCTTGGGAGGTTCCACCTCTGGTGGTATAACAGGTGCTGCAGTCACTGCTGGCACTAACAATGTCATCGCCAGGCGCAAACAAATCCACGCAGCGGCCGAAGTTAGTGCCACCTGCTCCCTGTGACATCAGCTGGTCGGCTGCGTTAACTGCCCCTACTGTGATGACCTGCACACACAAAAAGTTGAGGTATAAAGGTTGTGTGTAGGTTGGATAATGTGTAAATGGCGACCCTGGGTTCTTTACAGTGTTCTGTAACCTCAGGCTCTGAAGCTGGCGAGTAGAGGCAGGCATCATCTCTGTAATTCCCCGCGGCAGCGATGACCACAGCTCCGTTAGCCACCATGTCCCGACAGGCTGTGTTTAATGAGCGACTGAAGCCTCCGACGAAAGGCAGCAGAACAACCACTGCACCCACCGGACGGGCCAGTAAAGCTGCTCGGATATACTCCATACCTGCAGAATCATGAATGCAAAGAGCTGCTGGGCTTACTGAAGGCATGTATCTGCACCCAGTGGACAATGCTGCGTGGCACTGGTCATTACACACAACAACCTGTCCATAGTACAAGAGTTCAGAGGGAGTCCCACCTGCCAGAGCTCCTGATACGGTCCCTTTCCCCTGACAGTTGAGCACACGGACCAGGTTAACACCAGCACCTCGAGCGACACCAGAGTCCGAACCACTCACAACCCCAGCAACGTGTGTGCCGTGACTGTCACACTGACTGGCCTGTAGAGGAGAGAGGGTTGGACAAAATGATGAAACGGTTCTAAGAGAATGAAGTGCAAGTGCTTCCTTGTGAGTGTGTGTGTGTGTGTGTGTGTGTGTAACCTGTCTATGAACCCTGACTCCGTCCTCCTCAGGGACATTGTTGAAGTCTGTGATGAGTACTCGTCCTTCAACCTCCCTGTGAGACATCTGAACACTGCCATCCATCAGATACACTTCTGCCATCCGTCCATCATCTGCAGAGGACAGACAGTGTGTGGATTTGGATTATAATTACTTCAGGTGTGTGTGTGTGTGTGTGTGTGTGTGTGTGTGTAAGAAACAGACACAAACACGGACTCACTGGGAGGTTGGTACGTTCCGTTTTCAGAGGTGATACCGTGAGGCTGCAGTAACCTCTGAAGGTTCCAGGGGGCGCTCTGAGCAAAGATGGAGGAGTCCTCCTCTATGTAGTGGACGTGAGGGAGCTTCACGGCCTGACAAGAACAGACTAACATTTTATTTGTGGGTCTGAAACAAAGGCTGCGCAGGAGGCTGAGTGTAAAAGGACGAACCTGTCCGACCACCTTTGTAACTTTTACCCATTTTATTATTTTATTTTTATTTAACTGGGATGTTTTCACAGGGATCAAAGTGGATGAAGGTCCTGTAGTCTACCTAATATGTCCTACCTGATACATAGAGCCTCATAATTACCCTCTTGGCCCCAGCATCTGTATTATTAACAGTCTAATGTGTACTACAGTAGATACCCTATCTAAGAATGTTTAAACCACAAGCTCATAATCTCTGTGTTTTCGACTCTGAGCTGTCATTTGCGCCTCGGTGCAGTTTTCTCTCATTCAGTTGAGGCATAAACCCGAGATCAGTTTGTTTCTGTCATTCGCTGATGTAGAGAAAGATCATCTGTGCTTTTTATCTCCTCCAGATGTGATTGTTTTAATGCGCTTCATTTTGATCTCAGCAGACAAAGCATCCACAGACTACAGACGAACTCAACCTCCAGGCTTTTAACAAGCTCACTGACCATATTACTCCAGTCCTTGCTGTCCTTAACTAGTGGCCTGTTCCTTTTATTGATTGATTCATTGATTGATTATATATTTTTAATTCACTGCCACATCTTAGGTTGCTGTGGTGAGCAGAACAGCTGCCTGCTGACAGGTGAAGCGGTTACCAGGTGGAGGACGTCACTGCTCATCTTGACCAGGAAGCCATGCAGAGCTCCGGAGTAGGTCTGCAGGATCTCCAGCAGGTAGCCTCTCCTGGCCGCTTTGGCTCTCAGCCTCCTGATGGTCCTCTGGACGTGAGACTCGTGAGTCCCCTGTCGCAGTATGACCAGGTACTGACCGGGCATGCGCCATGCCGCCTGGAGCACAGCACAGGGAATAGGGTACAGGTGCTCTGTCCCAGCGCATTTACAGGAGAAATGAGGCATGCCTTTCAAAAGGTTAGGGACGGTAAAAAGATCACATGGAACTGCAGCCTTAATGGCTTATTATAAGACTGAGATCCTTCATTAATAAAGAGTGAAATCTTTACAATAAACAAATAAAGTCTTAAAACTTGTCTGATGCTCAAACTCAATTAGAAACAGGCGGTAACAGGCTGTTGGCGGTCTGGAGAAGGTGACACAGTCGCTCTTACCTTGTTGCTCCTGAGGAACTCAGCAGCGGGCTCGGCTCCGGATTCAGGCTGAGTCCCGTCCTCACGGATCAGATCCAGGATCATCTCGTCGTCCTCGGGGTAGTCCTGCTCGCTCACGGCCAAAGATGCGCACAAACACAGCGCCCAGCCAATCCAAGCTGAGGTGCGACGCATTCTTCACACCTCTTGGACCGTTTCCAGTAAAATGATCAGGATAAGTACTAAATGACAGAAATACTCTGTGGAGAGTTTTTATTTCAGTCTGAGACAGATGTCCAGATGTTTCCGACCGCCGCGCGCCCTCTGCTTCTGACAGCCTGATAACCCTCCAACCATCGATTCAGATTTTTTTTTTTTTTTTTGAGAGGGGGGGATCGAACAATTGATTCTTATAATTCAAGGCGGGGACTGGTGACGTCTCCGGGGCTCACGCCACCGCTTTTGTATCGAATGATTCTCCTCCGCTAAAACACCTCTTACTGTGGAGGAGTCATGTTTCATGCTCCCCCCCCCAAAAAAACCACCCTGTAATGATTTCATGTCAATCTGAGAAAACTCTTCCTCTCAGTTCAAGTTGATTTGTTGATGCTGTTTTAACGCGCACTTAATGTCAACAGTGTGAGTTATGCAGTGCAAGTGCAAGTACATGTGTATTCCCAAACGTACATTATGCTGTCACAGAGGGATCTTATATGTGCAAGTTATTTTTTAAATCTATAATAGTTTAATTAATCTGCAGTCTCCGGGCTGAGATGCGCTCAGAGGTGAAAAACTTTGCATCGCTCTCTGTCATCTTAACTCATTTCAAACTATTCCTAACATGGTTAGAAAAAAAAAACCTGAATAAAACGAAGATATGCAGCGGACTTAAAGGGGCAGTCCACGAATTTTACACATGCAGGTCAGTTTACTCACCCTCAGAAAACAGACAGATAACGTCCTTTGGGACTCTGGACCAGGTTTGTCAAGTTTTAGAAAATAACCCTGATGATGTCATCGGGGTTACCTTGGATTGAGCTGGATGAGGTTCACACCACATGTGCAACATTGTGGAGCGCAAAGACACTATTTCCAATGCAAAGAGTGGTTCCTCTGTGTGGGGCAGCTGCACAGCAGGGTTCTGACCTGTTTCTGCGGAGAGGAATAGTAGGAAATTCATTTGGTGCATTTCTGATCTCATGTACCTGCACTGTTTGATCTGACAGGTACTTGTGTACAAAATATCAAGCATGGAAGAATATATAAGAGGATGGGGTTTACTGGGTTAGAAAATGAATGTGATTTTAGCCATGTTATAGGATTGTGTACTTGTGTACTGCCTTGTGTTGCCTAATCTACTGTATTTACTCTTGCTCCTTTAATGTTATGGGCATTTACCAGGCAGGGAGGGTGTAATAAAAGATGTGGCTGAGTTGCATTATGGGAATTGTAGATCTAGTCATTTTTGGAGCTTGACCCATACTACATACTAGAGGCTAAAAGCCACAATAGATATTTCAGGATATCTGGTGCATCAATTCTTCTTTTTTGCAAGTCCTCCAACTTTATGGAGGTGAAATACTTTGTAGCTCGAGTGTCCCTTTCATCATGTCATGTGTTTTAATGGACTTAAAGTGCAGTGTCTTCCTGACTAATACATACCTGTGCGCTTGTGTGTGTGTGTGTGTGTTTGCGTGTGCCTTTACTCTCTCTCTGTCTTTCCTTCATATAGTAAATAGTGCCATCTTCTGGAACTACCATGCAGCATTTATTTATGTCCTTGTCAACTAAAACATTGTTCTGCTTCGTGTTACTTCACTGTGCTGTTTGAGCTTCACTGTGCAGACTGATGTGTGTTTGTTTTCACACTCATCTGCCGAACGGGGGCGGGGGGACCTCAGTTTGTCATTTGAAATGAAAAACATTTGCAAATTCACAGATTCATTTTTCAATGAGGCAAAAGGAGCAGATATACTTTGACAATTTATAAGTAGTTCATTAAACAAAATACAATACAGTCCTACAACAATTATTCAAAGCAGAGAATTTTTTATGTCTTAAAAATGTCTCAGGGGAATCTCTAGGCACTTCACAATGATGCAAGTGGCGCAAAACTGTTCACAGAGAATCAGTCACTTCCATTATTTGTACAAAGTCAAACAGCATGAAGCCCGAGTGATGTCGTTCAGTACCAGGTCACAGAGATGCATCAAACAGAGGACCCTCGTCTCTTTCCTGAGTGCCTCAGACCAGGTGCAGTGTGGGACAGCTGTGACACTGGCTCTTCAGGGCCTGGGGGAGAAGTCTGCCGCTACTCGACTTTTGGCTGCAGAAACCTGGCGGAGCCTCAGGATGCCTAAAATTACATCAAAAGAATTGGGGTGTGGGGGAGACAGAAATAGAAGTCTTGTTCTAGCATTTTGTCCTCATTTTCTTACTTTTTTTTAGGGGGGGGGGTAAATCTGAGGCAGGGTTTTGCTGAGCATGCACGTCTTTATTCCACTGCTGAATGTTCATGTAATTACAAACACTCAAATGTAGGAGCTGCGTGATCCAACCCCCTTTTTCAACTGCTGGCCACTTCACTAACTGGGGCTCAAGTGCTTTAATCAAAGGAACATTAACTGTTCTTGTTAAGGGAGGGGGGGCATTACTTATTAACCGTCCCCACCCTTATGTTTCCAAGTAATCTGCCCCAGCTACAACCTTCAGGCCACTATTGCTCCTTTTCGTTCTATTCCACTTCTATCATCAACACACTCATTTATCTCCCTCCTCTGCTCTACTGCCTTTACATCAACATTCATTTTCCAGTAAAGATGATAAAATTAGGATCTACAGTTCATTAGTGTATACCCCCCCTCAGACACATTACGCTGCTGCTGTCGCCATGTTTGCCCATTAGATGATGGTCACTTAGCATGCTGAGATACACCACAGAGGGACCACAGGGGATAATTAAGGCCTTGATGAACACCCACACACCAGGTCTGTAGGCCATTAGACAGTGTGTGTGTGTGTGTGTGTGTGTGTGTGAGAGAGAGAGAAAAAGACATTACCTTCCATCTTTTGCTTCAGCTGAAGTGCACACTAGATCCTCTAGACCTTTCCTCTGAATTGGTGCAGCTACAATGACCTAACAAACACACTGTCTCCGTTAACAAATCCATTCTTGCAAGACAACAATCACACTAGTCATTTCCTGTCTTTCTTTCCAACACACACAGTCTGTATCTACCTTGGGATAGCACTGGCACAGGCTCCACATAGTCCCAACACACACCATGGTGATGCCCAGAGCAACCATTGTGGCGTAGATGTGCGGTCGCTCCTGAGTCATGATGAAGAGGCCGACCGCCACCACACACAGCCCAGCCGTTATCAGTCCATAGCGGTACGGTTTCCCCTCTACCATCGCTGCAATCCCTGCCTGATAATGTAAACTTGAAACTGAGGCACCTGTAGTTCAGGGAGAAACAATTTGGTGTTGTTGTGTGTCAGGACTTGAAGGTGAGGGTGGAGAAAACGCAGTCAAGGTTCCACTCTGCTGCTTATTACAGCCTGCAGACAGCCTGCTCAGGTCAGGTATAAAATTGCAGGTGTGTGTGTACCTGATAGGTCACCTTGCCTTGAGCTGCTAGCAAAAAAGGAGACTTGCAACTCAGCTTTTGAACAGCACTGAGTTGACTGGTTTGGACCTGATTGTAAATAAGCTTGCATTTCCCTTCCCCACCTTTCCGGAGCTTCCTTCTTTTAAATCAACAATCCATTATTTCTAAGAGCAACACCACCCACAGAGAGCTCTGTAGCTATTCATTAACTCAAGTTTATAGAAACATCACAATACAGAATGAACAGTGGACATTCTGCAAACACTGGATACAAAGCTGAAAGACGAATAACACTGTACTGTTTACATTCTGCTGTCACTGCTAAAGGCACTTTGCATTGGAGTAAGCCTTCAATTAATCTTATGCAAAGTCATGACGGCAAAGAGCGCAGATGCAAAGAGAAGCCTTGAGGAAAGTTTTTATTGTGTTTGAAGAAGAGTGCTATGCAGCCACAGTAGTAGGTCACATAAATTCAAGCAGGCCAATAAAATATCCTAATTAGGTGTCTACAGGAGCCCCACAGCCAATCTGTTGACACGATTCCCTTAAGTTTGTGGTAAAAGTTACATATTTCTGGTCTCAAGAAAGGCCCCTTAATGTAGAGTGAAGCAGTTGCAGTGATCATTTCAATTCCGTTCAAAATCAATCACAACGCACACACGGTGGCAACACTGGGGCTCAGTGTGTAAGTCTTTAACCAGCTGCAGTCTCTTCTTGCTCCTTGGCTTGTGTTTGGGATCAGCATGGCTCTCCTAAGGCACACAACAGGCCCCACTGCAGCTCATACACCACCAATATATCACCAATAGCACCGACTGTTCGTTAAAGGTTCCCTCTGAGTATCGGAGATAAAAGGCACTGACACGAAGTAAAGATGTCCACCAGAGGTTAAATCTGCTCGTTGTGCTCCTGGCTTTTCATCACTGTGTCGTAGGATGGAGGCGGCTCCATGGTCCAGGGCGGCGGGATGGATGGGAGGGAGGGTTCAGGCTCCGGTCTCCGGCTGACAGAATCCGCTGACATCTCCCGACGAATTCGGTCCAACCTCCTGAAGAGAGAACGCAAGAGAACCAATTACTAAAAGGAGTTTAGCGGACTCTGTGCTCACACTGCAGCTGACAGTCGTCTGTTTTTAGCAATTACACCCTAACTTACACCGCAAATCTTTCCAACACCTACTCTTCAACTGACAGTCAGATCCTTTCGGTGATTACATTTCACCCAACACTTCAGCTGCTTTCAGGGTTGACACTTTTTAGCGATAACTTTCACTTTGCTCCTTTTACCACTGACAGTTGTCTCCTTTCAGGGATTACTTTTCACCTAAAACTCTAATTGCTTTCAGCGCTCACACTTCAACTGACAGGCAGCTTCTGTCAGTGATTTCAGTTCAGCCAACACTTCAACTAACTGCACATTAGTCCTTGAATTAATTGTCAACTCCTCTTTTCAGTAATTACAGTTTATTTTACACTTCAGCTCCTTTCAGTGTTTAAGCAATTAAAAATTTGGTTCTTCCCTGCTTATCAGCTTCCACACATTTACTAAAAGTAGCAGTGGAAAAATGGTGCCAAGTGTTTATAAGATGACACAACTGTACACGATTTAAATCCACATTCAGAAAAACATCATTTAAATATGTGAAAAGTGTTAACTGCTCCTAGCAACTGCCGCAGCTCAAATAATGGAAGGGAAACTGGCAATTCAGTCTGATTATCAGGCTGCTTAAACATCGGCTCACCTTGGTTTCTTCCATCCTTCCTTCATTTTAAAACACATTACTCTTCCTACAGTCCTCACTCCTTCAGCTGCTCCTTCGCTCACAGCATTTGCCTCTGAAAAAGCAGTCTCTAGTTTACAAACTTTATCCTCCCGTCGATGGGTTTATTTCATCATTCTAATCCCTAAAACAAATCTGTAAATCGTTTGTCAGTGGTCTGAGTCTCACATTTAAAAGACAGTTCAGGATTACAAATACTGATCGTTCTGAGTTTCGTCAGCTCAGTGAGTCGAGGTTGAAAAAGCCTTGATGATGGAAACAGTGCTCCTGGCGTCTCTCTTCCATGGGGCTGGACAATGAGCAGAGCATGTCTTGTTTAAATTCACAGGCTATCGGAGATTGCTTCAGACAATGCCAGGGGGAGTCTGTCAGCCACATTCATATGTGTCTGCTGTTTGCTCCATGACCTACTTCTATAATCAGTCCATAATCACAAAATCTGGTGCTTTCCCACTCTTGGTGTCACAAGTCCAGTGTTTTCAAGTTGCTGAAGCACTTCGCTGCTCTTTGTCAAACTTTGCACCAGAACTAATACATGGTGATGTGTCCAAGAGGTCTGTTCAACAACAACACCATTTGTCAGCTCATCTCCCTGCATGGTGTGCTCTGGCATTTCTCTGTATGCCTTTATTTATCCTGAACAATACAAGGGAGGCCTTAAAAGTTATTTGCTTTGAATGTTTAAAGAAGGCAGGGTTGGTTTGTTAACAATAAAAAAGGAGTTTTCTAAGTCTGCTGTCCTCTGTGCCAGGGTTGATTTCTAGCATGGTGACATTACCATTTATCTCAAAGTACTGCTGTGCCTGACACAGCCTCACAGCCTCACACTGGCTGTGGACTCTCAGCATTGTTGACTTGTGCGGCACTAAAATGATGCTTTCACATGTGACATCCTTTTACAGACTAGTTAGAGGCCTGGAGATTGTTTATTATAACTGTATATAATACATTTTCCAGTATTTTATAAGTAATAATCAAAGATTAAAAGCCAAAAGTTTAAAAGTTTATAAAATAGTGTAGCAGAGGAGTGTAGTTTACAGTACATCATATCCCATTTCTGATGCCTCTGATTTGTCCTGTGACACCACTGAGATGTCTCGACTCCAGGTTGGGAACCGCTGCTTCATGCAATCCCACACACTTATTTTTTTGGTAAAAATTCATAATTATTACTGTGAAAACTGTGTCTAAAGCATTGTCTGTGTTTCTTATGTTACACAGTGCATGTGTTCCCCCCGACATGAGTACCTTTGTATGGCCAGGGCCTGCTGTGGGCTGAAGCGAGTTCCCGTGCGGGGGCGCAGTAGGAAGTGTCCGGGCACCGCCGCCTGCAGATTCTTCATGGCCATGCAGAGTCCACTGACCAGCAGGCCCATGCCCCCCAGGCCCAGGAACAACCCGACTCCAAACAGGGGGGCAGAGTGATAGGGCAGGCCCACGACCAGGACCATGACCCCACCAGCAGTCATCAGCAGAATGCCCAGACAGAGCAGTAATCCCTTGGGAAGCGGCATCTCCGGAGCCCTCTAGGAATTCACCTCTTCCAGGTACAGCTGCACCTCCACTTCAGGAGCAGCCAGTCTGCAGGAGAGAGAAGAGGGGGCTCACATACAGCATCCGAGACTACGGCTGGGAATGAGTGTGTGTGTGTGGAAGTGAATGATAGATGGAGAAAGAGGACAGAAGCAAAAGGAAAGTGACTTCAGGGGGAAACAGCAGCGCACGCATGCAACATGTAAATGATCTCGCGTGTGCGCGCGCTGCCATAAACATCGATCCTCTGTCTACCTGGTAGGAAGTCGCGGTGAGGAGCTGTTCAGCAGATGCGTGGACTGAAAGCTTAACCATCTCTCTTCTCCTTCTCACCAACTTTAGCTCTCCTCATGATGACCCCGTGGCTTCCTCCCGAGCTCTGAAAAACTCTGGGAAAAACAGTCCCTCCGCTTCAGTCCGTGTATCCTGCGACCCCGCCGCGCCTCTCTCATTATCTGCTGATCTGAAGCTTTGCCTTTCTCTCCCCGCAGGAGAAGCG
The DNA here is from genome assembly GCA_037833715.1 of Toxotes lorentzi. NCBI lineage: Eukaryota > Metazoa > Chordata > Actinopteri > Toxotidae > Toxotes > Toxotes lorentzi. The sequence goes on along the minus strand of JBBMJY010000022.1, from coordinate 3,869,616 downwards.
GATCCGGGTTTGGATTGATTACGGCACCGAAAATCAGCAGGATAGGAGTTGATGTCGCATGTGGGCCGGGCACTGTTTGGTTTTCATCTGCCCACGGCAGCGCAGTAGCAGCCGCAGCGGCAGCAGGAGGATCCGTGCGGTGTGAGGAAGTGTTTTTTTATGAGGAAGGGTTTTTTCAGTGACGAGGAATGGAGGGCAGGGCGGGCTGCAGCGTCTCTACACTATCACTTTGTCGCTGTTTGCACAAGAACAGAATTACAGTCCCAGCTGAATATGAACTGATTAGTAAAAAAAAAAAAAAAAAAGAAAGAAAAAAGAAAAACACCGAGGTGGAGCTCTGCTGGGGGTGGAGCGGGATGACCCTCACTGGCCTGGAATGGGGGGGTGGCTCTAAGAGGAAATGACTGGCTTGATGAGCCTGTATTCATTATGAATTAACTGAAGCGGTGGTTATTATCTATTATCACAACGCTTCGCCAGGAAGTTCGTGATCTCTCGATTTCTGATATGGATTTAATGCGCCTTTAACTTGTTGCCTGGAGTCGTTTAACTTCTTCAGCTCGGAAACTCTCCCCATGAATTCACCCTCTACTGCTCCGACTCTTCTCTTTTCTGATCAGAGATCCTCTGATAATTAAAACCGATCAACCCACCGCCCTCACCTGGATATGTTTTTCTGGTGGCTCCGGTCTTCGTGGTCTGGTTTCTTATTCTGCGTGGATCTTCAACATTTTCTGTGTTCCCATCCCAAAATGCACCATCATGGCCACTTTTCATTTGATTAATCGGAGACATGTTATCAAACATTATAACACGTAACAATTACAATATGTGTTAAAAAAAAAAAAAAGCCTTTCTCAGAGCGATGAGAGGATTAAGATTCTTTAAATTTAGGGGGAAAGTCTGTCTACAGTGTCTGATAATATTCAAAGTGTGGTCTGAGACTAGAAAACAAGTCCATGAATGAAACAACAGAGCGTCTGAGATCGTGTCCCTCATGACTATTTTATTAAATAAAGTTAAATACACACATACACGGCTTGTCCCAAGATTTTGCTTTGAGTTGCCTTTTCCAAGAATAAAACTTATCAGTCATAGAATCATGCACATTCATTCATTTAAAAGGAACAGGGTGGACTGTTCCTTTTAATTGTAATTGTGATTCCTATCAGTTCTCATGTTGCAGGTAGTGTGTGCGAGCAAGTCCATCAGAGCAGCTGAAGTCAGTTGTCCTTGTGCTGTCAAAGATCTCAACAGTGCAACAGTGTATTTCTGGTCATCAGTGAAGGCTGTGGGACTCCTCTTCTTCCTCTGCACAAAATAGTCAATACAGCAACTGTATGAGGACTGACAGTAACATATACCATCCACTGTTGTGTTCATTTTCAACAAACCTCATATGCCAATATTTTGTAACTGAAAGATAAGTGAAACACAATCTAATGCTTGGCAGTTGATAAAGAAAAAATAATAAAGTATCACCTTTTACATAATTTACAATGAATAACATACTTGATTTTTTTTTTTTTTTGCATTTTCTAATCCTTTCATTAATTTAATCGTGGAATCACATCACTGTTATTTATTTAATTATTAAAAATGATTAACAAAGGCTTGTCACATCATGTTACATTGATTTGGAGCATATTTTAGTTAAAGAGATTTACTTTTTAAATTCTTCCTTCTTGGTCCATTCATACCCTGGTGGGAGTTATCCAGTATAAAAGAGTTTAGAGATGGCTGCTAAACAGCATCTTTTTTTCCCACAACTTCCAGGTTTGAGATTTTACATTTGATTTTAAAACAACATATGAATGTATTTGGAGTGGTCACCTCTAATCTTGAAAATTATGGACTCCCACCAGCACCTGAATGTCTCACGGCAAAGGAGTTTTACTAACAGTTAATGCTTTTAATGTGCTTAATTGCCTTCCCCAAACAAGTTTAAATCTCTACAGAGATTGCCACATTGCACTAACATGCATGGATAACAACAGGCATCTGGAAAGAAGGAAAAACGTATTAAAAATGTACAAACAAGGAAAAACACTGATGCGATCCTATTAAACAGACAGATTCTATGGTTACAATAGGTCAAGTTGTAATAGTTAAAACTCAGTGGTGAGCAGTGGAAAAACATATGGTCAGATGAGTCATCGTTCCCCTGCCTTCAACAAGCTGATGAGTACATGTGTGGCACACAAACTAAAAGACCTCTACAGGCCTGGGTGCCAGTTTCCCCAAATGAATTATCACATCTGTCCTGTGCTGGAGCATGTTAGTCCTGATGGGGAAAGCATTTTTTCTGAATGACGCTTTCGCCTTTCCCTGAGGATTCCCATGGGTCACAGCATCCAGGCTAGAAAACAGAGAAAACATTCCTCTGCCGTCACCAGGGGAATCCCAGAAAGGACGATTATACAGGTAACCAGATCTTTTGATCTGAACTTTACGGAAATCCTGGATTTTCTGTGTGCTTCTGTTGTCATGCCAACTGATCCCTTAAACTCCCCTGTATATAGCAGGTAAGCTAACTGTCTCCTGGCTAGTTTCATATTTAACATAAAGACAAAAATACTGCATTAATCTTCATCTAAATTGAAGCAAGAAAGGAAAAAAGCTATTTTCCAAAATGACAAACTATTTCTGAAACTTCCTGTTTGGAATACCAGCTTGATCTCAACCAAACTTAGTACTTGTGCGTGATATTGTGTTCCTTCAAGAGAGTTTACACTTGTATAACACTTCTATAATGTTCATCAATACACAGTGAAATGGTGGTTCGTAGTGGCCGTGCACTTCATGAAGACAAAGTGTTTTGGTGCTTTACTTTGGTCTGATAAGGCTGAGTTCACCATATATTTTGAGTATTTGCTAACACCTGCATTGTATTTACAGAAATCATTCGAGGACCCAAGAAAGAAGCATGCTTCAAGTGTTTGATAAAGTCTGTTGCTGTGAAAAAGCAGCTACTGTAGAGTATGAGAGAGCCCCAGAGAGGCGGGGTATCTACATCGTCCAGCATCACACCTCAAAGCTGATCTCTCTTGACTGTCCAAACAGGGGCTCTGTTGCCAGGTGTGTGTCTGAGTATGCACGCCGCAGGTGTGTAGAGCTGCATGTGGACTTGATGGCAACCTCGTACGGTGGCGGAGGTCCCAGCCAAGGAGGAGGATGAGGTGTTGGACTAAAACCACCAGAGTCCATGGGAGGGTAGTCGAATTCCTCACCACGTGCACCATGCCTGTGGCGCTCCATTGTCCTACACTCCAGAAAACAGTGGCAGTGAGAAATCAGGTGAAAACAGTCATGGAGAAACACAAATTGACGTGTCAGCAGTTGTAGAGATCAGATACTAAATAGCAGATGGAGTGTTATGTCAGTTGTCGTATTTCTTGCCAAATACCAGAATTGGATTTCATGAAGGTTCAATGGATGTCCTGGCTGTGTGGGATGATAAAAGTTTTCGAATTACAGCCATGGTCTGTAACCATGAGCCATATGCAGGGCTACTTTCCAAATACTTGATTAGTTTATTTTATTAACTAGCACATGTCTAACCAGACGGCAGAAGCTAATCAGCTGGTTTGGTTAAAATGAAGGCTGCAGTGTCTTTGGATCACATTAGCACTTGCTTTTGAACCCCATTCAGTTAAATGAATAGTTGGGGAATATGCTTTGTTGCTAAGAGTTAAATGAGAAGATTACCATTTTCATGCCTTTCAATATAAAACTGGAGCCTGCAGCCTGTTAGCTTAGCATGTTAAACAAATTAGATATGCTAATTTGCTTTTGAAGAGCTAGCAGGTAGCTTTTGTTTCCTGTGGACAGAGGCAGGCTAGCTGCGTCGGCCTATCTGTGTTTCCAGTCTTTACGCTAAGCTAAGCTAATTGACTCCTACCTGTAGCTTCATATTTAGCCTACAGATAAGAGAGTGGTATCAATCATTTAACTTTCCTGAACATGTTTTATGGCAGGCTGTTAATCACTCAGTTTAAAGGTCAGGGCTTAAAGTTTAAAGGTTCATATGTATATTTGTCAAAATGAATAAGAGTCTAAATAAAAGGAAAGGAATTATTCTTGGAAGAGGTGTAGTTGTTGTGGTCTGTGTACAAGCCCCTGGTACACTTATTTGTGTGCATTTACAGCTCTAACCCAAAAGGACCCTGAAAACTGATGTGAACCATGTTGTGATCAGATACAGAGCGACAGCAGGAAGAATGAATTGGATGACATGGACGAGTGGACTAAAATATATTTCTTGGGTTATGACTTATTTTTTATTCTTTTATTGTTTGTATAAAAATATATGTAATTCTGTAAAACCAGTAGGTGGAGTCTTATTTTCTAACATCTTCAACTGTGCAAAGCAGCTATACAAATATCTTAAATGACTGGCTTTTTTCACCCACCTGGGAAGAAACACTGACTGGGACTCTGGGAAGTGGCTCACCGGGGGTACGAAGAAGTCATATGGATAATGTTGGCAGTCTGGGTCAAACTCCCCGTGGTTGTAGTTTGTGCCACTTTTTCTGTTCATTGCCCAGAAGAGCCCCAGGATGAGCATGACCACCCCCAGCACCACGCAGCAGAGGGAGAAAGCCTGCAGGCGGCTCTGGGCTGAAGCCAGGAAGGCTGTGGACCCACCGGTCACAATGAGGAAGGCTCCGATGAAGATAGCTCCGTGGTGCAGGGAAGGCATCCTCCTCCAGGACTGTAACTGTTCCTGAGGTTACTGTGCAGGCTGTGACCAGCTGGATAAAGTCACTCACACACCAATAGTTCCACAGAGTGCACTTCCCACGCACTCTAACACTGACCAGACATCCAAATTATTTACTCTGCAGTTACAGAAATCCTGATGCAGCAAGGAATAGGTCACTGAATCTCACTTATTTGTTCCCATTGTTTCCATCTCCTCTATTGACAAGAACTGATGAACGTATGGTCCATGCGTTAGTCCTTACTCCGTAAATTTCCTGTGGGAAAGTGTTAAAATTGATGGTTTGTTGGAAAAGAAAGAAAAAGAAAACAGTGAAGGCTTTGATGCGCATCAGGCTAATGTAGAGTAGCTGTGTGTTTATCATCAGGGCAGATGGACGAGAGGACGGCAGAGCCCATTAAGAAATCTTTACTGGTGCCCCACCCTCCCTCTGTCTAATGTGTCTGAAGGGTACCACTTTAGCCCTATGCCTGTGTGTGTCTGTGTGTGAGTGACAGATCGGGACCTTGCAATTTCTTTAAACATCATTTTCTACATGAAATAGAGCAAAATTTAGGCCTCCATCCTTTACCAAAATAAGATGTTTGGTAACATCACTGTGTTAGGTCACAAAATTCAAATATAAGAGTTCAGTGTTTGGCAGTTTTTGTCTTGAAACAGCCCTCATTGACCGAGGAGGCTCAGTTTTCAGCAGTCTACAGCTAGTGGCTTTGTAAGGTTGTATTTATACACTGTGCTTTGAGCTAAATGCTAACACCAGCATGCTAACTGGTTCACAATTACTTGGTAAAATTTAGCAAGTGTAATTTTTACTGTGTTGACTTCTGTAGTTTAATATATTTGCATTCTAACATTTGCTAGTCAGTACACCTGAGGCTGATGGGAATTAGTTTTACAGGCATTAAGTCATGAACCAAAGTTCTGGACACATGAACATTTGCAGCTGATGGTGCTAAATGAAAAGTCTGGGGATCACCAAAGTCAGTAGGATTCATCCTCGGGGAACCATGAATGTCTGTATCAGATTTCATGGCAGTCCATCGATGGAATCTGGACTGCTAGCATGTGTAACCTGCTTATATTCATGTACTGAGTGGGATAAAGTTTAAGTTCTTATTCCACTTCTTGCTCTCAAGAAAACAGAAACCCAGAGATAACCTCTTACTCCGTCCTCCTCTTCTCCTTCTCAGTGGCTGATATGGACATAGTGTTGTAACAGAACCATGAGCCAGCGCACATGGTGTGACAGCCTCTCTGCTTTATGATTGGTTAAACGACAGAAAGGCTACTGCTCTCGAATTCCCCTCAGTCACACGTTAACCCAATCAACGTGAAGCTTCGGCGCCGGAGCCCGCCCCCTGGGCAATAATGACCAATCAGCATGAAGCAGGGGAGTGGCTGACCGACCACCTAGCCCCACTCACCTATCGCAGCGAAGGGGTGATCAGGAGTCGGGTTTTGGGGTTGGAATAATCAATGCGGAGTTTACCCACAAGAATGTAGCAGTGGTCAGTGATAGTTTAACTAAAAACGGTACCGGATTCTCTTAGTTTACAGTCCGTGCACATTTGGATCTGATCTGTCCAGACGCGATGGATCCGCTGCTGTATTTAGGAGGCTTGGTCGTTATGTTCCTGCTGTGGATCAAAGTCAAAGGTCTAGATTACGTGATCGTCCATCAGAGGTGGATCTTTGTCTGTCTGTTCCTGCTGCCGCTCTCCGTTATATTTGACGTGTATTATTATGTGCGGGCATGGCTCATTTTCAAGATGTGCTCTGCGCCCAAACTGCACGACCAGCGCGTGCGAGACATCCAGCGACAGGTGAGGAAACCATCCTCTGACTCTGTCTTTGTGCACAGGTGTGTGTTTGTGCCATTTAAAAGAGGTTCTGTATGTCTTAAGGTTCTGCTTCATTTAGACAAGTCCTCTGAGCTTCGAGGCTGGATACCTGAGTTAAAATGCTGGTGAAGGTTTAGTTTGCTGACAGTCTGAATGTAGCTCAGTTTATAGCTAATAATATAATAATATTCTGACTGTGAAAGAGAGAGAGAGGCCACTGGGAACACACTGGGATGAGAGCATCCAAGTCAGATACCTAATACATTGCTTCCTAAAGACACAGGAGAGAGGGGTTTGACATGAAGCATGGGCAAATAAATCCAGCCACAGGCCTGAGAGCCAATTATTCGGACTCTAAGGGAACAGTGAAGGAAAGACACAAGCTCTCCACATTTGTAAAGTCTATTAGTTATTAGTGTTCACTCAACATACTTTGAACAGTTCAAATGAGCTGTCAAGTCGTGTTACCTGAGTCTTATATACCAGGAAAGTCGTTGACAGCTAGCCTTGATGATGGCTGAGTAGAACAGGTAAAGAGCCAGGTACGCTGTGTTCCTTAATAGATAATAATACTCAGTGTTCTTCCCTGTATCATATCATCTGACACATTTCAGGTGCGTGAGTGGAAGAAGGAGGGGGGTAAGACCTACATGTGCACGGGTCGACCCGGCTGGCTCACTGTGTCTCTCAGGGTGGGGAAATACAAGAAAACTCACAAAAACATCATGATCAATATGATGGACATCCTGGAGGTGGACACAAAGAGGCAGGTAGGAGAAAGCCCAATTTGTGAAATATTTAAATATGAGTAAGGCATACTGTCATCTGCTTAACCACACAACCATCTCTACTCAGCTTTGTTCACGGGCCTTTTTCCTGAGAGACATTTCCACTCATCATAGTAAGAAAAGCAGATGTGTAATTAATATCATTAACAACTGCCCAGTTCCATTAAGTGTCCTAGTAAGTCATTACCATGATCCATCATGCACAACACCATGGCCCTGAAACTGTAAAACCTAAAGGGAATGTAGCCGTTGTTAGCCAGTGCTGTTAGTTAGGCCTGTGAGTTTACTGCTATGGCATTGCAAAATTTACACCGTAAAAATAGTTCGACGCCAAAAACACAAGCTTTGTAGTTTTAACTAAAAGAATGATTCTGGTTTAATACAACTGGGGTCTTATTTTTTATGCTTTTTTCATGCTAGCTGCAAGGCTCTAGGGATGGTATTGTTGGTCTGTAGGTCCATCACTTTAGTCCAGACTGAAATATCTACATGTACAACTATTAGCTGGATTGTCATTAAATTTTGTGCAAACATTCATGGTCCCCAGAGGAGGAACCCTGACTTTGCATCTTGGGCCCCCAGCAGGTCAAAATTTTCACTTATCCTGTGAAATTTCTCTACATGTATAACATGGATTGGCAGAAAATTTGGTGCAGATATCCACGGTTCGCAGAGGATTAATCTTAATAACGTTAGTGATCCCTTGACCCTTTTCCTCTTTAATTAGTCCAGTACTTTGATTTATGACTAAGATATCGTCATACTGACCAACATAACTGCTGTCATCTGGACACACAGGGCAATAGAGACATGGAGACAGAAGATCATACACATTGGTTAATAATTTTTCCATTCACTTATTTTTTTTTCATGGATAACCTATGGGTTTTTTAATACCTGTGTGAAGATCTGACTGCCTGTGTTTCTGGCCCAATTGTACTTCTTTTTAGATTAAAAAACACTTTATTCCCAGGTATGTTACACATACAAGGAATTTGGCATGGTGTTGTTGGTGCAAACAGAAAACTTACAGCGAAACATACTAAATAAAAAGAAAGTACTAAGAGAAGGATAAAAAGCAAGAAAAGATGTACTGGAGATATATACAATCTGTACAAATAATGTGCAGTGTTATTTAGCAAAGCTGCTGTGTTCAGAGATCTCAGAATTTAACCTAGTGGTTACAGTTTACAGTTTCATACATAAAATGTATTTCTTAGGTTTCTTTCATTTTTTTAAAAAATATTCTCAACCTGATTTTAACTCACAGTGATCTTTGATTTTTAGGTGGTGAGAGTTGAGCCGCTGGCCAACATGGGTCAGGTGACCGCCCTCCTCAATTCTATTGGCTGGACACTGCCAGTGCTACCTGAGCTGGATGATCTCACCGTGGGTATGTTGTCCATATTAAGATCAATGTAGATTATCATCTGGGGAATCATTCTAGATTGGCATCATCTGGTTTCTAGAAATAGATCCATGTACTGATGATTTCCACAGCTTGTTGTTCAGTGATCTTGCATCTCTTCCATCAGTCACTGTATCCTGTTTAGAGCCTCAGCAACTTCTCTAATTGTGTTAGAGGATTGATGTTGTAGCTAAAAAGATGAAACTGGGAGGAAATGGCTGCAGTGTTGGAGGCACCCCTGGATCAGATTTCATAATGGATTTCCTGATGCCATAAACTGCGCATCAACAATCTAATGTTTTCCCATCAGGCCAGGGTACATTCATTTATCCTGATGTCCACACAGGCTCGGATATACACACTCCCAGTAGGCAAACACTGCTTTTTGCTCATGTGTTTGTTTTCTGGTGGTGTCACCTGGAAAGAAACAGATCTTTTATGCTCTCTCCTCTCTCAGGTGGTTTGGTGATGGGTACAGGAATCGAGTCGTCCTCTCATATTTACGGGCTGTTTCAGCACATCTGTGTCGCATATGAACTGGTCCTAGCTGACGGCAGTTTAGTACGCTGCACAGAGGCAAGTACTGAGTGTGTGTAATGTGTCTCTGAGTCCACGGGCCTGTATCATGAAGTGAGATAAGTGGGTTGCCAGCTATCTTTTGGCTTGACTCAGGTCTTCTGGTATCACAAAGCTGACAGCAGGGATCACCATGATAACATTATCAGCACGATCTTCACAAAATATCTGTTCTTTACCCCTTGGCAGCCAAAGGTGGATGTTGGCCAGAGAAAACAAATGTCAGGCACTTGATGTTCAATCCCCTTTAAATTATAATAATCCACATCTACTGTTTCCTAATACTGTACATACTGGTCCCACTAGCAAGTAGAAAATAAAGCCCTGATACAGAGACATGATTGTTTTCCTCTACATATGGCTGAACTGATTTTTACAATCCACGGTGCCCAAAAAGAGGCTTGTTTTTGATGTAATTACTGTGATGTTTGTTTGTATGTACACTGGCATGAAAAATTAAAGACCATCCCCTGCTTTACCAAAAAAAAAAAAAAAACTGACCGCACTCCCTTCACAAGTCCTCACTAGTTATTTCCATACAGTCCCTAACCCAAAGAGAACCCAACTAAGTTGAACTTCTGAACTCCCCAGAGTTGAAGTCTGACCGTAATATGTTAAATTCTCACACCAAGTAAAGTAAAAGGATTGGCCTCCTAGTGAGAAGATAAAGTGGTTGGTGCTGTGACGTTTGCTAATGGTTTAGTTGTAAAAGCTATCATGCAAGACAAATAACCCAACATTAGACACCCAGACAACAGAGACCACAGTCATCACCACAAGTGTGCTGCAGAGCGGTTTGTTCTTGTTCAAACAGGAAATACATTTTTGTGTCACACAGGAGGAAAACTCAGACCTGTTCCACGCCGTCCCGTGGTCCTGTGGTACTCTGGGATTCCTGGTTGCAGCAGAGATTAAAATAGTCCCCGCTAAGCCATGGGTGAAGCTGCGCTACGAGCCGGTCAGAGGGCTGGAGAACATCTGCAAACGCTTCACTGAAGCATCAGAGAACAAGCAGAATACATTTGTGGAGGGCATCCAGTACAGCCTGGACACCGCTGTCATCATGACTGGAACCATGACTGACCACGCAGAGCCTGATAAGGTAAGGTGTGTGTGTGTGTGTGTTAGCGTGTGTGTAGATTTGGTTTCACATGTTTAATCAAGGGAGCCACAGTGGTGTAATGGTTAGCACTGTTGCTTCACAGTAAGGAGCTGGTCTGGGCCTTTCTGTGTGGAGTTTGCAGGTTTTCCTCGTGCCCACGTGGGTTTCTTCCGGGTACTCCAGCTTACTGCCCACAATCCAAAGACATACACACTAACTGGCGACTCTAAATTTCCCGCCGGTTTGTCTCATCAGATTAACAGAATCGGCCTGCACTTCAAACCCTGGTTCTTTAAACACGTGGAGGGCTACCTGAAAGGAGACCGCACTGGAGTAGAGTACATTCCTCTGAGACAGTACTACCACAGACACACGCGCAGCATCTTCTGGGAGCTTCAGGTACGCACAAAACACACACACACACACTCTTACAGAGGCTGTGTTTCCATGAGCTTTAATATTACATTGAAGGACGTCATATATCTGCCACATTTTAGCCTGTCATCATCTTACCAACTGCTCGCTCACTTCTCTTTATGACACTCTAATGCTCTTTCTGTCTCACACACACATTTTGTACCCACATATACACACACACCATTAGCCATTAGTGAGAAGGGCTTGGCATCCTTTGTTGTCTGTAACAGTAAATGCTGTGATGAATTATGCATAGTATTGGTTTGACAGATATCTAAAGGAGCTAGCTCTGGGCTTTTGGGTTGGCTCTGTTTTTGAAAGGATTTTGTTTTTGTAGACAGTGCAGAGGAAAGTCAGACAGAAGTAGGACTGACCATTAATCGACAATTTGTCGTAGACATCATTGATGTGTTATTCATGGCGATGAGAGAGTGTTTGGCAGTGATTGCTGAGCCGTGGCTGCCCTCTGGTGGATTTAAATCATTCATGCAATTGTAACAGTAAATGTTAACCTGTACAGGTTTTCTAGGACATCTCAGGTGGTGCAGTTAAAAAAAAGAAAAATGATTTTACGTTGTTCTTTTGCTTTAGTTTAGGTGATTTTGTGATTAATGAAAATACTTTTCAAGTTCATTAAATTAATTTAGATGAATTCTTATCTAAAAATTCAAGTCAAGCCAAAAAATGAACAGTCAATCGTTGCTCAAACTGGACTGAAGAAATTCAGACAGGATAATCGATCAAGTCTGAATTGAATCTATCAATTGTTATGCTAACTGACTAACTAAGGCTAACTCACTTTGGCATCTTCTTTTACCCTATTTGTGCAAATGGGTGTGTATATCTGTGTCTTTTCTTCAGGACATCATCCCATTCGGCAACAACCCGGTGTTCCGCTGGTTTTTTGGATGGATGGTTCCTCCTAAGATCTCTCTGTTGAAGCTCACACAGGGAGAAACCATTAGGCGGCTTTACGAACAGCACCACGTGGTTCAGGACATGCTGGTACCCATGAAGCATCTGAAGGCCGCCATCACACGCTTTCACCAGGACATCGATGTAAGACTCAGCTATGGATAAACCCACTAAATACTCTCTGTTTATAGCAGGAAGTGATCCAATTCTTTATATGTGGTATGTTATTTCAGGTTTACCCTCTGTGGCTGTGTCCATTCCTGTTGCCACCAGGCAGAGGGATGGTTCATCCCAAAGGCCAAGAGGAGGAGCTGTATGTGGATATTGGGGCTTATGGAGAGCCCAAAGTCAAACACTTTGAAGCTAAAGCATCAACACGTCAGCTGGAGAAGTTTGTGAGAGATGTGCATGGGTAAGTCTCTAATGATACCTTGAATTTATTACAGTCTCTCAGTGACAATCACGCAGCATTCCCTCTTTTTGCATTTACATTCATCTACCGTCTATTTGCCATCTGCCTCCCTCAGGTTCCAGATGCTGTATGCAGATGTGTACATGGACCGAGAGGAGTTTTGGGAAATGTTTGATGGACAGCTGTATCATAGACTGAGAGAGGAACTGGGCTGTAAGGAGGCATTTCCTGAGGTTTACGACAAAATCTGTAAATCTGCTCGACACTGAACCCCATCAATGGTACCTGAACTCAGCCCTTTGTCACAGATACACAGAGGCGCTGTCTGCATATCACGCCTAGTGTCAGATATTAGTTTTGGGACGTTTCTATAAAAACAAAAAAAGAACTTTCTATGGTGGAATTGAGCTACGCACACATGCTAAAACAAGCTAAAACACTTATTTTTGGCAGTCAGACTGCCGTCAGAGGGCCCTCCTATCAATGTGAAACAGGAGCACATGAATGTATTCTCTTTTCCCTTCTTCTGTACACAGTTTTTTTTAACATTCGTGTTCTGATTTCTTGTGCAGCTTGACTCAAAACCTTATGTGGGACGTGTACTTGTTGAGAGCACATTGCACCAAATGTCTTATCTTTGCCTTTTTTTAAAAAGATGTGTTAGGCAACTTTTCCCTGTTTAACTACTCAAGTGCCATACACTTTGAACATTTAACCTCCAGCATCACACAGATATTTTAAAAGTCATACTTTTTTTGATAGCTACCCAGTTAGCTCTGTTGGTAGAGCACGAGGGGGGTTGTGGGTTTGAGCCCAACTTCGGGCGGCCTGTACAGGTGCCATAGGACTTACATGCATTGTGGACTGGGTGGCAGTTGCCCCTGTGATGTGGGCCTGGACCCAGATAAGTGGCAGACATGACATGACTTTTTTGATAAATCAAGTTCAAGAAAAACCAAAAAACAAACAACAATATTGTAACTTATACTGCTATTCTTATAACTACTGTTTTGGTATCCAGATGACAAAATATCACTTGGACGGTGAGAAGGTTGGGTGGCTTAATTAAAGACTCTATTCTGCAAAAAAATGCCAGTCTCTTGATTTTTAAAATATAGATGATAAAGTTGCAGGAAATTAAAACACCATGCTGCAATATAAGTGTTCACAGCTGTCACACACACATAGTCAAAGCTAATTTGTTTGCTCTGAACAGATTTTTTTGTCTGTCTATGAATGATTACACAATGTAAACTTAATATTTTACTTTCTTTTGTTTGTTCTGGTGTATCCCTCTCTTTCTTTTTTAAAATGTGTTGGCACACAGTCAAAGCAAACTGTTTTGCTCTGAACAATTATTTGACTTTATTTGGCATGGTGGTGCAGTGATTCGCACTGTCCAGGTTCAAACCCCAGTCTGGGCTCTTCTGTGCAGAGTTTGTATGTTCTCCCTGTGCCTGCGTGGGTTCTCTCTGGGTACTTCCGGCTTCCTTCCACAATCACAAAAACATGCACGGGTTAGGTTAATTGGCTACTCTAAATTGCTGACCCTGATGGATTAAGAGGTAGAAAATGGATGGATGGATATCTTCCCAGTGTAAACCTAATGTTGGCTCTTTTGTTTGTCCCTGTCTGACTAAGTCTCTGAATTGCATACTGGAGAACATTTATTTCACAGTTTTAGTGATTAGTTACTTTCCAGATTCAGATTATTAATACAAAATGTAAATAACCTAATTTGATGTGTTACTATTGATTAAGTGCTGTACATCAGTTAGTGCATTAGTTGAAATAACTCCATCTTTACCAGCTGCAAAATCAGTAAATATAATTCAGTGATATGCATTATTTCCATTTAGAAATGGGTCCTTCTGAGCAATACGAGTACTTCTACATGTAAAACTTTAGCTATATTTTGATTATATGTTTTTATACTTTTTTAAAGTTTTGAATGCAGGACTTGTAACAGAGCATTTCTACACTGTGCCTGCATGTTGACCAGCCGTGTCTGCTGCTGACAGCTGTACGGGGGATTTTTCCCAGAACACATCCTGACACTCGCTGTTCCGCCTTCTCCTCGTCTCTGACGCGCAGGGCGAGCTAGCGGCGCAGCGGCTGTCAGTCAGCAGGTCGGGTAAGTTTACTGTCAGATATCTGCTACGACCTGCTCCGGGGGTTTCGGCAGCGTAGGTAGGCTGAACTCGGATTTCTCACGGTTGAAGTTGTAGCACTGACTTTAGATTCTTAGAGGAAAGACGGCGAAGGACAGTGGAGTACAACCACACGGATAGTTTTGTAAGTGGCGCTAACTTTACGCGAAGTTAACTTTAGCTAGCTAATAGCTGCTCCTCAGTGTAGTTTTGTTAACCTGACCTAGCCTAGCCCTGACCGGCTAACAACCGGCGTTAGATTTCAGAAGGCGACTTTGAAGATTTGGTGGCTGCTGTCGGTTGTTGTTGGGAGGGAACCCATTCAGCACGGCTACGTGTGTTTTTTAGCCGGAAGACTCTTGAGTTGGAGTCTAATTAGCTGAAATTAGCCGTGTGTGCTGTGGATATTGGTTAGCAGGATGTGCGCTCCTGCAGTTTTATTTTGCTGTTGGGCTGAGAGAGGTCTACGCCTCGGGCTAAGGTCAAGACAGCAGCCTAGTTTCCTTGACAACAATGCGGAAGTTTCTGGCCCAGTCAGGGCACATGTGTAGCATCTAGAAACACTTCGCCTACGCTGTCCTGTTCTGATATAGAACTGGAAAAAAAAAACCTTCTTGGTTGTTTAATTTATTTTGGAAGCTGGTTTGATAAGCTGTACTTTTCCCAGTCTCAGAAATCAGAAATCTACAACCGGACGGAAAGATCTAGCTCACTTTCAGTTTTTTTCCCAGTTTACTTATATGTTGCATGTAGTCCCATCCTCATTGGGCATACTGATTGTGTTTACAGTGGATCTGAAGTGACGCATCAAGTGTTGTCCAGCCCAGTCAAAAAGGCGAGACCGGCCAGGCTAAGAGCATTGCTGGCCTTCCCGGACGGTGCTGTTGCTGCAGACTACAGGGGAGTCCTGACTGGAGAAGAGAGAGGCTGAGGAGGAAGCATGCCCACCGACCAGGAGCCCACGTTCACTGTCAAGCTGTTTCAGCTGCTGCTGCTCTCCACCTACTGGGGAATGCAAATTTGGGTCACCTTCATTTCAAGTGGGTACCACACATGCACTGGTTCAATTTGGAAACACAAGTGAGGGTTAACAGACCGAGAGAGAGAGAGTGGTAGGGTACAGACTGTGTGTAAGGAGGTTTGTTGTTATGCTATAAGTACAACACAGTCATGCCTGAAGTGGTCCTTCACTGTGGTCCCCTGCCACCACTGAATGTGGCTTAAGTGATCAGATCACAGTGGACATTCAGCGTTTCTTGGCATTCGCATCTGTATTTAGATTTGTCATCACCAAGACAAATCTAAATACAGGATCATGGTGAAGCACCTTTGTATGATCTCTAAGCAGTTTTTTCATGACCGCCGTTACACCTACGCTTACACAGATTGCAGTAATCTAAGGTGTATCTGGGTGTGTTTCTATGCCATTCACATTTTTGTCTACACACTATGCAGCAGTTTTATAATTAACTGAAAATGACCTCTTAACCTCCGGTACATTGACAACATCTGAACTTCCTGTTAGTGCTAAACCACAAACCTTATATCTGTCACGTTGCTGCTGTGTTGCACCATTGTAGCTGCATTTATATGAACAAACAAAGGATAGCATGCACCACCAGTTTTATTGCTGTTTGTTCTTGATATTTTTATTTTCATAGTGTGATTGAGATGTGTGTACTAATATTATAATTCTTACTGGAACACCTTCATTTGAGTATAGAGTCTTAATGTCCACTCTATCTTGTTATTTTCAGAATGCTGTTGTCCATGTAAATGAGTAACTCTTAGATCATAATAAATTAGTGTTTTATGAATAAAAGTTTTCAGACAGTGCTAATGGGTTGTTGTGATTTCTGCACAGGCTTTGTGATGAACAACCACCTGAATAGACACACATATGGGTTTATTCAGAGTCGTCTTGTCCCTTTCTACCTCCACCTGGGTTCAGCTTGTGCCTTCTTTAACCTCACTATCTACGCCGTGTATCACCCCAGCGACATACTGGATGACAGAGAAGCCTTTCAGGTGTGCGGTTAGTTCCACTTCATCACACTGAATAAAACAGTGTTTTTGAGTATCATCTTAACCTCTGCTTCTGCTCTCCCCCACCAGATCTTCATCTTCTTTGTGTCGGTGACGGTGGCGGCTGTCAACGCTCAGTGGTTTGGCCAGATGACATCGGAGATCATGGCAGACATGCACCTCATCGAGCAGGCGTGCGGTTTGGGTCAGGACATCGGCCTGTCGTCTAACCGTGAAGCGTACGCCAAGCTGTGTGAGACAGATGTCAAGTACAGACACCTCAGCAGTCGCCTGTGGCTGTACAGACTGCTGTCCTCCCTTTGTAACCTCTGCTGCATAGGCTGCAATTTCTACAGCCTCTGTTACATGGCTGAGAACCTCGTCACACTGTAATACTGACACACAGCAGCTGGACTGTCAAATTGTTAAAAAATAGTCAGTCCCTTACAAATCTAGAAACTTTTTGTATCAAACCAGTAAGTTATATATTTAATACACAGTGTCTTTCTTTCCGTCTCTGCCTTCATAAGAAATCAGATTAAAAAGTCAGGTAAGCCCTGATGTTCTTTTGTGTTGGGGAACCATGAAAGGATAAAATCACATACATAGATTTCAGCCCCAGTTCTTGGTCAGTTCTGAGACAGTAAAACTGAACTTCTCTCTTAAACATTGTAGGGAGGTAAATCAGTTCCTGCAGTGAGTAATGCCTCACCTTTCACCCAGTGTGGCTGAAGCTGGTGGCTGCCTCGTGCTGGGCCTTGAGATTTCCCTTCACTGTTACCTTTACCATTTGCAATGTGGTACCTTACAGGAAACTAAAATGTGAGTGAATGTTTTTAAAAATCTTTGTGTTTGTTATATCAGAGGCATCTCGAGCAGAAAGTGGCCCAGTGCACTGCATCTTTTTTATTTGTAAGCAACAGCGAGGTACCTTTATTAAGGGCACTGTTGCTCAATCCTGCTCTTCCTGTTTGGGTGGACTTTTTATACCTTGTACACAGTGTAGTGCCACAGGTTTGTCAGGCTTACCTTATGTTACCTTAAGAGCACCTGTGGGGCTGCTCTCCACTTCCTTTCAGGGTGAGAGGTTGTGCTATTTTTGGCTCTCCTGGCTGCTGCTCGTATGGAAAAGAAAAGTCTGAACACTTTTACTATATGATATACAATCAGTAGAGCTTTTAGTCCATCCAAAACACACTTGCACCACTGATTCGATTGTTGTACTGGAAACAGAATTTATTGGTGTAGGTTTTGTAAATAGTTCCAGTGTACTCCTATGCAAATGGGCAGATGTTGTTAGATTTGTTGTTGCACAGCAGGTTGGTGTAGTTGTGAGAGTCGTTCAGCAGGTAGATGCTATGCTTTAGTCCCATTATCATCACTGTGTTCTTCATGAAGACGCTGTTATTATTCTGTCGGTGAGCCTAAGCCTGTGGTGGGGACAGGGACCTGATTTATCAGTTTTGCTGAGCAGGTTTGATGGTTGTAATAATCTAGTGGATTGTGAATTGATCCAGAAAATAGTATGGATGTTTTTTTTTGGGGGGGGGGGGGGGGGGGGTAAAAAGTCGGGTAAACCCCCCGAGAGGAGGTGGGTCTTTTTTGAACCCCTGGAAAACCCCAGTGGAGTTTTTTTTTTTTTTTTGAACACTTTT
>JBBMJY010000022.1:3755792-3842740 GCA_037833715.1 Toxotes lorentzi | reverse complement strand
CACACACACACACACACACACACACACACACACACACACACACACACACACACACACACACACACACACACACGT
This sequence comes from Toxotes lorentzi, assembly GCA_037833715.1. Classification (NCBI taxonomy): domain Eukaryota; kingdom Metazoa; phylum Chordata; class Actinopteri; family Toxotidae; genus Toxotes; species Toxotes lorentzi. The sequence goes on along the minus strand of JBBMJY010000022.1, from coordinate 3,842,665 downwards.
TTCACAACACAGCTTCCGCCGCGTCAGGTCCGAACACCACAGAGCGTTGGTTATTTTATTGTCTCTGAAATTAATTTACGCCATAGGTTTTTGCTAACGCGAGTCTATCGTTCATCCCACACTCTGCTGATTTGTTATATGTCGGCAGGAAACTCACAGCAGCAGCTGGACGGGGGTGTTCGTCGTTTCTGCATCTTAAGTTTCATGGACGTGTTGACAGCAGCAGCAGTCCCTGCTGTTGTGTACATGTATATATTTGTCATATCAAAAAATAAGGCTGGCATTGCCGCAGTTTTTTTTTTTTTTTTTAATGTAGACCACTACCAACAGAACAGTGTCATGTTTACTATTCAGCCACAAGATGGCGACAGTGAAAATATTTTAAAAATAATTGCCATTTTGGTCCACCAATCTATACTCAATAATCCATAGTGGCAAAGTCAAAATGTAAAACTGAAATGTCTCATGTAGTAGTCAGCAGTTTGAGCTTCATGTCTTCTTGGGTAACTCTCTACAAACTGTGCACATCTGGATTTAGGCAGTTTATGCCATTCCTCCTGGCAGATTCGCACTCACCTGCAGCACGTCGTTGTCAGTACCTGGACTACCACCCTCCACCTTTTAATCCGCTGGGGGGGGGGTCATTTCATTATTGTTTTTCTTTTGCCATTCAGCCCTAAAGGGAAATTAAAAGAATTATAGTATAGGTTATCTTCTACAGAGGGGGAGGAAGCTTTTAAGCAAAGCTTTGATCTGATTATAAATGACCACTGAATTGAGGCCACCTTACTGACCTGACCTTGCAAAGACACATGTGTATTTTGGCAGGTGGCTGTGGGATAACAACCCGACGTGTCTCTGATAAGAAATGTGTCTCTGCATGTGCCACGTTGTCAAACAGAAAGCACAGTTGTTGAATCAAACCCACGTTTGTTCCCTTTTTGAAAAGAATCAGCAGGAGTGGACATCTGATCTGAGCCATGTCTGGACTGAACGCATCTCTCGGATACTTCGTGGCTGTTGTGATTTTTGCAGCCTCGGTTCGAACCCTTCTGAGAAAATGGCCACAGCTTAGCTTCATTTTGGAGTTTGCCTCCTCTTTCATGCTGGTGGCATGCTGGCTGGAGGTGCAGACCATTGTAGAGGTGGGTCAGTGGGCTGGGGGCTTGGGTCCTGATGTGACTGTGACCATGCTGTTTGTGGCTCTGCTGACCCACGGTGTGATCTGTGGTGGAGCGTCAGGGAATCCCTCCCTGGTTGTGCTGCGGTTCCTGCAGCTGGAGGCCAAAACCCTGCCTACTCTGCTTGCTGTTGTAGCCCAGCTTCTCGGGGCCCATCTAGGCCTTCTTGTTGCTGGATACTACTGGAGCCTGGAGCTGACAGACATGCACATGATCAAAAATCTGATGGCTAGAGAGTGCAGCACATCTCTGCTGGTCTCTTTGCCTCAGGGTTTTTTCACGGAGTGTGTTTGTGCACTCATCTTTCACCTGGTCCATCTAAACCTGCGACGCCGCTCTGCCCTGATACGGGTTCCTGTGGTCGCTGTCCTCCTCACATTCCTGTCCCATACAGGTAAGTTTGAGCTGAACCTAGGCCCACCTTTATCATCATGGCATAAAACCAGCTTCTAAATTCCCTGTTACAACAACTTTATATTTACAAGAAACACAAAAATAATTTTTTGAAACATTTTAAAATAAAGCAAAGCATGAAAATATGGGAACCTACTGGAAATTCATTGTAAAAGACACACTCAGTGCATATGTAATACCATCTGAGATCTGAGTCGGTGCAGCCACAATGTTATAGAGAAAAGCAAAACATTTTTAGCAAATAATTATTGTCTGTTTAAACTTTAGCCTAAATCAGCAGCAGCCTTTACTTCTGCTCTGTAGTTTACAAACTTGTAAAATCACACATTAAATTAGTTTCTTGGTGTCCATCTTAGTTTAAGCCATGCATGTCATCATCTGTGTCCACCCAGACCCCAATGAATGATCCAATACTTTCAAGAATGTGTTAAATGGGATTACACTTTAAAAAGTTAGTATTGTGAATGGTTCATAGGACAAAACATGATCATTTAAGAGACTTTTGTGTCTGCTTCATTTTTCAGAAAAATGACCAGTAAAACAAAGAGAAACTAACATAAACCTTATTTTCCCATTCCGTTTTCCAGCCAGAGGCTTCACTTCAGCTTACATGAATCCATCTTTGGCCTATGGCCTCACCTTCCACTGTCCTGGATTTACCCTCACAGAATATACGGTGGTCTACTGGCTGGGCCCTCTCACAGGCAAATTACAAGAAAATTATATATACATGCATTTGCTTTGAATTTTTTGAAAGCGAACATACTATTTACAGTGAATATCTGTCTTCTAGGCATGACTCTGGCTCTTCTCCTGTACATGGGCCATATTCCAAGGATTTTTGCCAAGAACCTACTATATTTCCAGAAGACACGTTTCAGAGTGCCAAAAGGAGACAAAGGAGAAAAGAAGAAAATGTAAAACAAACTACAATAAACAGTCAAGGTACTTGACAACAAATGGTCAAAAGATGTGTAATTCACTTACAGGCTTGTGCAGACAATATAAAAAATGTTGGGACAAGTAATAACTAAAATTCATATACTCATTCCATTCTTGTCTGCTGTTTTCAATGAAATCATGACTGAATATCACTGGAACTCAATACGCCACCTGGTGGTAATATTAAGAATGACAGCATAACAGCGTTAAGTGAAGGATCTCACAGAGGCCAAAAATCTACTAAATCAGCAAAATAAAATTAATAAAATACAGAAGTTGGCAGTTAGATTATATCCAGCTGCTTCCTCCGATTGTGCATATATGTAACACAGCAGCACATATTTTATACAAAAAAAAAAGAAAAATATGACTCATTAATTTTTCACAGTAAAAAGAGAGGAACTGCTGCTACATGCCGGCAGTACTTTGGGCAGCGCAGGATTTAGAAGATTGTGACCCATCAGGTTCTGTGTCTTTTGGCTGATTTTTAGCAGAATGGACTGGATCTGTGGACAAGAGGGAAAAAATGATGTTCAGTACCACGTGTTAAAGACTTGATAAAGTCTTTATTGCTTTAGTGGGACGTGAATCTGCTGCTTGTTTTTAATTCCAAACTATTTGGTGGCCAATTTACAAAGCCTTAGAATTCTTTTAATCCCTCAGTGTATTTAAACATTAAACTTTGATTGTGATTTGTTACCTGGTTGCTTTTGTTTCTCCAGCTGAGCCTCAGGGCGATCAACCCATAAACAATAATTTGGATTATTCAGCAGTGTCTTGCTTTGCCCGCAGCTAAGACACCTCATCACAGTGAAGCGAGTCTTGCTGCTTTTTCCTTGGAAGACAAAGTCCACAAAAAGACAGTTAGTGATTCAAACTGAGATAATATTTATGCCTGAAACTCTGAACTAGCTAATCAAACCTCTATAAAATATAATTACACTCAGTATGCATTGCAAAATATCATGGGAAATGTAAAAATAGCAATTATGCTGTGCCTCCAAATGGCAAGCTTACCTCGTTGTCTTGTTGTAGCAGTTACACCTGGGATGAGCAATGAACAGCACTTCTTGCATAATGTTCTCTTCACTGATGGGTCCCTGCAATAAAATGAACCATTAACTGATAATGAAAACCCTATTTATGCCTGCAGATGTGACTTTATTAAAGGGTAAGGCTGGCAGTATTCTATGTTTTGCTTGCTGTCAACTCCCCTTAACAGACCAAAACCAATAATGTGTCAGCCCATCTCTCTCTGTGGCATTCATCCCAAAATCCACTGCTTTCTACTTAAGATGCAAATCCTTTAAAACGGGCCACACATATATAGTTAATAAATAGTTTTTTAAAAAGGCACAGTATTTTCCAATTAAAGCTGATTGTTTTAGTTTTAAGTAAACATTACACAAACATAAGTAAACAGTGTATTTGTTGGGGACTATTTTCAGCAGTGGATTAATTGGTGCTCTAGTGAGTATTAACAGCAGTAGATTGGTGTGTGTGGGACTGACACAAAAACTACAGTGTCCATGTTCACTGTAATGAAGTAACATGTTACCCTGAGCAGTGGTGTGGTTTTTTGCTTAATACTTTTTGAAGGTATTCTACACAGAGGAATGTGCTATTGGTTATCAGAGTTTGGGTACCAAGACAATACTGCATGATCGTTCTTGGTCTTTTCGTGAGACTTGTTTGCAACCGTAATATTAAATGCCAATATCACTTGCCTCTTCCATTAAAACCAGTGCTGACTTTACATCAATGTAAAAAAACAAACACGCTGCTTTACTATCAATCATGTGACGTAATATTGCTCAAAATCATGCCTTCAAAATAAAACTAATAGCAGCCCAACAAACACCTCTGGATAAAACTGAGAAAGATTTTACTTACTGTCTGAGAACTAAACGTCTTGCAATAGTCTTCTGTGTGAAGCAGTAGAAACGAGCCAGCTCCACATTCTCTGGGTTTTCAGATAAAACACAGTGTGCAGCCTGTAAAGGAGTAAAAACCGCTGGAGTGAAATAACCAAACACTGCTCAAAGAGGTGGCTACTGGCTAGCACGCTAGCCATGTGATAAGCGATTAGCTTTAAAGTTCCCCTACCTGGTAGAGATAGTTCAGTCTTTGGTAAGCCTCTTTGTCTTTCATCTGTAGCGCCATTAAACATAAAGGTCAGAAAGAAACCGACTCTCCGTTTCGCCCTCTTGCTACAATGAGTTTACTTTGAGCTACGGAAGCCTGAACTCAGCTCAGACGGAAAACCAACAACTGTTACACTTCCGGGTCGCTCCTCCATAATAAAAGCGCCCAACAAAGTAAATAAAAACTCGAAATACTTGTCGATACTCTACGTCAAAACATAAACTATATTTCTATCCACACTGCCTGCAGAGAACCCAGTTATCATAATATAAAACTAACACTAATAAGAAATTAAATTTGCCATTAGTTCAACTTGAAACAAACAGTGCAGAGCAGGTTGTTAATGCTCTACCGCACTGCTCATACTAGTCATACTGGTTTTCAACGGTGCGACTTCCATAAAAAGGTGACATGACTGCACATCAAACACTTTCACACCCACATCACAAAAGCAAGAACAGTTGCATTTATTTCGAGTGCGCAGACAAGGTTGTTAGTCGTCCAGAAGAGAAAAAGAAACAGTCAACAAATTGTCTTTACCAGTCTTCGACAGCTAACCGGTATGATATGGCCGCTACTTTTTTTTTTTTTTTTTGTCAAACTAATTAAGTACACAATATACAAATGGGAAAGCGCATTTGTTTAGTCCAGAAGAACACAAAAGACAGAGCTCAACATACAATACTCATTTTTAATGACAATAATAGAGAAGAAAGTATAAACCCTGTCAATCTAACATTTTAATTTGCCTGTAAGGTGCACCTCTGGTATCAGGGGTCTAATGATACAGGGGAAGAACTGGTACAGTAGGTCTGTCAGATGACACAATCACAGCACATGGGCACGGTGACTGAAGTGCACTGAAATGTTTCCTATAAAACCGGAGAGAGGAAATGTCTGCCATAGGAAATGTGAAATGTGAAAATAGCAAGAGTGTTCACTGAATGAGACCCATTACATAACAAGAGGGGGACAAATATGAAATTCAAGTATCAAAATAACCGAGACACTGACAAGCTGAAAAGGTAAATTACAAAGGTAGTAAAAATCATGGGAAAAGACAACGACACAATCAACAATACATTAGGCAACATTTTGCATTTGTTTAAGGCAGTTGATTAAAAAAAACTAAACCGAACTAGGCATCTTCTTCATTCCAAGTTAAATACAAGCCTAGCCCTAACTTGACACCAGGAGATTTGTTGTACAAAACAACTACGACTGACTCCGAAACTTAGCACTTTAGTTTGACTTGTCTTCTGACATCTGAGTGAGAATAGAGTTCATATGGACAGCGGTGGGGTTGTGCTCTATATTTTTGGTCTTCTTCACAGTGAGGTTTGTCAGGGCTTATAAGGCTGGTGCATCAAGAATGGCAAGTCACTCTCAGCCTATTGTCTGGCACGAAATCTAAATGGTTGGCACATATCTGTGCACAGCATGGGAAGGCAGGGTAGCTAATTTCATCAGCTAACGATTGCCCTTCATGGCCTCCTTGGCTGCCAGGATGAGAGGTGTGAGGCTGGAGAGGGGCTTTGCCAGCTTCAGGAACGGATGCTGCACAACAGGATAAAAATCAACAAAGAGAGGAGGAGGAGGAGAAGGAGGAGGAGAGGGAAAAGAAAAAATCACTCAATAAGTTAAAGTGTCACTTTAATCAAACCACTGAAGAGCTTCATGAAAAAGAAATCCAACAACTAGAGCCCAACTGATCTTTGAGATTAATGTAGTTTGTACACGGTCCCTGATACATTAAATAAACTCTCTAAATTACCAAGCATCTTTTTTTCTTGTGTTCTGTTAAAAAAATAGTTTTCACATGAGCACATATCACACAACGTATACACAGATAAAATATATCTGTGATACGCCAATACAGATAAATCTAGTCGAGCACTATCATAACAGGAAAAGTAATTAACCTGCAGCAGCTCTTTGCCTCCGCCTCTTTTCTCTACATCCATTTCCAGGCAACGGTTGAGGAAATCTCTGAAAACTGGAGACAGCTTCTCAGGATTCTGAAGCTCGGGTGTGCCGTTCGTGGCAATCAGGTATAATGCCTGCCAAAGTGGAAGAGATCAAAGAAAAGGGAACACAAAAAAATGTGAAATCTAGTATTAGGAACTAACTCACTCGCATGAAGTGAATCAGGTCACATCGGTAAAATAAGAACATTTAAAAAGCTTTTAAAATATAACAAGGAAAATCTTTAGCATTCTCTAACCCAGCATTCACACAGCTACCTTAAGGTCCTTTCCTTCTCTACAGAGCATAATAACATCTGAGTATATATATATATACTACTCATGGTACCAAATAACTGGTAGTTGATTGCCAGTCAGTTACTGACAGATTTGAAATGTGTTCACACCTAAGAAGTAAGTCTGCAACATAAACAGATGAGGAGCAGGTGGTTTAGTCCCAGGTTTCTGCAGAGTTTAATGTTCACCATGCTAAATTACCACTTTCCCAGAGTGAGACAATGAGCTTCTGAGCTCCTGTAGCCAACAGCAGTGACGGTGTTTGCTACATGTCTGATGGTGCTGACCAGAACGCCACAAAACAAGGATTAAACAGCCTCCTGGATGCACAAACCACTGCCGCACCTCTGTGGCACCTCTGTCTTAGTTTACAGGTCTGTAATGTCTCCCAACAGCCCATAAACATATAGAACTATTTATATACAACTATTGCCTAAAATAGGCAAAAGAAAATATTTAAGACTTTTGTAAATAAAGTTTAAGACCTTTTAAGGCCATCTTTTAGAAAGCAGAAGCAGAAAACGTGATTCAACTGACTTACAGACATAACACAGCAGCTAGAATATTAAAAGGCAAAACAAGCAGCAAACATTAATACAAAAAAAGAAACTTGATAGAAATATTTATGTCTTGTTTACTTCAGATAACAACCAGTCAACTCTTTAGGCTCATTCCTTTACTCTTGTTGTTGCTGCGTAAGGAGAGCAACACAAACTCATGAGACTCCTGAGTGTTTGTCCTGTTTTTGTGCTGACTCATTCAAGTGTAAGGACTACAGTTGTTCCGTAACCATGCTGAAGTTGGACACAAACACATTGTTGATCCTGTTAGTCACTAATAATTTTTCATTCTTGTTATTAAAGGCTATTACACTGTGCCACATCTTCACATTGTACGGATGATTTAATTGGGAGACATTCAGTGTTGGAAATGAACAACCTGTCCTGTAACCAAGATTAAAATAAGTAACACATCCTGGCTGCCAAATCTTACTACACCAAGAGGACTGAAAATGCTCTCTACTTACTCGTAGTGGGTTCTCGTTCAGGTAGGGAGGCTCTCCTTCAACCATCTCAATGGCCATAATACCGAGAGACCAAATGTCTACTTTAGGGCCATAAGCCTTCCTGGTCACCACCTCAGGAGCCATCCAGTAAGGCGTGCCTACCATGGTGCTGCGTTTGCTCTGCTCTGGAGTGATCTGGGCGCAGAAGCCAAAATCGGCTGCCGAAGATATGGAGAAGAGTAAACACATAGTAATGGTGAAAGGACGCAGCAATGTAAGTTTATCAGGTCGTACAGAACTTACTCAGCTTGACGGAGCCATCCATCCCGAGTAACACATTGTCACTTTTGATGTCTCTGTGGATGACTTGGTTCGCATGTAGGAAGTCCAATGCTTGTAAACACTGCAGATATGGAGACGAATGGGAGGAGACAGGGAAAGGTTGTTGAGCATATAGTTTTAGTGGGACTTCAGGTATGAAATGTGCCATATGAGCCTTGCTGTACAGTGTGGAGTTTACCTCTCGGCAGACAGCAGCTATCTGGGCCTCATCCATACAGGTCTCTGTAACCACATCTGTCAGCGAGCCACCAGCCAGGTACTCCATCACCACAAACAGCTCCTCCCCCATCAGGAAGCTGACACACACACGTGCCAATATATGTCAAACATTCAAGGAGGTACCAAAATATTACGTTCAACATCAAAACCAGCCTTGCTTTTGTGATTACTATTTGAATGTATTGTAAATACCATTAGATGTTCTGCTCCTACATTTTAAAAAAGCTGTCAGGCTGCAGGTTCACTTTCACTCTTACCTGTCTAAAAAGTTGACAATGTTGGGATTTTTCAACTCCTTCATCACTAGAATCTCATTGATGATCAGCTCCTTCTTCGGCTGCTTTTGTAGGTTGATCTGTTTAATGGCGACCTGTGAAAAGGCAGATTAAGAGACCACATTTAGAATTACCACAATTTTTAAATATTAAATGAATATAAATTACTGCTACTCCAGGGACCATCTATTACTATTCAATTTTAATAATTTGTTATTCAAACTTTGTCTTGAATATAACGGTCTGCATACTTTTTAAACTGTCTCAGATTCTCTGTCTTACTGAATAGTAAAACATTTCTTGGGTATTTCTTGTACAAAAGTTGCTATATAAATTAAGTCAACTATCATGTGCGGACTGTCTGTTTATTTTGTCCCAAATAATTAGTGTTATAGTCTTCACATCTCCTCAACCATCGCTCTTACCTCCTGCCCCGTGGCAACATCAATGGCTGTGAATACTGTTCCTGATGCCCTGTCAGAAGAATGAGGTGATCAGTTTACTTCAGTGCACATTTAAACAAAGAGTCCACTCAAACTAGTGTGCATATATACTCTGTCAAGTTTGCACTCAAAACACCTTTGTTATACAGATGGCCTAGAGGCATGGTTCACTCAGAGGAGGTGTCATATGACACTTCTATCTATCTATGCAGTATACAACAAAACTAAGCGCATCCCCCGTCAATATCACTACAATGTTAAATAACAAATGGACAAATCCTGTCCATTTAATACAGTTTCATTTGTTTTTAACCAAAGCACCAAGCAGAATGAGGCCAACGTGAAAAACAGAAACGTGTGAGTAATTTAACTTTAATAAAATCTTTTAAGGTTATTTAACAACCAGCGCCAACAATCGTGATTTTTGTAGTGTGTCTGGGATCACTGTAAAGAAATGAGGAAGCTGTAGTGTTCACAGGCTAACACCCTGTTTGTGTAGTTACCCTTAAGAGGAAAATACAGATGTAATCATTGTTGCTGCATTATTATTATGCTTTTTTCCAATTAAGCTATAAAACAATACAGTGGCAAGAAGAAGTAAGTGAAGCCTTTGGAATTATCTATAAATTCCTTTTAAAATATGGTCAGATATTCACGGTTCATGGAGAAACATGTCTACTATGGAGGAAACCACTGCTCTTCAAAAAAACATTCCTGCGTCCCTGAAATTTGCCAAAGAGCACCCTGAGACATCCAAAGACTACGTCTAAGCTGAAGCAGTTCTGTGAAGAAGACTGGTCCAAAATTCCTCTTAAACATTGTGAAGGTCTGATCCACAGGAAGCTCCTGTTTGAGGTTACTGCTGCCCGAGGAGGATCGACCAGTTATTAGATCCAACAGTTCTCTTACATTTTCCACTGGTGAATTTTTTAATGGGAGAGTTCAATAAAGACATGAAAGATTAGGATTTATGTCTTAGGATGTTTGTCTTAGATGAAGATCAGATCTCATTTCATGACCAGATAATGCCCCAGACTTCCCATACTTTGTTCATACCACTATAATGTACATGTTCTGCTTTACAAGAGTAAAATATTCAGATGCTAATCAAACTGACAACTGGAGGATTTGCACTCACCCCTGACCGATTTTTTCATATCTGGTGTACTTCTTCTTCGGATCTCCAATGCTGACTATGGTTCCTGTAAACCACAAACAATCACATATGGAATATAAGGAAAGGGCAAATGAATGCGACAGAAGTAATCTATATTGATGCACTGTTGTGTCAACAGATCTATAAGATTAATGAGGCTTACTCAGTTTGTCCATGATCTCCTCATCAGACATCTTGCCCTTCTTTTTCTGTCTGTCTGCAGCCTTGGAGGCAGCATCGCCGTCTGGACACGTGCTTGGAGCAGGGATGGGCTCAATGACAGAGCGAGTATATACCTGCACAGTGCACCGACACAATAACCAGAGACGAATGAACGCATGAGGACATATAAAGTTCACAAATAATGCCTAAGAAAGTGAAATCTGAACATTTTACACTGAATCCCAAACATAATTCCTATGATACAGCAGGTCACTTACACTCTTCGTGTGCTCTGGTCGAGGTGCCACAACAGGAGGAGGAGTTTCATCATCATCATCATCATCAATGTCTTTAATATTCTGAGATGAGGGTTCGGTGCCTTTTTTGACAGGCTAATTCAGAAAGAAAGAAAAAGTTACTACCCTTTGTGAGACAAAACATAGCACAAATAAAAGAGCATATGCTTTTCAAAAGTCTTGAAATACTTACAGACTGAGGCCCTGGAGTGAATGCATCTTTTTCTGTGAATGAAAAAACAAAGGGGAAGAGCTTAAAAAAAAAAAAAAAAAAAGAATGTTTTGTAACTACATGTCACAGATTAAACTAGGTGTTCTCAAAGGGATTTATTTCTGGGCTAACACGTGCCTGTATTATCAGTTGTACTGCTTTTTCAGCCACTGTATTACACAAGGTAATATTGATCAAATTCCTCTCGACAAAAGGGAAAATTATAATTTTGAGCAATAATTAACTTGTATCATAAAGGATGGAGGCTTTATACAGTTTTCAGTCACACAGCTTTGCAAGAATAATTCTCCCCATTAAATAAAAAACTAAATTTAACAACCTAACAGCAATGTGTACTACAATGTAGGTAACCAAACAGACAAACAAACTAAAATCCAGTAACTCAGTGTCTCACCAGAAGATGAGAAGCTGAGGTACTTCTGACGGCCGTTGCCCGTAGAGTCATAGAACTTAAGAACATCAAGCACAGCCTGTGGGTTTTTCTTCTGCTCTGACTTAGTGATGTTTGAGGTCTGGAGTAGTCGAGCCCATTGCTCTGGCATACCCTGTGTATGACAAATAATTAAAAAAAAAAAACCAAAAAAAAAAACAGCGTCAAAATGGTGCAGACTACGATGGGATGTGAACGCATCTTTTGGTCAAAAGTCAATTGTCAAAAAGTCAAGTGTTAGCGGAAGAAAAACTGCACATGTGAGAATGACCAAACCGTGAACACTCACAGTGAACTCCCCTGTGACAGCATCAAACCCAACGTGTATGGTGTGTTCAAAATCTGAAGGTGGTGAGATCTCTGGTCGCTCTTTGTCTTTGTCTTTCTTTCTACCACCTAAAAGTAAACAAAACCTTAAAATTACATCTGACAACATTTAGACTGATAATGAACTGTAACGTTAGACTGATTTTTCTCTTTGTGGTGCCAAACCCTTCGCCTCACTTTTTTCAGCCCCAGAGAAGATTGAGATGATCTTGTTGCGATGTTTCCTCTCTTCAGGCACAGAAGGCAGCGGTTTAGAGCTGTGGTTGGCTGAGAGTGAGTCTTTGCCAGAGCTGGTGCTGAAGATGGTACTGCTCATTCTGACAGGGGGGGCCGGGGGTTTATCCTCAGGGTCTCCGTTGTCACACATGGCTATAAGGTTTTTGAGAGCCTCACAGGGCTAAGAGGGCAGGGAAACACAGTGGGCGAGGATGGAGAGGGTGGCAGACAGAGAGGGAGCGAGGCAGCGCTCACATCAGCATGAGGCACGGGTGTGCTCATGCACTACAGGAGGATGTGATGAAGATGACAGTAAAAGAGGCAGGAAGCACAAGGCTGTACCTGGAAGAAAATCAAGACATTCATAAGACCATAATGTAATAGGATAACAAATACAGCAGGATGATAAATAATAAAGAACTACTTCCTACTATGTAAACAACTGATGATGACGTGCTAAACTCAACACACAGTCTGAAATGTTTCCACCTCTCACAGGCAGAAATAAATATTAGGAAATGCTACACAACACACAAGTACTATGTGCCCAAGTACGCTGCCCTCGGAGTAGTGAAGTGAAGCACAGTGGAGATGATTGTACCTACAAACAAATGATGTTGTTACCTAACCAGCACTGAGGGTTAGAGCAGAGACTTAAACGTTTAAAGTTAAAGGGGAGTCTGTGGGAACGAAAACAGTAAACACGACTCATTTAGAAACAACTTCGCCCCCTCTGGGACTCTACAATCAGTCTGAGAAATGGGGAAAGATTTTTTTTTTTTTGCTACGTGGTTTCTTTTGTGTCCTATGTCGTGTCTGAAGAAGGCTGAGAGGAGAGCCCAGAAAAGATAAAGGAATCATGCAAGTTGCTCTTCTCCCGGCGCACGTACAGAGATAGAGATGAAAAGCTGACACTTCATTGCTTTTTGCGAAGATAGAATATGTACACATGTCGACTTTTAGCCCGCTGTTTTCCCATATAACGGCATTTCTACCCTGACGCCTATTCAAAAGTGCCCTTCAAGTGAGTAACAACAGGGGCGGCTAGCAAGCTAACGCTAACATTACCTACTTGGCCAACAAGTGTGCTAGCTGTATGCTAACTTTAGCATGATAAGCTACACTAGCGTTTGCAATCCTAACAGAAGAGGGTTAAGCGTTCAGATAAACAGTCTGACGACCAACGTTATGAGTTTCCCTTCCCCAGATGTGGCTTGAACAACACTACAGAGGCTGCACAGGGGGGGGGGGCAAACTAGCCGGTACAAAAGTGCTTTATTTGCGGGCTAACGAAGGCGACGGAGGGGCAGCGGAGCTCACCGGAGATTCCACACCAGTTAAACTTGAATAGAACTTGACTCCCGGACGATCCTCGGCGGTCTGCAAAACCTCTGGGAATCCGTTAAAAGTACTTCCTCGGTAACATGGGGCCTTGGTGGCACACGCCGCGTACAAATAAGTTAGTAAAAAAAAAAAAAAAAACGACTACAGCTATGTACAATTCAACTTTTCTTCTATCTTTTCGGCCCTTGGATAATTCCGCTATGGCGAAGGGGAAGCGGAACTGCCGACCCAGCCCTAGCCTGTTTAGTAAATGTTTCAAATGAATGGTGTGAGAAGTTTGTCTGGCATCTGAATCCAAAAATTACAGACCGTGTGCAAAACTGCCCCGCTAATAATCTGAGCTCTAATAACGCCACCGGAGAGACTACGAACGCGTTGAAACGTAATAAACTGGATGTTAGAAGTTGAATAGAGTCGAAAAGCATTTTAGGTAATGTAGTTCAACAATCAGAGTCTGTGAAGGAGAGGCTGGTTAATATACACTGTTAGCTATGATAAAAAAAAGTTTAAGAACCCAGGCCCCTGCTGAAGAGCCTTTGAGCAATTTCTGCTAACTGGTCTGGCCTTGCCCATAAATGGTATGGATATTTCAAAGGGTCTAAATATAAGGCTATAGTTTTAATTATTTAGATTAAAAGAAAAAAGATTGCAGATATTTATGTCTCATATCATTCTTTGTTGTCCTGTAACTAATCGTGACATCTGACCTGGATTAGAGCGAATAAAAAAATTTAATAAATTGATTTGTTTTATTTATTTTATAATTCTTAAAACTGGCTGTACATGTTTCATTTAAAGGAGTCTTTTCTTCATAGTCTGCAATGTTCCACTGTTTAATGCAGTGTCTCAAAATAAAGGATTTTATTTTTTAAAAAGTTATAGTTATACACCTGGGTATAAAACATACAATATTTTATAACCAGCCCTAATATGAGGCTGCAATTACAGCTTTGAATTGGACCTTTTTTTTTTTTTTGACAAAACAGAGGTAAAACATAATAGAACGAAAGTTAAACATCAACATACAGCAAGATGGAAAAATTATCTCTTGTTCACCGAGACAAATATCACTACAGAACACACAAAACGGAGCAGGTTAAGTTAGCAGATCTTTGCTTTTTATTGTCTGACATTTAAAATATTGTTTGCACTTAAAATAGAGCTTCCTACAAACATGATTGGTGGACACAACACGTTCTTTAATTAAGTGTTTCAGCCTGAGTAAATAAACGAATGTCATCTTCCAGTACACCCTGGGCCATGTTCTTCTTTCTGAGCCAAGATTATAATAGGAGGAAATCTTGTGCAAAAAGATGGACTAACCACAACAAACATACCCACCATAACTGAGGCCTGTTTCAAGAAGCACAAGGTCTGCTGACCATCACTAAATAATTTTATATTTCCACATGTATTTGGACAGCGCCACACAGCAGATCGTTGTGATTAGAAGAGTTCCACCGCATACAGGTATCACCAGAGACCCGTCACCGACTGGGAACTGTAAACTCATGGGGCCAGGTTCCTACAGGACACAGTATATTTTTGAGTGAAAAAAAAGGGAAATGGAACAATAGATAATTAGTATGACAAAAGGTTTCAAATGTTAGTCCACTCAAGTTTTTGAGAAGAAAACCACCTGCTGATGCTGGATTCTAACCCATGGACATGTGCTTGAATTGTCGGCAGTGCAAGGGGCATCCACGACTGTGTGAGGCTGTAAGTTGTTGAGTTGCATACCTAGAAGCAAGAAAGACTTTGAGATTAAAGGCATTCAATTTGCCATATTCTGTCTCCATCAAATACATTTACAATATGAAGGGCCTCCAATAGTCAAGATATGGATATATTCACATATTGATTCAGCTAATAATGAAAATATAGATAAAATGCAGCACTTTTATTAATTTACGTGTTAAAGAAAATCTTGATCCGATGAATGATCAATTATTCTAACTTCACTTTGAAGTTAAGCTTACATTTTTCAGTCCGCAGCAGCAGCTCTGGAGGTTGTATGTCGACAGATGTAAATGTTTTCCCAACAGAAGAGGGCTCGTGGTAGCGACCATGTATTGGAATTGTTACTTTTATAAGTCTGGGAGTTGGATCATCAGAGGTGGGATACACATAGGTGACAAATCCTGAAGTCTTGTGAGCAGGTATCTCTAGGTCAATGGCTGAATCTAGTAATATCTTGAATGAAAAATAATCAAATATAATGTGATCAGTCATATTTATTCCAACTTGTGACACCACATATGTTTCTGCTTGCTTGCATGGTATTAATCAAAGGTAAGAAGTGTCACCTGCCAATCACTTTGATCTCTCAGAGAGGCAAGTTGGTAAGGATCAATGTAGACACCCCTAGGCCATCTATAAACCAGCAAAACTCTGACACCACTGAGCACATCAGGGCTGAGCTCAACAGTGGTTATCACCTCTCTGAAACATCACAAAAATCACTCACTCATTTCTCTCGCAATAAGCCTTGAAGATTGTTCTACCAGTAGTAAAACTGTTCAGCCAATACCTGTGGAAACCCTTTTTACCAGTCTCCACTGACACTGATGTGGATTCAAGCCACTGCTTCAGAAGACCACAACGGTTCTCATCCGTCTCATCTGTAAAAAAGGTGTGAAGGGTGCTCTAATCAAGACCGCAGGACTACACAGATCCTTCTTTTTATTACAAGTGTAATAGTGCATTTATGACTAATTTAATTAGTTTAATTGTTTTGTTAGCTACTGTAAGACCAAAGAAGGAACAAATTGTTTTGGATTTAACAAGAAAGCCATGAGTAACTTGTCATCCAACAGACTGTTATATATACAGTTTTAAACTTAATCCTTAATGTCATTCTGTACTTATTTCTTTCAGTATAGTAAAAGGGTAGTATGACTTCCCCTCATCGCCGTGTTGACCCTAAAATAACAGAAGCTTTACCAAGCTATCGGTTTTAGCTAGGAAGCGTAACAATGTGCCTTACCCTTTCCGATCAAACAATGACATGCTGCGAAACAGGTAAACACAGACAGCAATTTAAAATACATCAAAAAGCTAATGGCGAACTATAACAATCGCTTTATAGTCTATTTACAGTATTTATCTAACTGCAAACTGAATTGTTTACAGAAAAAGCTCACGAAGGACCCTTTTGTAGTCGTAGGGAAGCTGTGATCGTGCCTGACTAGAAGTACATACAAAAGCAATCACTGTGGAAATGCTGTAGTATAAAAATTTAGATAAGACATGACGTTCAGACGGTTGGTAATTAGTAATAACGGTCACTGTAATTGAAACAAGAGTGGATTAAAATATTTATACTAAATGTAGGCAGGCTTCGGCGAAGACTGAAAGGTCTACCAAAAGCAAACGTTAGGTACCAATTCAACGTTTAATTATCTCTGATGCCTCTGATTTTAGAGAATTCGGTACTTAAGACGCATTTGTAGGATGCCTGTATGCACTATTAATTATTATGGCTAAAACGCTGTAGTCATTTACCACTGATCCCCAAACGAAGACCAGCTGAGACTAGGTTTCCCCCAGACCTAAACAGAAGATGCGCTTCGAGGCAAAGCGATGTGGAGTGCTGTTCTCCCCTCCCTCTATAGTTTTAATTTATCAACACACGGAAACCAGAACGTTGAGAAAAAGAATCATACCTGTGCGGAACTTCTCAAAGTACTCTGGTAAGGCAAGATAATTGTTTTGCTGCTTAAACATACACTACCTCAACCACAGTAATCTCAGTCCCTTGTCCGAAGTCAGAAGATGTGAGGATAGACGTAGTTTTTTTCCCCAGTACTGTTTTTGTTTATCAGTTACTAATTTGATTGACTGCAGTTTCATGGGAACACGCACCATAAAGGGCCCCTTCATTTTTATTTTATCTAAAGACCCTGTTTTGTCCTTGCATCAAAATTTGTATTATTTGATATCACGCTTACACTATATCATATTCCTAAAAAAAAATGTGCTTGATCAAATTATAACAAACAAAACATTATAACAAAATGGACAAGAAGACTTCCAACATAAAAGTACTTAGTTTATATTAAAATATATTATTGGAAAATAAAACAATGAACTTGTATAGGAAGCTGTGTGGCAACATAATTTGTACACAATGCTCATAAAGTGAGTACAACAGGATGCCCACTGGGGCCCCACAATAGGTTTGTCCAATCTCATAAACTTTTTCATCACCAGAGTGGTTTGGATCTTTGATATCTTCTCTCCTTATTCTTCAGACTACAGAATGGCTGCTGAAAGGCTGAAGAACCACCCTCGGCACAGGGACTACCTGGAGGGGGTGTCTCAGAGCCAGCTAGAGAAACTTCACATCATCCTGCGAGATCACATGCAGGGCGTCAACCTGGAGCACAGCCTGGCCGCATTCCATTTCAACCCTGACGAAGACTTGAACAAACTGGATGATGAGGAGCTGGCTCGCAAGAAGGGCCAAATGGATGAACTGTTTGAGAAGAACCGCAAGCACAAAGATGATCCTGACTTTGTTTATGACCTGGAAGTGGACTTTGGCAAGACCACCCAAGAAAAGTGCAGTTGGGATGATGAGTCTGATGATGGATTTTAGAACTGTTCTCCAGTCCTTTCCCAAACTTTCTCCAAATCATTAAAGACAGTTTTTTTTTCTGCTTACCACCAGTGATATCTGGCTAATTTTGACATCTCCCCTGTTCTGTTTAAACCCAAAACAATGGAACTGAAAAGATGCCATTCAAGTCAGTCAAAAAAGCAGCACAGAGTCTCCAGAATCAATATGTTGGTTATTCTGAATCATCCACTGATCTCACTGTCGATAGTTCTCAGTTTCTGTGCTTTGTTAGAAAATATAAATTGTCAGTGAAATCAGCGAAGTCTTCATGATAATAGGGAGACATCAGTAGTTTCACTAAATAAAATCAACATTCTGCATGGTTAGATATCACATGTAGTCATGATTAGTGAATTACATGGAACCTGAGAAATGTTTGTGAATATCCTGTGGTAATTTTACACACATATCATGTTCCATTTCAAATGGCAACAAAAGAAATAATGCATTAATAATGGCGTATATTTATTTGGTATAAAATACTGAATTCTGCAAAATACAAAGACTTTGGCTCTTTTATTTGTGGCTTACACCTAAGTGAGTGATATTCACAGTTGAGTATGAAAAAAAGATGCTAAAATCCTATTAAATAAAATTTGAGTGTTCACCAATAAGTAAGCAATACAACAAATATATCTTTGGAAAAAAAACTGTCCACAAAATATTGTTTCATATCATACAAAATATATATATATATATTCATATATGGTTTGAAGCGATGTACTATGGCCAAGTTTTAGATGAGATAAACTATATTATAAAACCAAGCCTGCAGTGTCAAACCTCTTCAGGGGACAATTTCATTCAAAGTGCTTAAATACCTCATTCAGTTGACAAGACACACTGACTGACTGACCATTAGTACCACAATACATTCAAAGATGTCGCAGGTTTTTTTTTTTTTTGAAAATCAGTATAATGAATTTACATTGCTTTGCTTGTTTGGTTTAAGCTAATCAAAACAACTTTTTCTTAAAATTGGTATCAATTGCAGTCATTTATGCAGTGCTGATGTATTAAGGAGGTAGTAACTGAAAATCTGACACATAATTCCTTTTACCACCATTATTTAAGTGGATTTAGGTGTTTAAAACTGTATTCTCAGCAGGCTGTTAATTTGTTTAAAAAATAGTTCTTTATAAAATTGATATTTCAAGTATACTAAAGCCACGATCCAGGATTTCTGAGTATGTTAGTAATGACAATATATACAGTATATGACTTGAGAAGAAGAACTTTCTGATTGGCAATAATCTGTGTAATGTAAACTACACTGCCTTGGCCAATTTACCCAGAGTACACAAATATTACATCAGTGAATGAATCAAGCTAATGGAAAAAGAGTCATCTTAAAATCCAATAGCACAAACAACGTTAAGACAGTAGATGGGGATAATGTTTCCACAAGTGTAGCTATACTCCAGATCCGGATTAGGCCTTTGGAAAAAAAGCTGTATGACCCACCCTTACTATGGAGAGTGACAGAAACTGAAATACATATATATTAAACTATTAAACTACACCAAAAATACGTACATTATTAGTTAAGTATTTCTGAGAATAAGAAATCTCATTTTTTCTTCCTGTCTTGGGTGCATCTCGGACAAAACCTGAAAGATTTGAGAGAGGAGGGAAAAAGATGTTAAGAAACAGAGGAATTTCAGGAGATATTAAATAAAGTAAACTTCCTTTTAACTACTTAAAAGGATCCTACCATTTTCCTTTGGGTTTTGTCGCAAGATCAACACAAGCAAAGTGAAACCACTCAATCGGACACTGAAATCAAAAATGAAAAACAAAGTATTTTTAATCTCTAATGAAAATAGGTGATCAAACAGGTTTTCATAATAAAGATGTGTCAGATTTAATTTTAGCAAATTAGTAAAACTACGGAAACCTACATCTGGGTTATCACATCCAATCATCTCCCCATATGACACCTGATGGCACAGGCAGTATGTGGGCTCATTGGGATCGACTGGCATATCCAAAACGTCTGATGGCTGCATCGGCAGAAGAGCGTCACTCAAGTCTGGACTGAAAGACCAACATAATATATAGAGCATGATTAGAATTAAACATAAATAAACTAGGGTTGAAATCAGTGAGTCACTGGCAGCCTGAATAAACACTGGGTGTGTGAGCTGTGTAAGCTGGAATCTAGTAAACCCTTGGCCTGACTGAGCCACCAGCCCCTTGTTACCTGTTTTTCATTTTTTTCTTTCTGGGAGAATCTTCATCGGAACCTTTCCTTCCTCTTCCCCTGGATCCACGTTTCTCTCTCAGCCCCCGGGAATCACCTTCTATGGAAAATATTTACATTTATAGATGTGCATACATTTGTTTTGCAATGTCTTATGATGAAAGCCTTTCAGTTACCCAACTTACTTTTCAGTGTTCTTCCCTCTGTACTTTCGTAGCCGCTCACTTCCAGTTTCTCCTTTAGCTCATTCTCAAAACGCGCCAGATCTGCATCCAGTCTGCGGATGTGTTTGTCCACCTATGGTTAAAGGATTTTATGCAGATTAGAACCTGACTGTGTGTGAGGTAAACTAATAAATACATTGTGTGTGACTTTGTTTATATTCAACAATCTGACTATATAAAACCTTGAGACCAAATACCGGTATGTCTGTTTCAGACTAACCATTTCGTATGTCTGCATTGCAAGCTGGACTTTGTCATCGCTGAACTCTTTGCACTTGCTGTAGGCATTTTGGATCTTCTGCAAATGTTCCACTCTCTCTTCTGAAGCCAAGTTCTTCACATTTGCTATGTACTCTTCTGCCAATTTGTCAATCTCCCCTTTCTTTTCTGCACAACAACAAGATTATTACAGTGCTGGGAAAACAGAAAAAACTTCTTAAATGTACAACACAGTAATGATAAACTTAAAAGGCCCTGCAGGACCAACACTCGCACAGCTGTTTTCAGTTACTGTATCCAACAGATACTGTATTACTCCACAGACGACATTTTGTCATGTCAAAATACACTGGTGTAATTAATAATAGTTTGGGTGTGCTAGATCCAAGGTCCTGATATTGTACATTCTAACTCAAACTGGTTTATTGGGACAGTTTAAGGAACTCACCCATCATTGTTATCACTTAAACCTATGCTTTTGTTTCAATGACTAGTCACAATATCTGCCATGAAGTTACCAAACTTCACAAAAGTGAAAATCAAAAAGGCACTATTTAAGATGATGCCAATCAAGTTCAGTCTGTGTACGTCCATACTACCCTGAGAAGAGGTCTAATCAGGCAAAATGGCTGATAACGTGCATGTAGGCCATGTGTGTGTAGGGGCTTTAATCCATTAGCATGTGAATAATAATAATTTTATGAGATTAAATGATCACCTTCAGTCCTGTTGTCCAGGTCCCGCATTAAAGTAAAATTTCTCTGTAGCTCACATGGTAGGTTTTCAATACCTACGAAAGAGAATGACATAAGGATGAAGGAAATGAAGACATTATTTTTCCAGTAAATTGATATCACGTCACTCAAGGTAGGAAATTTAAGGTACTTAAAATTCAGCTGTTTTTTTTTTTCATGTTGAACCTGCAATAATTCATTCTTTGCTAGCAATATTAAATCATATGACCAAAACCAAAAATTGTCACAGCTCTGCAGCACAGTTCATGCAAACTATTAACTATCAATCAAAAAATTCAATTGCGGTACATAAATCCAATACAGTATATATTTCTATACCACCAAAAATATTCTGCTATAAAAAAGCAGAGGAAATAACTGCCTTTAGGTGCCTTACAATGCATTCACCATCATTTACATGTAACATGCATTTGGGTTGATGCTTTTCTTTTTGTTTTTTTTTTAAATCACGAGTGAGTTGAAGACGCACAGACCGCTTTGGGACGTCTGTGCAACGTAAATCTGAATATGCCATGTATTATATTTAGCACAAAAAGAGAGGTGGGTGAGCTGGTAGCGACCACACTAAGACTCGCGTCCTCTCTCGCAGTGTGTCAGTGCTTGTGTGCTTACTCTGTGTGACGCACTTCAAACACCCCGCCCCGGCGCGTAAACGGTTACGGGAAACGCGGTTACCAACAGGTTACAAACGCATGTTGTTTGCCATTATAAAACAAACATAAATGCAGACTAAAATGGACACCGTTCAAGAAAGTTGACTGTGACGTTAACGTTTCAAACAACCTTATATAACCACTGCTGCTTACCTAGCTATTAGCTATATCGATGTGACAGACTATGAAACGCACACCGCCCGCTAGCTAACTACAGTTAACTCTGTTAATGAGTGACATTAGTCCCACTAAAGGTTACACTAGCCTCTGAGGGAAATTAACACTCCACATGGAGAGTTTGCCGAACTTTATTACGCCGAAATCTATATCGCGATGCTAATTAGTTAGCCGGCGAGCTAATCGTTAGTAACCTAACAGCTACTTGCTAACGCACTGTACTGCTATCTGTCATCCACCCAACGAAAAAGTCTTCAGTACTGTCAAACTAAACAAACCTCAAACAGACATAACATGTGAACAGTGTTGATACTAGTGCAGTATATTCCCGGATACTCACTGTCAAGATAATGTTCCAAGTATATTGCAGTCGCCATTTCAGTTTAGCTATTTAGCTTCTGCGTTATTCTGCTTAGCTCTCAAACTGTTAGCCGGAGAGCTGCTTGTTTTGTACCCCTAGGTTGCCCGTTGGTAAGTGGTTAGGAGATACTGCTTGATTCTATCTGCGGTGGTAAGCTTCTCCAGGCGGGAATAAAACAACGCTCACTACTGCAGAGAGGCAGAATCAAGTTTCCCTCCAGCACACATGCACTCAGAACCCGTACAGGATACAAATTCTCCGCCTGTGTGAGCTTGTGACTCGCATGCGCAGCGGATTGCGGTCTCTCCAGATGTTATGTGCGAATCGCATACAGCATAAATCAAATAAAACATTTCCCAGATCAGTCATTTAACCTCAGTAAATATGTTTCGCTCATTATGTCCATTGCTATAGTGCCCACTGCAGTGTATACATCTTATTCACTTGCTCTAACACCTCTCAGTGTGTTCTTCACTCAGTTGAGAAAACACCTATTTCACCCGGGCAAAAATCCCCCAAAAACATATATGATAATTGTCTGACGGCTGATGAGTTTCATTATCAGCCGTCCCCTCTCTGACGGTACACACCCTTATGTACAGTTATTTACACATAGCTCGTCCATCATGTGAGAGCAAAGCGAAGAACGGAACCTTAACGAGCGCGCCCTCGCCGCGTTTGCTAGCACGTTCGGACGCCGTCAGCTGAGGAGTCACGTCATCCAAAACAAACGCCCCCCCCCCTTTCTCCACGGAGACTGAACATTCGTGAAGATGCTCCGTGGGCGGGGCTAACGGAAACTTTCGAGGAGGAAAATAACGGCCGTGTCCGGGCTGTGTCCTCTCCGGTTTATCGGTCACGTTTTTCCGCTCCAAGGAGGGCATCGTCTTTTGTGTACATCTCACTTCCGTGTTTGCCCTATCCTCACGAAAGGTTCTAGCTTTTCTCTTTTTCTCAAGCACGCAAACAATCGAGTAAGTAAGCAACATACACACTGCCTTTACAAATTAATGAACGGATGTCGTTGGCTAAAAGGAGCGGTTTTAGTGCTTTAGCTAACCATGAACACTGAACTAGATCAGCTCGCTACTGGTATGTTTACTCCAACCACGTTAGCTAACTTCGATTAATGCTACGTTATAAGGACCACAAGCTAAAGTTAGCAATTGCTTGTACATAGTACTCGGTCTTTGTGCTTGCATTATTCAACACGCTCTCCCTATTCCAGATTATATCAATAAGAAATGAGAACGCCTTTTCACGAATGCCCTATAGTTACTTGAGGCCAATATCAGTTACCATTAAGTTAGCCACTGTACTTTGAGGGCCAAAATAAACGACCGGCTAACTGATCGATATTGCTTTAACATTAAAGTTAAAGTCCTGGCACTGACAACTATTTACATTATGTTCTACTTAGGTTGTATCAAATAAACATATGCTGTCAAGGTTTCTGTACATCTGCTCATATTAAGTTACACAGTCAAACTTTGTTAATACCTATTGTTGCTGTTATTGTGGCCTTCAAACTTGACCATTGTATTATTTATTTTTTTAAATAAAGCCTTTATATTTTGTTCTAAAATATCTTTGTGAAAGTATGCTAATAGTGCTAACAGTCACGAGGTTTGTGTTGCTAAGCCACGCCCAGTCACCAGCCCATCATTTGCTTCATTACGAAACAGATACTTATATATATGCACACGTCTTATGTATATGTATTGTACTGTTATAGGTGTTACTTCCAAGATGGCTATGGTGAAGAGTGGTTGGCTCCATCGACAAAGTAGGTTGTCATAAATACACAGCTGAAACAGATAAAAAACAGATTTTTAATAAATATTGTCTTATCCAGAGAGTAAAGATGGTGTGGCATTTGGTTTGAAATCCTGTGTAAGTAAATTCAGTTTGAACTGAACTTGACTGTAATCTTTTTTACATTAAAGGTACCATACTGCGTCGGTGGAAAAGAAACTGGTTTGACTTGTGGGCTGATGGACGACTTGTTTTCTATAATGATCAACAACGCCGTGACATGGAGGATGATATTCACATGAGGGTCGACTGCATTAACATCCGCAGCTCTGCTGCATGCCAGGGTACCTATCATCTGTTGCATGATGATGTGATTGGCTCACACTTACAGCACTGACTTTTGCTCTTACTTTTAAACCTGTCCCCTTTCTGTTTGTCCCTCTGTGCTGCTTCTCAGAGCTGAACCCACCAGAGGGGAAGACACGCGATGCCTTGCTCCAGATAGTGTGCAGAGATGGACGGGTCATCAGCCTGCGTGCAGACAGTGCAGATGATGCTCTGTAAGACAGCTCGTACATGCCATGTCATTATATCTGTTTAATGAATTATCTTGGCCTCTCTCTTTTTGCTTCCATGTTGATGAAGTTGAATGTTTTAATTTTAGATATTCTGTGTATTTTCAGCGCAGACATTCATTTTATTCCAAGATGACATGGTTTCCACTTTTTGTTGCAGGGCGTGGACCATGGCACTTCAGGATGCCAGAATTAATGCAGTGAGTTTTCTGCTACATCTTACATTATTGGGGTTTTGCTTTGTTTACCAGCAGAAGAATAGGAAGCTGTCTGTCTTTATCTGTCTATAAACTCTGAGTTATACCTTTTGAAAATACTATGCTATGAACTAAGACAGACTCAGAACATAAGATTGGAGGGCAGAGATATTTTCTTACGGGTTTCTGGCTGTGTTAGACAACTCTCTTCTCTTTGTCATCATTTGTTATAATAACTTCAATACAGTTGAAGGGACTGCCTTTACAGGGTTTTGTCAGTCTTCTCTGCAATTTACTTTTTTCCTTTATATTATGCAGATCAGTTTTGTTTGGTGTACATTCTCCAATTTCAGGTGTTTTTTGGTTTTTAATATTTTTAGGTGGTAGCTGCTCCTCAGATCAGCTTTGCACAGGAAGTGATGGCATCTGCTCCACCCCCTTACTCAGAATATGCTCCCCCACCTCAGGTAAAAGGCATAAACAGTGTGCCTATGCATTTCAGGCTTCAAGTTTTTTTCCATAATAAATTGTTCAAACAAGTTCTTTGACCCTCTGAACAGAATTGTTTTTTCAACATGTGTATGTCACATTTAATCACTGTTTATGTTCTACTATGCGGTTTGGCTTGGTTTGACATGATCATTCTTAGGAGAAAACAAAGTGATAAAGCTTGGAAAAATCCAAAAGTAAATGGGTGCTACATAACAACACATAATACCATAGTCTACTGCCATCTACTGGTGTGGTGATGGAAGTGTTTCAAAATGCTATTAAATAGTTTTTGTGAAACTCTTTTAGTCTTGTGAAGGGTTTGTTAGCACTGACTGTTTTCTGTCACGCTTCACCAGGCTTATGCTCCAGGTCCATATGGAGACTATGCTGCACCTCCTCCACATGCTACTCAGATTGTGTACTCTGCTGACAGGCAGCCCTACGCTGTTGCTTATCCGTATCAGTACCAAGGTAAATATTTCTCAGCATATGTGCAGAAGTAAACTGTTGTTGTTGTTTTCTCTGGTTCATCCATGTTCCTGAGGGAGAACTTGACTCCTGTTCAGCACCACATTGAATACTGAATTTGTGCAGTTTATCAAATCATTGAGCCCAAACTGATGATACCAAAATTTTACATTCTGATCACACGTGCAACACGCAACAATATTGTAAAACTTCATTTAAGGAAGTTTAAATTTCATCATTGCAAACTTCATTGAAACTTCATGTTTTCTCTTTAGGTGGGTACCCTGCCCCTGGAGTGAACCATGTTATTATTCGGGAGCGCCGGCACGATGATGGAGGAGATGTAGCTTTGGGCATGCTTGCTGGAGCGGCGACTGGTTTGGCACTCGGCTCTCTCTTCTCTGTCTTTTAATGTCTTGATTCATGTACACCTAGTAGCACATCGTTCCCCCTTGTTTTCACAGCATTTGGCTTCTTCTTTGTGCCATCACATGAGTTGGAGTGAAATATGTCTGTTGGGCTACTTCCATCGATGAAGCATGATTGTGATGGGCAGGCAAACTGCTCTTTATATGCCCTATATATACATTAAATACTGTTAGCACTTTCTCGGATGCCCCGTGTGGCAGTTCCCCTCTCCCCTTGTGTTGTCTGAATATGAATGTTCTTAACCAAAAAAATACAACATTTATTCACTTTTAAGAGTTATTTAAATGACAGGAAAGATGCCTCTCCTTGTATGTGCACTTCAGGTCCTCTGAGCTAACGTCTCAGTCAGGTTTGCTTCTGTTTCATGGAGAACATTTGCAGAATTAACTGTCACAAATTGGTGTTTTTTGTTTGTTTGTTTTTTTACAGGTTTTGTGTTCATCTGTTTGCTGTACCTTATTTGACTGTGTTTTACTTGTCCATTTTGGTTGTGAATATTTTCAGTGTTTCCTGAGCTCCTCGGGTTATTTGTGGTAGCAGCAGGCTGAGGTGAGAGCCATGTAAAGAGGAATGTGTGCACACAAAGCAATAATCACTTTCATTGTAGCATTTTGAAGAAGGAGTTTGAAATTTTTGGGTGATTTTTTTTTGGGGGGGGGGGGGTGATTCTTCACCACAAGTAAGTCTGTGTATGATGAAACACTGACAATTACATGATGTGCTTTGAAGTGAAAAGGGATGCCACTCCTCTTGACTCATACATGTATTTGCATGCATTATTTATGGTCCTTTTTTCATTGGCAGCTGTTGAATCATACTTTTCAGCTGAAGAGTGTATCTACAGGTCTTAAATTGATGTGAGATGAGTTGTGTTTCTCTTACCAGTGTACTAATTTAATGATGATGTACCCTGCATTTAAAATAAAAAATATATGACAGTTAACTAAGAGATGTATTTTAACAATTAAATATATTCGCATAGGTAATAATGACTCGTGTTTTTTTTTTTGTTTGTTTATTTAACCCTGAGACCTTTGTTCACAGAACATGTTGTTTAGGATACAATGAAAGTGCAAATGACCCCCTTAAGTAATATTCACGTAACCAAAAAGTAACCTCTATAAACCCCAAAAGAAAGTCTTCAGTAAAGGCATATTTCAGATCAAAAGGCAACACAGTTTGAGCACATTTACAGGATCTATAAACAAATCAGAACATAACTGACTATTCAAGTCTGAAAGTTGTGCATAGACAGTGCTGCTCAATGTCTACACATATAAATCAAAATTCAGACATGCTTTTAAAAGCATTTATATACAATATTTTACGAGCCTAATAAAATTCAGAAATTGTAGAAACCCAGAAAACCCTTTTTGAAGCTGATATTGCCAACTTTGTATGTAGTACAGTTTATTCACTGATGCTGCTTTTAAAATGGCCTCACACCTGTTTGTGCATAATATGTGCATAATTACATCCCTCAAACTGAGTAGGTGTCAATCAAAAAGAACCATTCAAAGGTTACTTACATGTTTTAAAGAGACTACAGTATAAGTTCACATTTACACAAATCCCACCCTGAGCCTAATTCTATCTAAGCCTAATACAAGTCCCCCTTAGACTACAAGAGGTACATAGTGTTGGAAAGGTACATTTACCCACTGTAGAATCACCACTAACACTACACTGACCGATAGAAATTATCCTAAAATTTAAAAAAAAAAAAAAAGTTTGGTTTGACACATGCAAGATAAAATCAGTAATTAAAAGAAATATGAAAACTTGCAAACGTATAGATGTAAACATGAGCCTCAGTGGATTGATATAATAAATAGGAAAAAGTTGATTAGTAGATTGAAAAGTAATCAATTAGGCTTTTGATCACCAATTAATCGTATAAGTAAGTTTTAAGAACAGTAAACATTTGCTGTCACAGCAGGAAAGCACTGACATTAGTTACTTTAATGTATATTTAGGGTATTTTTGACAGCCAAACTAAGAACTTTGGGCTCCAGTAGCCTTTTATATACCTACAGATTAATCGATCAATCAAACCCATAACTGACAGAGGAAATAATTGTGAGTTGCAGTCCTATGCATGAGTGTGAATAGTGCTACCCTTCTTGACCAAAATCTTCAGTAAACTTCTTCAGCTTCTCCAAGTCCTGCTCATTCACTGTTGGCTTGGTGTTTGTCAGTGACCTCAGCATGTCAGCCTGTAGAGAGGGGTCAGAATAAATCCTGATCACTGTAGTGATATGTTTTTATTTATAACACTGGTCCACAGATGACCTTTTGTAGAATTTTAAAACTTACATGCACACATTTTCGTTTCTGAGTCTGTTCTTACCATGGACACGACCGGTTCCAGAAGTTTGTCCCCAGGAACGTCAATCCACGTCATCTGTACGGCGTTGGGATCTCCCGGAGAGCATGGAGTCAGGAGGTCCTCCACCACGACACCCGGATTGTTCCATGATGAGCCCCGAACCTTAATTAGAGTGTATGTGTGTGGACAGACAGAAAGTTTAGAGTGAAAAGGAGAAAATGTTTTATAACGTAATACTTTTTCCACATGATGTCTGTTCACACAGTTCCATGTGTTTACATTCAGTGTAGAAAATCATTTTACCATCCTCACTATTATTGATAGTTACAAACTTGTTACCAACCAGTTGTTTATTTACAGATCCAGCAGTCGTGGAGTTGTCATTAGTTTAGAGTCATTATTGTGTCCATCTGATAAATTTAAGTTCACTTTGTTTTAGCTCCATTTTTCATCTGGATTCCCAAAAGGTTTGAAATAGAACAGGTAGGATAACAAGAACAGGTGAAGAACAGGTGAAGAACAGGCGTTGCGTTTACCTTTTTGAAGTGAGTGGCTGACTGAACCTTCCTGACAGGCTGCATGAGGGCGTCCCTGACAATAATACTGACGTCAGCCCCAGAGTAGCCCTCTGTCTTTTTGCCCAGAGTGATGAAGTCGGCCTCTGTCAGGTCATTGGGGGTGGATCCCAGATGCAGTTTGAACATGAAGGAGCGGGCGTGTTCTTCAGGCAGAGGAATGTAGATTCGCTTTTCAAACCTGAGATACACACAAAAGATTCAGTCAGCCATTATGAAGAATTTAAGCCCTTAAGTCCAGATAGTTTTCCCTTA
Source organism: Toxotes lorentzi (assembly GCA_037833715.1). Classification (NCBI taxonomy): domain Eukaryota; kingdom Metazoa; phylum Chordata; class Actinopteri; family Toxotidae; genus Toxotes; species Toxotes lorentzi. The sequence goes on along the minus strand of JBBMJY010000022.1, from coordinate 3,812,986 downwards.
AAATCTTGTCTAAAAAAAGTTGTGGACTGTGCCTGAGAGGTGACTGATTAGAGATTATTTTAATATAAGTCAAACTAACCTTCTCCTGATAGCGGAGTCCAGTGTCCATGGTATATTCGTGGCTCCCAGGACCAGGATTCCGTCATTATCATTTCCAACACCTGAGAGGAGAATGACATTCCTGCACTTATAAACAACGTACTGCTTTTCAGATCTGAACTGAGGTCATCAGGTTTCACTTCCTGCTCACCCTGCATCTGAACGAGGAACTCCGTCTTGATCCTGCGCGCTGCCTCGCTCTCGTTCTCGCTCCTGGATCCACAGAGGGAGTCGATCTCATCAATGAAAATGATTGATGGTTTGTGTTCTCGAGCTAAAGTGAACAGGTTCTTCACCAGTCTGAGGAAAGACAGAGGTGGAGAATCAAAACATGTTTATTAGAGTTTCCCATCATGTTCTCATCATATAAAGAACTGGGGCCTCACTTTTCGCTTTCCCCCAACCACTTGGAGACGAGGTCGGAGGAGGAGATGGAGAAGAAGGTGGAGTTGTTGGCTTCTGTGGCTACCGCCTTGGCCAGGTAGGATTTTCCTGTTCCTGGAGGGCCAAAGAGAAGGATCCCCCGCCAAGGAGTTCGCTTTCCTACACAAATAATATCAAATCATTAAATACTGTTCACATCAACACAGTTATATCACAAGGTTTAAAGCTGAAGGTTTACAAACCTGTGAACAGATGAGGGAATTTGATAGGCAGGATGACGGCTTCCTTTAAGGCTTCTTTGGCCCCTTCAAGTCCAGCTACATCGTCCCACTTAATGTTTGGCTTTTCCATGACAATGGCACCTATGAGAAATGAGTTTGATAAACCCTGTATAGACTAAAGTATTTACCTGATGTATGTTTCTTAAAATGAAAAAAATGCTGTGTCATTCACCTGAGAGCTGATTTTGGAACTTCTTCTTCTCTCTGTCTTCCCCTTCATCACTTTCACTCCTGAAATTTAATGCAAACAGCTCACATGATGATTTATTTACACCTTAGTGAACACTAAACAATGTTTTGCATTTACAGTTTATTAAAGGTCCCATAGTTTCCTAAAGTGTAAAATCTTATGAAGATTCTTGGTAAAAATTATAAGGAAAATGGAGGCAGTGTTAAAAACAAAAACACGCTGAAGTACATGTTCAATATTAAATGACTATAAATGTGAGTTTAAATGTATCTAAGTGAGTCAGAATTTAGCAGGCCTTTCATGGAAATTCTCTTGGAAATAAACTTCTTTAAAAGTGTTTGATCACTATTAGTGGGACTGCATTTTGTTTGTTGCTCTTGCACTTGACACACATTCCTGCTGCAGTTTTCACAGTATTGCCCTGAACTACAGGGGGCAGTAACACGCTAAGAAACGCAGCAATGCACCAACAAAGGCAGAGAAGAAGACTGTAACTATTTATAGAAATGGTCTTTGCAAATGAGGAAGAAAATGAATTCAACACATTTGTTAGACCTTGGGGACACATGCAATGTGTTTTGGTGACTAACACAATATAAAAATAACTTGTTTACAAGAAAACTCCACAGAGCACCTCTAATAAAACTAACTAAACTCAATTCACCCCAATCTTTCACTGGAAAATTAAGGGATCTATACAAATGACCCTGAATCCAAACGAGTGCTGAAGAAAGTCACAACAGACACAAAAACTGTGATATTAACTTCTCACCCTTTGTCATCAGACTCTTTGACAGGTTTGGCTGGAGGACTCTTCTCCTTCTTCCTCAGATATTCCTTCAGCTGCTCAGCTCTGTCCAGGTAGTCGGTACACTTGTCCCTGATGCTCTGCTTTGCTCTATCACCCTGAGCCTCATCTGAAGCAACAACACAGTAGGGGCTCTACATTAACCACAATGTGGTGTAGAGCAGCATGAACTGAACACACAGCTCACAGTTTGTATGACCACATCAATCCAACACTATTTCAGTTTGGTGTCATTTCCATGTGATTAAATAAAGGTGAAGACGGTGGATGAGTGCAGGTATTTAACAAACTAAAGGAGAAGCTTTTCACATACGTTATAAATCAGCTGTGGACAACAGATAAGAATGACTAGAACACATTTACAAATAAATACAAACGGATTTACCAACATTCCTACTTAAAGCACCATAAATGTTAATGTTTCATGCCGATTTAAAAGTCCCTACTGGCTGTTAGTTAAAACGGTTTAATTACATTTTAAGTATTATTCCATGTATAGCTTGATCTTGTTGATAAAAACATCAATAGGTGTCACATGTCAGGGTCCTTACACTTGACAACATGAAGGAAGTACTGCACTGCATGCTGATAACATCTGAGTGCTTCTTCATAGTTTTTGGCTTTGTCTTCCTCTGCAGCTTTGCTGGCCAGATCTATAGCTTTCTGTGAACAACACACAACATGAAACAGAAAGATTTAAGCCACAACTTTCTAATGAGGTACCTTTTAAAAGCTTTATACATAGTAATTAATGGTGTTATTAATGATTTATGAATAATTTACACATGCATTATTATAAGAAGCTTATAATACAAACAACTTCTGGGTGTGATAAATCTGAAAACTGTCGTTCATTTATTCCATGTGATAATAATGTTGTTATAAATGTTCGCAATCCATTAAATAATAATAATAATCATCAGTTTAAATTATTAATAAAGCCATAAGTTACACATTTAAAGCATTTACAAAAAGGTCCATTAGTGGAGAGCAGTACTGAAGAGACACTGGTAGAATAAATACTCAGATCATAAACTTAAGTAAAAGTACAAATATGCAATATCACCAAAAGTAACAAGTATCAAAAGTAAAAGTATTCATTCTTCAGAAAAACAGCCCCTCTGACTGATATTACTATAAATTACAATACGAATGGTTCTATGATTGTTATATGGATCAGTATAAACAATCATGATATGCTTGTTATATATAGTTCAGTAGTTTAGTCCAGTGGTTCACAACCTAAGGGCCAGGCCGAGTCCCACGGGTGCGGGTCCCACTACCCACCTGAGGGGTAGTGAGATAATTAATGGGAAGGGAAAGAAAAAAAAGTTCTCCTACACAAATTTATATTTATATTTGTATTTTTTTTCTCTAATCTCATCTTTTTTTGTGTGAAATATTGGCTAGTTTCTGGCCTTACCTTGGAAACTTTGGAACAATTACTTGTGAAACCAGTGGACACGTTGAGAGGTGTAAATCACTCTTCAGTGTAACTGCTAACAACGCACACACATCTGAAACATGACAAAGGGCTCCAACAAGACCAAAGACCTGCCACATAACTGTATGTTCTGCCTGAAATGTAGTGGAGTTTACTTCAGTACAGCACTACAGTAAATGTGCTCAGTTGCTTTCCACCAACTAAAAGGGATTTTTCACACTTATTAATAACCGATTAACTGATCCATGAAGCAGGTTTTATTAATGGTTATTTTATAACCATTAATAAAACCATTCGTTGTTAATTAAAAACCCAGATACCGACTTCAGTTCACCTTATTAAGTTATTGTATGTAGTTTTGCTCGTACTTTGATCATTTAAACTGATTAAATCTGAGTGTCTCCTCGTCTCCTCTGATCAAACAGTCTTATGCAACAGCTTTGTCAAAGTTTGTCACTCACCTGTAAATTACTACCAGCCATGAGCGCTTGTGATGTCGGTCCAACTTTTACCCGTCGTTTAAAACTAAAGCTATAAACAGTCTCTCTCTGTCGTCTTTTAACCCTATTTGCTACTCATGTCTCATTTTGGAACAGCTTCGATCCTGACGGTTTCTCTCTCTTCCGCATCAACAACGAGCTGACTGTCATTTCCGCGGTGGTCACGTGACAGTGCTATCGTCTTCTTGGATAGCTGCTGTGTTTTCATTCATGTTTTTGAACTACGATCATTCAAGGTCACTACATAGATGTAAATATTTACAATTAATTAATTTACTTTAAAACGAACAAACAAACAAACAAACAAAAAACCTGGAAGACACTTCAACCTCACCACAGGTGAGTTACAGGTGTCAGGTGTGTACCTGACAATACTGACCTCTGGTGAATATTATTCATCAGAACTAATTCATAGGTTTTCTGTAATATGGAATATTTCCTCGTTGTTTTGCTTGTGTAACTGCACATTTTCCCTCTGTAAAGCCTGCTCATACATCCATCATATAAATGCAAAGCGCCACTCCTGCGTTAAGTAACAAATTTACACTTTATTACATTTATTAAAAAGGCAAATAAATAGTGTGCAAAATATCTAGAAATCTTACCACCTGGGGATAAACAAAAATAAATGAATATAATGTATAACACCAGTGTGAAGGAGACACATGTGAAATGCATGTGGCAGACATTGTGGCATTTTGGTAGCACATTGTGTTTCTAAGTATTTAGTCCAGGTTTATTCAACACATGACAGCAATGAAAAGCAAGCACCATGTTCAGCACATGTTGTGTTTGTATGGATTTGTCACTGTGTTGTAGCTTTATTTTCCCCTCACATCAGTGTGGTACAGGCAGGCATGACAGCAGGCATCTGAGTTGTCATCAGCTGTCTCTTGCAATCAAGTCTTTTGGACGTAAAACTTTGAGGATGCGATCACTCTTAGTAAGATCTGCAGGGAGTTCATTATTCTGTAAAACACATGTGAGAAAAAGTTAATAAGCTCACTTATGTTCTGTCTGTTTGTCATCTCCTCTGTCAAATGTAAATGCCTCACCTTGTTGGCTAGTGTTGGGTCTGCGTTGGCCCCGAGCAGCAGCAGAACAGTTCGCAGATTTCCACCCATAACAGCAGCATGAAGGGCAGTGGAGCCATTCTGGAGACAACAAATAAACAGGGATTTTGTTACCTTCAGACGGACAGAGCTGGGCTATCTGTTCCCCGTTTCTAGTCTTTATGCAAAGCTAAGCCAAACCAGGTGCTAATGGTAACTTTATATTTACTGTACAGACATGAGTGTTATCAATCTTCTCCTCTAACTCTCAGCAAGAAAGCAAATGTGGTTATTCACGCAGAATGTCCAGATATTCCTTTAAAAAAGAACATCTGTAACAGTGTCCTCTACCTTGAGAAGGCCGAGTGAAGGAGAAAACCTAAGGAGCTCCTCGATGACGCTGTTGTGTCCCTTTAATGCAGCTTTGAATAATGCTGTTGATCCATCCTCAAGAGAGAGAAAAGAAAACATTGCAATTATTTTGTATTAATCTCCACTCAAGGTCCACTTGCTTGCTATGTAGCTTTTGCAGTTGTACACATCCAGTTATAGAGGAACATGATCATTCATTTGTAGTCGTGTGTCCATCTACGTGATGAATGTAAGTCTAACATTCATTCTTCTTTTAGCTCTGTTTTTGTTTTCTGCCAAGTTATGAGGGAAATTTGTCATAGATGAACATAGATGGTGCTGGGCTGTTTGTGTTCAGTGGGTTTTTACAGTGGTTGAAAAACAATGAGCTGAAAGATGATAAATCCTTTCACATACAAGTATTCATATGGTCCATTATTAATGTAAAATATTGATTATAGCAGCTTTAAAGAATAATGAAAAGTTTGAAAAGCCACAGTTGTGTGTGATGAGGTTGAGACCTGGCAAGTAAATGGAGATTAACTGCTGTTTGTTGAGCGTGAACTGTGAGCCTCTGCCTACAACTGTTATTCTACATCATATATTCGCTTTGGCAGTGTAGGAAAGCTGCTGACTAGTCTCGTGTATGGACATGGTGAAGAAATTACATCAATAAATAAACCACTTATGTGCACTTTTATGTAGTTTAATAATTCAAAATGAACAACGTACTTGTCTGTCAGCATCCCGATCTGCACCACGTAGGAGTAGCACCTTCACCACGTCACTGTGACCCATTTGTGCTGCCATCCACAGGGGGGCAGTGCCATCCTGGAAAACACGTGGATGAGGAAGGGGGACGCAACGACAGAGTGCATAAGAGGGAGGAGGTGAAAAGAAAAAAAGAGGATTATGCAGACACAGGTGGAGAGACAAGGATGTGAAAGAGGAGCTGCGAGCTAAAGAGGGAGATGCTGTGTGACTGTGTCCTTTAAATCCTTCAAAATGCAAAAGAGGCAAGGACATTACCTCCCTCGCTTGGTTAACCTTGGCACCAGAGGCAAGCAGCTGACGAATCACAGTCACATGACCCCCCTGGGCAGCAAGGAAAAGAGGAGTGGCTCCATCCTGAAACACACAAGACTCATCTCATACACAGGGTAACACTTGTGTCCTGTATTTGGTTTCAGTCATGTCTGACTCAGCAGTCTACAGAAACCTGAGAGGCTGGATTCCAGCTGCTGATATTATGTGAAACTAACCATCAGACAAGGAGGCTTAACACAGGGCCATGTAGGGAGACTGACAGTGAGAGGAGACAGGCCTACAGAGAGGGCGAGGATGAAAAATGGGCTCACGTTCAGCTGATCATGAACATTGGCTCCATTCTTCAGCAGGGTGTCCACCACCTTGGAGTGTCCATACTGAGAGGCGACGGTGAGAGCCGTGCCACCGTCCTGCCACAAAAACAGAGGACACCCAAGAAAAAACAGATATTTTAAGTAACAAGCTGCATTCAGCAGAATAAAAAGAAAAAAAAAGGTGAAAGTCAGTACTGAGAGCTGCAGAGAGAACGTATCTAAGGTAGCAGCCTGAGCAGCATATTCTGTGCATCCTTTTTGTCTCTTTATTTCTACACGAAGCACTCTGAATCACAGTCTGAGATAACACCCGGTATTACAAAGACACTGATGCACGTCACTGTGCCCTGCAGCATACCTTCGTCTGGAATTCAGTGGAGGCACCGAATTCAAAGAGGAGCTTCACGACGTCATGGTGTCCCTGCTGGGAGGCGAAGAACAGGGCAGTAGAACCTGTCTGGAGAGGGCGATACAAAAAGATACTGCTGTTGTCATTATACTTAAACTTTACACCAATGATTAAAACAACTTTTCATGTTTAAATGAATTTGAAATTTGGAATACAAAATGATCAAATTAAGGCCTGTGCTCTCAGGTTTTTTGCCAGTCTGTTCTTATTCTCAGCCACAAGGTGTTTTCTTATAGCCAAACTACTTTTCAAATACAAAACAAACATTACTGACACTTAATTCAAAGGAACAGTTTGACATTTTATGGAATATGCTTATTACCAAGACTTAAATAAGACAATTGATACCACTCTCACGTGTGTGCGCTAAACATGCATGTATAGCCAATTAGCTTAGCTTAGCACAATTGGAACAGGAAACTTGTTTGGCCAGTACAAAGCTCCGCTGCCCCAGATGCAGGACTCAGAGGAGAAGGACAAGCCACCACCACCACCTCACTCCCCCCACCCACCCAACACCCCCCACTGTACTAGTCCACTTTAACCTTTAAGAGACATTGAACTTTGAACTGGACTAACAATCTTCTGCACTTTATGTATATCTTTAAAAAGACTGTATAATATACAGACTGTAAATATTCCAACCTGCTATCACAGCACCTTCAGAGTTTACCGATTCTATTCTTATTTTATTTTATTCCTATGTATCTATTTTATTCTTTCATTTTATTCTATGCTATTATTGTGTTAACTGTGTAAACTGCTCACGTGCCTTGAATTGCCCCCCAGGGGACAAATAAAGTTCTTTGATTTGATTTGATTTCTATTTCTGTGCTAGCTGCTGGTTAGCTTAGCTTAGCTTAGCACACAGACTGGTAAAAAGGGGAGATGGTAAAGCTGGCTCTGTCTGAAGGTAAAAAAAACATCCACCTACCAGCACTTCTAAAGCAAACCAATTAACAAATCATATCTTAATCCCTCCTTAGTCCCAAAACTAAAAATGACAGTCTGTGGTTTTGGGGGGTGGCTCTGCTTGATTACAGATTCACTGCGACCCTCTGCAGTTTTTACCCCAGAAAAATTTGTTTCCATGGGCTTGCCAGTTATTTTCCCATCATACCTCTCTCTGGTAGTTGATGTCGGCTCCTTGCATGATAAGTTCTTTGACACACTCATAGTAGCCGCTGTATGACGCCACCATCAGTGCTGTCGTTCCATACTGAAAAGAAACAGATTATAACTTTAACCTTTTAGGGTGTTGTGCTGAAAACCACTTTAAATGTGGTGACACAGCTACTACATTATGGAGTTTTTCCAGTTTCACACAACACCCTCACCCTTTACTATGATGGCAAAAAAAAAAAAAACATAACACGGATGTGACATTGTGATGCACACACACTCTGATTCTCTCCCTACCACAGGGGGGTTATGGTTAATGCGAGCAGCTGAGCAGCCAGGACATGCAGCGTTCATACACTGTCTCTGCAGTCTGCGTCCACACGGCCGCTGTTGAGCAGCAGCTGAAGTAGAGCCAAGTTCCCCTTCCTCGCTGCCCAAAACACGGCATTAGCCAGGGGTGTTTCCTTCTGGAGAGTAAATACACACAACAAACACTGACCTTAAACCACCATTATGGCATTACACACACTGACAGTAAACCACATACAGTAAAAACAGTAGAGAGCAGAGTAAAGAGCAAGAGGTGCAGAGGTTTAGTGTGTCTGGTTATGAATGACAGGCAAGTCATCAATCAGGTGTGTCATATGATAACCAAACAAACACACACACACTCCTCAGAACAGACTGAAGGGATGTGAATTAAACTTATTATTAATGCATCAAACACTGAATGCACCAATACACACACGCACAGTTACAGGTTAATGTGTGAAATTCAAGTAGGACCACAGGCCATATGATCCCCTATTATACACACACACACACACACACACAGACTGGAGCTAGTCTGTACGACTGCATTAAAGTCAGTAAACAGACACTTTAGTCTCAGCTCACACCGATTTCCCCACGCTGATTTACAGTTAAATGCACCGCGTCGTTAAATAAACCCTAAAAATGAACAAGTCCACACTTAAAGAGGAAGCAGGTGTGATCTGTTTTCTCATTGTGGGGCCTCTAGGCTGCGTGCCGAGCATGATGGATGGAAAAAGCTGGTTTACCTTAAAAGACATCGCGCAGACCTCATGCGTGACTCATGTTTCTTCCTGCGCACTCATTCATTAGAGTCGATGCTGAGCTGAGCGCCACTCGCCTGTTTTGCCGCACTGTGTTTGGGTGTTGGCGGCGCCCGTTCGGGGACATAATAACAGGCAGACGGTCAGCTGAGCTCATCCTCTGCAGTCAGTGCTGCACGGAGGTACCCAGCAGGCCGCTGGGGGGCGCTGCTGCACACGCACGCACACACACACACACACACACACACACACACACACACACACACACACACACACACACACACATATATATTTTAAGTAACCAAGTAGATAAAAATTTTTGCCTTTAAAAATGCAAGAAAAAAACCCCCTGCATTGCTTTGTTGAAGTTAAGAGAAAGTGGCTTCCTACTTTTTTGGCTTGTGATCCCTTGCAGTGTGTAGTTATGTTGTTAGCAGTTGGAATATAGGCTATAGACAAAAGATGGCGCTGTCTCAGACGGCAGCTTGTAGCAGCAGCTCCCTGCATTTGCAGTAGTTTTTAACGTTTTCCTAAGCTTTTCTTTAGTGTTCAGTGTTTAGTGTGTCTGTTTGTGTCTACTTTCGTTTTTGTTCTATTTTTATATTGTATTTCTTTTCCATGTTTATTTTTCCTATATATAGTTTATTTATTGTTCCTACTACAACTGCTACAACCAAATTTCCCCACGGGGATTAATAAAGTAACTCTTAATCTTAAATTTATGAATGAGAATTTCATTTTTTCTTCTTTCCTTTCCCACTGATCATCTCTCCATCCCTTTGATTTATCTTGTGACCCTTCTGAGGGCTGAGCCCTATGTTGGGAACCACTGGACAAAAGTTGTACGTTAAATAGTTAAAACTAGTTCCAGATACAACAATAAATTTTCTGATAATCCTTCTGCACTTTTACTTACGTAGGAGTTTGAATGCAAAACCTTCACTTGCAATGGAATATTGTTACTTAATGTACTGGTATCTTTACAGTAGTAAAGGATCTGTGTACTTCTTCCTCCACTGGTTTTGGAAAGTTATATGTCAGGAGTTATGCTCAATTATAAACTAGTATTTGAAGGATTTACCAAATTGCAGCTTTCACTCTCTCTAAATGATAATGAGGTATTATGAGGAGCAGCAGGGAAAGCATCTTATTTTTGTTGACTAATATCCTTCTCAGGTGCTGCCATAAGTGTTGATTTAGGGATTCTGTATAAGTATAGTAGACGCATGTACTTACTGCAAAGCTATATAAGTGAGGTCGACGGTTGACCGTGAGTCTGTTGCTGCATTACTGTCCAGAGTCACCCTGAGACCATGGGAACAAAAAATACTCACATCCATACAGGTAAGATGATCAGGGCTTTTTATTTCACATAGAAAACAACTGAAAACAACATCTGAAACCTCAAAGTGTATGTTTCATTAAATGTCGCAATGTGTTTTTAGGTTAGTTTCACTGTGACTTTGAGAAAGATGAACTTTTGCCAAATTAATTCAATGAAGGTCTAAAAGTTTAACTTTAAGATTTGTGTCAGTATCATCTGAAATCATATAATCCTCATTAATGATATGACGTCACCTGTATATTTTTCACGTTTAATTGCATCTTAGTGTAAATTTAGTCATAAGAATGATATTTGTTTGGTGCAGAATATATGCACTTGCAACATGCAGGGTCATGTTAGCAAGGCAGCCTTACAGTAGGAAGTTGTTTCATTGCTTTACTCTACAACCTGAAGAACATTTAATCTGGGACGCATCATGTTTTCAAATAAGGACACAGAAAACAAGGCTGTGATGTCTGGGGTCAGAAAACCGGTAAAAATGTATTTAAGAAAACAACTGATGTCTGTCTGATATTTTAACTTGTGGGCAAAATATATTCAGAAGTGTGTCCCAGTAGTTATCTCTCAGGTTGAAACATAATAACTGCTATAAATGCTCTTTACCTAACAGTTCAGCCCAGCTTCCTGCTCAGAGCAGCTCTGCTGTCTGTCCTGCTGTGCGGCCCATGGCACATAGCGTCAGACTCAGATGAGGTAGTTCTGACTGAGTGGGAGATCTGGAAGAGCAGCCATGGCATAACCTATGATGGAATGGTGAGACTGACTCCACAAAATGCAAGCGCCAACAAAAAAGTGCACATGTGCTCTGATTCACTTGAGTTTTTCTTGATGTGTTTTGTGTTATCATGCAGGACGACATGCAAAGGAGGGTCATCTGGGAGGAGAACAAGCAGACGATTGAAGACAACAATCAAGGGTTTTTCATGGGGATGAAGTCGTTCACTATGGCCATGAATAAATATGGAGACCTGGTGAGAAGTAGTGTTTCCCTCTCTATGCTAAAAGAATCCCTGCTCACAATCACAAATTAAAGTAAAGAAAACAAGATGTTTAAGGGTATTTTAATATATGGGTTTTGGTGACATTAGTTATAGAGAGAAATTAAATTACTGAATTTGGCTCTCTCCACCTCTAAAGCTCACTTGATATCATGCATCTCATTTCTCTAATCTGTACCTGTGGACAAAGCCAGGCCTTTTCCCTGTTTCCAGTCTTTGTACTAAGCTAAGCTATCCAGCTGCAGACTGTTGCTTCATATTTAGCATATAGACAAGTTAGTGGCATCAGTTTTTTCATTAGATTATTGACAAGAATGTGTATTTCCCAAAATGTCAAACTATTCCTTTAGAATTCTTTTGCTTGATAAATTAGGTAAGTTGTTTCGATGAACCAATTTGTCAGATTGTATTTATCAGTAACATGAATTGTTGGAAAACAGTTTATCTTCACGTTCTCGGTCCACAGACAAGACAAGAATACCAGCTTTTGCAAGGCGCCATGATAGACGCCCAGTTCATAAAGAGAGGGAAGACCATCTCCGCCCGAAAGCTGCGGAACAATGCTAAGAAGTTTGACACTTGGTTTGTCGACTACAGGAACACGGGCTACGTCACTGAAGTGAAAGATCAGGTGAGACATTTCATTCAGATCAGTGTGTTTTATCCAGACTAAGTCATGAACATCTTCAAATCAGTGTTTTACATGTTCTTCACAGGGGTACTGTGGCTCGTGCTGGGCCTTCAGCACAACAGGAGCTATTGAGGGACAAATATACAAGAAGACAGGTCAGCTTATATCCTTGAGCGAGCAAAACTTGGTGGACTGCTCCAAATCGTACGGTACCTTTGGCTGCAGTGGCGCCTGGATGGCCAACGCCTACGACTATGTGGTGAACAACGGGCTGCAGTCGACAAGCACCTACCCTTACACCTCAGTGGTGAGGCTGCTGGCTGCTGGCTGCTGGCTTGGCCTCCATCAGTTGAAATAACAGTTGAAACAGTAAATCATGCTGTTTACAGAGTGCTGTTTAATTCTGATCTTCTCCCAACAGGATACCCAGCCCTGTTATTACGATAGCAGACTTGCAGTTGCTCATATTAAAGACTACAGGTTCATACCCAAAGGAGATGAGCAGGCTCTGGCTGATGCTGTGGCAGCTATTGGTCCAATCACAGTAGCCATTGATGCAGATCATTCAAGCTTCCTGTTCTACAGCTCAGGTTAATTGTCTTAAAATACTCCCTTCATACAACGGTCATGTCAACAATTAATTAATTTAAAGCTGCTCTAATCAATACTTTCATATTAACAATGTATTGAATAACTACATCTATATAAGGCGTTGCTAATAGTGACAGAACCACATATCTTTAGAGTAAAGCAGCACTAAAAAAGTGAAAATTGGACTCAAATCAATCAGGTAGCCAGAAACACGACTCCCAATGAAAGACTGTTTCCTTGTAAATACTAAATGTGTAACAGAGGTTTAAATTTGATTTACAGGAATATACGAAGAGCCCAACTGTAACCCCAACAATCTGAGTCACGCAGTGCTGCTGGTTGGCTATGGCTCTGAAGGAGGCCAAGACTACTGGATCATCAAAAACAGGTCAGAATAACACACAGGTCAAACAGGTCAAACACTACATGTTGTGTTCTATACAATGTATTGTTTCTCATTTTTGTCCTGCTTTTGTTTATAGTTGGGGTACCAGCTGGGGCGAAGGCGGCTTCATGCGAATGATCCGGGATGGCAGAAACGCTTGTGGTATTGCGAGCTATGCCTTGTACCCTATTCTATGATTCTGATAAGATGCTTCAGAGTTAAGCATTCACCATTATCACGTACAGGTCCGGTCACATCAGCATTAAAAACGGAAGAATTTTCAATCAGATCAGTTAATTCCAGTGGAATTGTGGCACTTTTTCCGGGTTTTCTTGGGGGATGATTCTTTTTTTGTTGAGTTTAAATGTGATGACCCCTGAGGTAGTGGAACCGGGGAGTCCAAAATAGAGGAGGCTATCATGGGTAATTAGCTGTTACCAGTTTTATTGCGCTTCCTCTGTTGGAGAAACTACTCAACAAAAGAGCCATGGTTTGCTTACACGATACAAACTGAATAAACTCTGTGAACTTATATTTTCCTGGAAGCAACCAAATAAATAAAACTAAACTAAATAAAACTCTTCACTGAATGTAATGATGCCACTGGGGTGTAAATGGTACTAGGATTAATTTTGTTGTGCCACTTTCCGACGTGACCGGGCTACAAGTGTCGCTGTTCCACGAGTTACATAGTCTTGCTTTAACAAATGAGTAATAATTATTCATTATCATTACGCAACCCAAACCAACAATGTACCAAATAGAGTAAATCAGGGTGTACTGGTCCCTGACCATTGGTGGTCACTTCTTGTTTTTTTATTTTCATGTTTTATCTCCATTTTTATTGTTTTTTATAATAACACGTGTTGTACTTGGTAGAAATTGCATATTGAGAGGGGAAGGGATGGAGTTGTGGTTGTGGTGGTGGGGATATACATTAAAAAATTTAAATCTGAGCCTGGAGGCCTACGTGTGTTTCAGGCCTCAACTTTGAACCGTTGAAGACAGAATAAAATGGTGTTTACTTTCAATGCAAGTACATTTTTCAGTTTTTTCCAGCCATTATAAACAATATTTTTTTTATCAGTTACTTACTGGATTAACTGTAATGTTTTAACTTATAGACTGACTGATAATAAAGAGATGAACATTTCCTTCAAAGTGTTTTTTTTCCCATTCACTCTGTTCACTACACACAGTTCAGCTTCCTTTATTTACAAGCTTCTCTGCTTCTTAAAGACCTTAATGTCTGCAAGTGCAACCACACCTCACTGAACTTTGAACCTGCCGGTGTGAAAGCCCATACTCATTTGCACTCATTGTTTCTCACAGTCCAGCTTTTCTTCATGTGTCTCACATAAAAATGCTCCAAGGTTCACTTGTTCCAGAGTTTACCTGAAGAGCAGGAGGAGGAGACGCTTTCTGGGACAGAGAGGTTTTCTTTTACTGCTAGATTCACATGGCTCACTGAGTAGCTTATAATGCACTGGAAAAGGTCTTTGCTTTGTGGGTTGGTTTTGCTCTGCTTTGTTCTGGTTTGTGCCTCTGCACAAAAACATCCGAAGTGTTGGCATGACAGACACACTCAGATCCATCAGAAGACACTCAGCACAAAAAAGTTCTGTGATCCTTCCTTCAGCAATCAAGCAGCAGGTGCTATTACTCAGGTAAAGCAGCTCTTTGTTGGATTTTCTGTTGTCCTGTTTTTCACTTTTTCTCAGTCGCACGATTACAGTTCATGCTGTGGTACAAAACAAGGTCAAGAAATTATTGTGATCAAATTTTTTTATTCAGATAAGAGATTACAAAGCTACTAAAATCTTTTTAGAGAACACTACAATCACCATAAGACATGCAGGTCATTATATTCCAGGCATGACAAACATTTTTACAGAATCCTAAGCTGAACCATACTTGCCCAAACCTTCACCAGGGGACACAATGACCTTGTGTATGCCAATTTCCAACATGCATTTGGTTTTACGTGTTCATATTGACCACATGTTTCTCTCTGTCCTCATGCCTCACCCTGATTACTTTGTGATAACAGATTTCTCCAAACCCAGGCGAGTGCTGGTGGTGTGTTTGCTTGTGTTAACTGTCCCACAGTCGACCGTTCAGCTCTCTGTGTCCATACAGAAGTGCGGCTCTGGCTTCTACAGAGAAGGGACCGGACCATACAGGGGTCAGTGTGTGCCATGCAACTGCAACGGACTCTCCAATGAGTGTGATGAGCACACAGGGAACTGTGTGGTTGGTATTCGCTCACATACACGCACAAACAATGGCACATGTCCATTTGCTGATTTACAGCACACCTAAAGGTTGCAGGTAAAGACAAAACAGACAAAACATGGTGTCCATGTTGTGTTTCATCTAACTAACCTCCAGAACTGTGAGTTCAACACCGCTGGTGACCACTGTGAACGCTGTAAAGAGGGTTACTATGGAAATGCAGCCAACAGGACCTGCCATGCCTGTCCGTGTCCTTTTACATGGAACAAGTCAGTCTCTTTTTATTATCTAGCTCAACCAGACTCAGCGGATTTTTTTCTTTAACAGTGTGAATATCTTACTTGTTCTTTCTTAGCTTTGCTTTGGCCTGTCTGGACATTGGCTCAGGAGTGTTTGACTGCTTGTGTAAACGTGGTTACATTGGAGCCAGATGTGAGAGGTTTGTCTGTTATTCAATGAGTGACTCATGACCACACACACACACACACACACACACACACACACACACACACACACACACACACACACACACTTACATTATTTCCATATCTCCAAGAGACATATGTCATTTTAGCATGTTGGTCCATCACTAAAAGTACAAAACCCAATAGCAGCTTCTTGTTTTTCCTCTTTAAGATGTGCACATGGTTACTACGGCAATCCAATGGTGCATGGAAGCAGCTGCAAGCCCTGCAGTGGGGGGAATGGCATCTTGAACAATTGTGATTCTCTGCCTGAAGGTTAATCAACATTTTTAACACAAATACCATGATGACTCAATTTCTGGTATAGATTTCTCCAAGCCCAAGACTTCAGCGGCACCAGAGACATCATACAACAGTTTATTTACACATATTAATACCAATCCTTACCCTTTAATAGAACGCACCACAGCGTGTAACAGCAGCTGTTGTGGCTGTTATACCAACCAGATTTTGTGTCTTTACTTTGTATTTACTGACAGACTGTGACAGCTGCACAAAAGCTTTACTGGGTGACGTGGAGAAGATGGACGATGGTCTGGCTTGGCTGAAGCAGCAGCTGCAGAACATCAGTGTTGATCCTCATTACATGTTGATCAACATGGAGGCTAACATCTCTGAAACCACGGTACATGCAGTTATTAAGTATCTTTATGTTTAAATCAAGATGTTTTCAATAAAAACCCTGACAAACAATCCCTGTTACATGTTCAGAGTACTTCTCACCTCCCCTGTTTTCCAGATTCTGGTTGGGAGCTACAGCACCGCTGTGAGATACCTGGACCCAAAGGTTGAACAGCTGGAAGCAGATGTGAATGTTGTCGGAGACGACTTGAGTCAACTGATTGACGAGGTGCCTGCCGTGAATTTTCCTCAGTTAATCAAAGTGAAGCTCAATCAGGAGTTTGAGAAGATAATTCCAAGTTTTCATAAATAGTTTTGTGAATGTAAATTATTTTTTGAATACAGCAGGAGGTATTTTCATAAACTGATTACGTTGCATGTCAGAAAGATTTCACAAAGCGAGGAACCATAAAACTCACAGTTCATGACGCTCTCCACCCTGAGCTTGATCTTAAAACACAAGAGTTTCTTTCTTCTTTAATTTAACATCAACTTCCCAGACTCTTCAAACTGAATCAGATCTGGAAGAGGTTTTGCAGAATGTGAATGGCACAAAGTTGAAGGCAGATGATCTTCTCTCTGAAGCTGAATCTCTCCTCACAGCAAGTAGAGGTACATCACTCAAATATGAATAAATGTGTTTACGCTGTCTTGGTTTTGCACCACTGTTCTGAAAGGGGTGTCACATCTCACATTAGCAGCATTCATAAAAACTGATTGCACTGAGAAGTTATCCGAGACTTTGTGGGACTTGTTCAGTAAACTGAATGATTGTTTATGTCATATATTGTGGTTTGTCAGATTGGATAACGCAGCAATCTGAGGTGAAACCTGGAGGATCCATCACTCTCTCTGAAAATGACAAAGTCAGGATGATGACGGAGGCTCAGCGCATCGTGCAGGAAATGAGAGACAGTGGCTGCACAGCTCAGAGAGCCAGCGCTGGCAGCGAGAAGGAGGATGCACACAAATGTGAGAAGTTTTCATTTATGTCTTGACTTCTCTCTGGCACACAATTTATGTTCAGCTCATGGATAAAATGGTGCAGGGGCAGGTCACACTGGTGTTAAGCTCCTCACTCTAATGTGAACCACATTCACTTCACAATGAAATGAAGCAGAGGAATATTCTCTCCAACACTTAAATTCAGGAAAATAACAATAACTTCAGAGGAAAAGGCATTTTTAGTCAAGAGTTAGATGAGAGGATTCTTAATTCCTATCGTCACCAAGAGTCAATCAGCAGAGACTCTGACAAGAGAACGAGATATAATGTTTAATAGTGAGCTTTATTGTAAAGTGCCAGGCTACATGTTTATTTGAATTTACAGTTTTTTATGCTAAGCATCTAACTCTCTGGAAGAAAATGAATGAACATATTTGCCAAAATGTCAAACCATTCCTGTAAAGAAGAAGGGAATAGAGGAACAAAAGAGGAACGAAGCACATGAGTGAACAATTACACCAAGGAACCTCTATCACATCAGCACTTGGATGAAAATAATTGTCCCATAAATTTTCAAAATCTGCATGTTCTCCTCAGTGTTGAAGTTAATCAGGCACAACATGACAGTTCCTGTGGAAACCGTCCAGGCTGGACTGAGTCAGACTGCAGACTCTCTGAGGGAACTGGCCGAGCTGCTGTCAGAAGCAGAGGACAGAGTCGACAGGACACAGGGCCTTAACCTGAAGAGTCACACTACCCTACAGCATCTGCAGGTGATGTGAAACACAGCTCTCACTTGTCGGATCAAACATTTCAGATGTACAAAATAACCTTTTGCAGTGGCACACTGACGTCTCTGTTCAAACTCAGATGGAGACAGAACAAAGCACGCTTCTTCCTGTGACTGAAATGACTAAAGATCTGCTAAAAAATGTCACTGAAATCTTCTTAATGCTCCAGGAGTTTAAAAAAGTAAGCTAACATCTTTTACCACTGTGATTCCACGAAATAGATTTTGGACTGTGTAAACTGAATTTACTGTGTGTAAATTGCAGGAATTTGAGAATCACGCAGCTCAATTAGATGGCGCCAAACGGGAACTCTTATTTAAGAAGTTAAATAACATCTACCAAAGTAATGGCAAGGTGGATGTCGTAACCAAGGCTGAGGAGCATGCACAACAGTGAGTTTAAAGAAGAAGAAATAAAGAAGGAGGATAGATGTGATTTAGATAAACCCCAAAGACAACTGTGCTTATGTTAACATATACTGTAATACACCATTAATCTGTATGTTGTTGCAGGCTGCTGAACAGTACTGAGCTGCTGAGTACGCTGGGTATGGGAGGTTACAAAAACATCATAAATGCCATAGAAGAAGCAAAGATTGCAGCAAATCAGTCCAGAGATGCAGCTGATCAAGCCTCAAAGGTATATCAGGTGCTATTAACTGTGTGTGATGAAAAGTTTTAGTCATTGTAATGTTTCTCAAAAATATGAATATAATTCTTTTACTGTAAATTAGGATGTAAAGGAGGGAAGTCTGGTCAACAGGGCTGAAGGACTCAAAGATAATTCAACTCATTTAAGGACAGAAGCCAAATTTACCAAGAGTGACCTTAAAAGTGTGTAAAGCCTCATTTGTAACAAGTCACTTATAATTACTTTAATTTTGAACGTGAAAAAATGAAATGGTTTTTTGATTTCTCTTGAACAGCACTTTCACATACAGTGAACACCCTCAAAGACCGTGTGACGAAGCAGAAGAAAAAACGGGAATCACTGAGAAGAAGCATTTCAACCATCAGTGATGACCTCAAAATGATCACAAGAGGTTGGTGGATCACGTGAAACTGACTGCGGAGGGGACACGACATGGCAGATTTGCACTGTACCTGCAACACAGTAGATCATCTTGGTCTTTTGATTTCAGATGACACAAACATCCTGATAGAGTCTGCACAAGCAGCTGCCTCTGCATCTAATTCCACAGTCAGAAATATAACACAGAGACTGAGGAAGATCAGCCAGGAACTGGAAAGAATATCTTTGACCAACGTCAGCATGAATATGGACAATATGTTGACCAATCCAGAGCAGGCATGTGAGTCTAATGGTAATGGAGTGTTCTTAAAACATAACACAACCTTTTTCCTTTCACTTTTTGAAATTTGTGTGGTTTATTTTCTGTGTCTCTTTCAGTGAAAAACTTGTACACAGCTCTTCCTGTGCTGACTGACAAACTCAGGCAAGTTGAGGCTCTCAGCGGGAAGTTGCCTCCTAGTGGCAACATGACAGAAAGCATCAGGAGAATCAAGGATGTGATAGAGGAGACAAGAAACATTGTGAACAGGGTAAAGTATTCCTTTAAATTTGTTGTTTCTTGAATGTCAAATTTGATTTAAAGCAGCTGTAACCCATTTTTTAAAATATATATTAACAACCACTACCCCCCAGTGGCTAAAAACAAAAACAAAAAAACCCCAACTACATATCTTTTTTTTTAATGAATCCATATTTACATGGATCCTCTTACAGTTGTCCATTGCCACCACTTTCAACGGAAAGGGTCACGTTGAGCTTCATCCTCCACGGAACCTGGAAGACATAAAATCCTTTACAGCTGTTGATCTGCTTCTCACTCACCATCAGAACAGTCCCTCCGAGGTGGACCGCAGACGGAAGCGACGGCAGAACAAACACAGAGATGCCAGCCTCTTTATTTTCTACTTGGGCAACAAGGATGTGAGTGTGCCTCCTTTCTGAAAGACAGAAAGGCCTGTCTTTCAGACCTGTCTTCCCATCCAGAAAGACCTGTCTTTCAGACAGGAAGTCATTTTCTGTGACAGAATCCCTTTTAAAGATTTATACTTTTGTCTGTCATGCTGTTCTTTAATTTACAGGCTTCTGGAGACTACATTGGGATAGCTATCAGAAGAAATGTGCTGATTTGTGTCTACAAATTGGACGGAGTTGTCCATGAGGTGGAAACCAGCCAAATAACAACCACCACCAACGTAAACTCCTCAGACTTTGACAGGGTTATCTTTCACAGGTACTCCACACACATGACATGAAGTTCAGAAAGTGATCGTGGATTTCCCAAACTTTCTGTGGGGAAAAAAGTGTAATCAATATGTTGATTCTCTCTGTATCAACGATTCCTGCAGAGTTTATCAAGATGCTGAAGTAAACATCGCAAAGAACTTCACGTCACAGAAGCCCGTTAACCTCTCTCCTTATTATAATCTTCCAAACACGATAACCGGCGTCCTCGACCTGGATCCAGAAAGGGTTGTTGTCTACGTGGGTGGCTATCCTGACGACTTTACGGTAACCAGTCACTGCTGTTATTTCACTGTGCCATCCTTTGTGAGAAAAAAATCAGTCAGTGGGTAATGAGAGTATGATGAAATACCTGTGAGCACTGGGGTTTTGCTGTAGAGGCTATAGGCCAGAAATGAGTTTTGACAAATGAAGCAGAAATTTGACTGAACATTTACCTACCTCGACATGAATATATTCTTACTGAACTCAGTCATTCATAATATGCTGGTAATTTAAGTCCTTCTGCCTTTGATTCTTTCAGCCTCCCGTGGAGCTGCGTTACCCCAAATACAGGGGAGCAATAAAACTGTCCTACATCAATGACAATCCTGTTTGCCTGTTCAACTACAAACATGCAGTCAATATGGATGCAAAGCAGCCTCATATTAAGTAAGGTTTAAAAAAAGATGACTATGTTTATAGAGGTTTATTTTGCAATCCCAATAATGATTAAAGAATTCTTAATTTGTTCAGCATTCCTCAGTCAGAGGTGTCTGATTACTACGATGGAACAGGATACCGCATGGCGTTCGTGAAGGAGCCGGATAAGAAAAAGAGACGATTGTTTAAATTTCACACAAACAGCAGAGAGACAGACGCCCTGCTATTCTACATAGGAAATGAAGTATGATATTTCTGATTGAATTGAACATATTTGCGTCAGTGGGATGCTTAGTGTTTAGAACTGTTCGCTCTACAAACAGATTCATGATTGATGTTGTGTGTTACGTGTTACAGGAGTCTTTTTTCTGTGTGTTTGTGGAGAGAGGCTTCCTGGTGCTACAAGGACAACAAGCAGGTCGAGAGCTCGGAGCTCGGAGTGCTGAAAAAGTGTCTCTCGTTGTAAGATGATGAAAAATGTGTTCCTTTCCATAACGAACATCAAGCAGTGCAAGCTTTCTGAACGTACATGTTTTACTAAAAGTGTGTTTTCTGTCTCAGGACAAACTCTTTGCAATCAGTACTGGAGACCAGTTTATTGTGCACTATGGACAACATCAAATCTCCACAGATCACATTCATACAAACTACCTGAGCTATTACGTCGGGGGTCTACCAGCACAGCTAAGGCAGAGGTAAGCACAGACAGGTGCAGCACTCGCAGCTTTAGCTCATCAGATAACATTGGTTTCTGTCCATTGTGTGTTTGAATCTCAGACACAACATCACAGCTCCACCGCTGAGAGGATGTGTGGATCACCTGACAGCAGACAGTGAGATCGTGGAGTACAACAGGACGACGGGTGTCAGAGATGGATGTCCAGTCTCACTGCTGGTAAACTGCCAAAAACCGATGGTCACGACACATGGCTGCTCTAAGTTTAGTGTATTTGACTGAACATTGCGTTAAAATATCTATCACAGGACCAATACTTGGTGACAAGACACCGTGTAATTTCTGTTAAACAGCAACCACTGTATGAAAGGTAAAGGAAGATGGAAACCAAAAGAGGAAACGGGATATTTAACCTTTAAACTAAAAGGTTAAATGCCAAAGTTTAAAGTGAAATGTGTAATTGAAAATGAAAATAGAGGAAAGAGATAAATTAATTATTAAAATATATGTTCATTTTTCTCCTTTACTTCTCTTTTTTATCTCTTTTTTCTATAGACAGTGTTGCTTTAAAGCAAGTAACATTCAGACATATGAATGTAACATGTTTGTACTCCTGGTTTTTGTAGGGTGTTCGTGCAGCTACGTTGTACTCAGCTCTGTCCATTGATTCCCTGCTGGTTTGGGATGAACAGCCGGTCAGAGTCTCTCTGGGCTTCAGGACCACAGCCAGACACGGTGCTCTTCTCCGGAGCAGCTCTCAGGTAAACCCCCCCACCTCAGATCCAGCTTTAGATGAGAACCAACAGATCAAGATGACTCCATTAGTATTCTCTGGTCTTCTGCAGGGCTCAACCTCTGCCCACGACCTTCAGCTGTCCCTGGCTGATGGCTATGTAGTATTTAACAGCAATAATTATACCTCGCAGTCTGAGAAAAGGTACAGTGATGGGAGGTGGCACTACTTGTCTGCAGTGAGGAGGCCAACAGGGTAAGATGTGACCTCCGTTTTTCAACATTTGCACCTTTACCGCAATTAAAGTTTAAAAAAGCATGTTACTGAAGCTTTCGGGATTTTCTCAGGCTGGAGCTCAGCATTGATAATGTAAAGGTGATTCAGGGACAAACACACCATATCAGGCCAGAGGATCAAATTTCACAAGGAGAAAACTTCGTAGGCTGCATCGCTAACCTTTATACAAGGAGGTTTGGACACATTCTTTTAAGACAGTTCTAATGGCACAACTGTTCTAATATAGATGTTTGTGGTATGGTTTCTTTTTTTCCTATCATGACATGAATTAAAGTTTTATAATAATCTCTAATCTGACCCAGGCCTGAGCAGAGCTTTATACCTGCTGATCTGAGCTCGTTCTCACAAACGGGAGACATTGTTCCCGGCCTGTGCGCTCTCCTTAGACGACCACACAACGAGTCTTTACCAGCAGCTGTGCTGAAGAAGCACCAGAAACACAAACCTGTGAGCACAACAAGGCACCATTTCCCCAGCAACACAATAATGCTTCTGTAGCTTTTTGTACTAGAGAGTGGTGTAAGTCATTTCCTTACCTGCTGTCAGATTCAGGCTCCCACAGGCAGCCCGTGTAGACACCGCCAAGCACACCGTGGTGAGCACCAGCTCTATGATGAACACAGCTGGCTCAGTTACACCGTACCAGAAGAGGACCTTAATTACAGGTAATGATAGTCATTATTTTTAAAATTAATTAATTGATTCATTCATCCAACAAACCATTCATCTATCTATTCATTCGTGTGAACACTAATAGAAACTTCACTCTGGTCCTCCTCTTGTGTCTCAGGCCTCATTTCTCTCTTGATGTCAAGACCAAGACATCCAAAGGACTGATCCTCCATGTGGCAGGGAGAGGAGTCATATCCCTGCTGGCTCTGTACGTGGCCAATGGCAAGATCAAGATGTCACTGGGGCAAAACAGAATCATCCAGCACACACAGAAGAGCAACGACGGGAGCTGGCACAGAGTAACTCGACTGTTTGCTAAGCCCCTCCCCCCTTAGTTACCATTGATACACCTGTTAAAATTTCTCAAACAGCATGTATGTAGTTAATAATGATAACAGATTTTTTTCAGTTCTAGCTGCTGGCCATAGATTTTGTTGTCTAAAATGACGACTGTATCTCATGGATTTCTTCATTTTCTGACCTAACTTGAAACCTGTTGTTCAAAGAAACATCAAAGTAGTTAGTTACCTAACTAACTACTGTAGTGAAATAGATAGCTAACGTCATGCCCCTTGACTTTGGAAATTTAGCTTATTATGTTAGGTTCCTACTGTAGTGGTGGCCGAGTATGTTAGTGTTTGCAGTTTACATCAGAACAGGTAGAAAACACGCAAACATGCATATTTTTTTGTTTGTTTTATAAAGACTTAACAGTTCACACCATCCTACAAACTGTTTAATACAGAGTATCACTCTCATCACACTCTGGCATGTGGAGAAATCATGGATGTATTGTAGGAACAGGATGGGAACTCAAAAATGTCACCCGCTCGTTTGAATGAAAATTGCTTGTTGAGCACATAAGTCAAAAAAAATCTTCTAGCTTTTGTGTTTGTTTGTGTTCAGCCCACCGCACAAACCCATTTATGTGTCTCCTGCTGGCCCCCAAATACACGTTCCAGCTTTTGGGTCACAGACGCACATAAAACTAGCCTTTCTAGGATATGGGAAATCTGCACAAATGTAAAACCTCCATGGGTTTTACAAATGTCTGTTTTATACAGGTGGTCTATGGGTGAAATCCAGTTGCTAAGCTGTGATTCACGGTTTGGGGGCGGGGCTAAGTGAACACTGGTATCGTTTCAATCTCTTGTACATTACAGTGATGGTGACCTAAAATCTGTTTGGCTGACGTCTTTATGCTGACGACTTGTATGTGTGTGTGTGTGTGTGTGTGTGTAGGTTGAGTTCAGTGTGGAGAAGAGCACTTTCCACCTGCTGGTTGATGGAATCCGTGTCACGGATGGTCACTTACCTAACAATGAGGGATCATCTTTAGACCTGCACAACCCTGTGTACCTGGGAGGTGATCTGAAAAGCAGAAGCATAAAAGTCTGTATCAAACCTTAGTCACTGTTTGACTATTTATTTACCAGCCATGTGACACATATTCCTACTTTTATTTACATATGACCCTCTCCTCTCTCCTGGTCCTCCCACAGGGACATAACATTCCCATGAACAGTGTTAACGGTTGTATACGGGACTTCAAAATGAACGATGTAGCTGTTGGGGAACCTGAAGCAAGCCACAAAACTTTACCCTGCTTCGATGGACTCGCAGAGATGGGGACATACTTTGGCGGCGGTCACATCGTCTTAGGTACTTAAACTGTCTTACTTGCACTCTTTTCGGCTCCAATGTTTTAATATATTGTGTGTCAATAATTTCAAACCTTAGGTTTGAAATTATATTTTATAGATCCTGATGTACTGCAAGGTACAACAAACACTCAGATCTAATAAAGAAAATCTCTGTTCTAGATAATTACTTCACTGTTGGCTCCCACTTTGTGTTGTCCTTCGAGCTGCGTCCTCTGTACCTGACGGGTCTTCTCTTCTATGTTCAAAGCGACAAGGCCAGCCTTAATGTGTTCCTAATGGAAAACAAGGTAAGACCTTTCACTCTTAGAATGAATGATGACAGCTGATCAGGCAGGGATTAAAAAGTCAAACTGCATTAAACGACCATGTTTACTGACTGCAGCCTTTTACCAGGTGGGTGTCAAAGTGAATGCTGGTAGCGGTACTGTCAGTGTATCGGTGACTCCTCGTGAAAGCCTTTGTGATGGGAGGTTTCACGTGGTTACAGGTGGGTCCTCACATGTTGACAACATTACACAAACTTGATCACATACATGCAAGTGGCTCTAAATTTTAACCTCTTGTGCTGTTGTCTATCAGTGTCCAAACAGCATGAAGTTATCAGACTAGTGGTGGATTCCATGTCTGAGCAGAAAGCCATCCCTGTCACATCCATCTCACGCTCAACAACACTGGATTCACTTTACATTGGAGGTAAATGCATCAAACATTTCACAGAAGGTCTTTCAAAGAATATCAGCTTTTATGAAATGAGTGACTACAATCTTCTTTTTCTGCTTTTATTTCTCTATTCAGGGACAACAAACTACGTCAAAGTCCCCGTGTCCTCACCATTTGTGGGCTGCTTGCGAAATGTGAAGGTTAATGGAAAGCCTGTTGCCTTTGAGACAGAATCCAGGGTAGTTGATCCTGTGAGCATCAACAGATGCCCTAAATACTAATGATATGTAATTACACTTCTTGGACTGCACAGACCCTTTGCCATCAAAATCATACAGTGCCAACAAGCTTTGCAGAAACCCACAAAACTTCATCTGAAATTTAATTCAAAGTTTCCAAAGATACCCAAAAAATTTAAGGATACTGAAATTTAAGGAATCATACTTAGGAAAGAAGCCAACATCTCCATCAGCTCACGTGGAAGTGTCCAAGAGGAAAACACATAAATAAAGTAAAAGCATTGTTCTCGTATAACAGCGTAGAACTACTTACTACTAACGTTATAAATATGATGAGAACATTTTAATATTAGAATGATGTATTAAAATTGAGATTGTATAAAATGCCCCTAGCCTTGTAAGTAAAGCTGATAGTATGTAATGTAGTAAGCTAGCCAGCCACACTAATTAGCTTACTAGTTAGCATGGCTAAAGACAAACACGTTGTTTGATGTATTGAGCCCGAGGCAGCATTTTTATTTTAGAATTTCTATTTCTGATAAATATTGTTTCTTAATGAGTAACTAAACATCTTGTTTTGGCTGATCTCCAGTGATTTAACTTCTTACCTGGTTACAGTTATCCTGCTTAATTCAACTGTGGTCTGTGGTTTCATAATAAATTTACTTTAAATTATGAATCTCACATGTAGGTGTTATTTGAGTTTAATTCTTCAGTGTTTTTTTTTTTTTGTGCTGAAAACGTTATTTTAGTAGTTTTCTGTGATCAACAACGAAAATGAAAATACCTTAGGAATCTAGGTGAAACATAGTGTACAATCCCGTCTGCTGCAGCACGCAGCTTGAAAGAAAATCTGACATTTTTGCAAAAACTATTGACCCTTGAACGTACAAAAACTCTTTTCCAAACTTCCTTCCACTTCAGTAATGGGGCTGCAGCAGCTGAGACTGACCTCTTTAAGGCCATCTGTCGTCTATCATTTCCTCATACTATTGTGTCTGATGTATATCTGGTCTTTTCACTGTACCAAACCATGCAGAGCAGAATGAAGAGCAGTACAATACACCCGGCTATTTTTCTTTTCATGTGGGTCTCTTTTTACTTCTTCTTTTATTCATACTAAATGACAAAGCTCTAGAGACACAGGGAACTGTAGTACATACCATTACTACCACTAAACCAAGTTAAGGGGAAAAAAGAAAATGAATTACAGTTTCAGTTGCTCCCCGATCCAATTAAAAAACACATTATATAATATATTATGCGATAATTATGATGGACTTCGTGCTGCACTAACCCTGCACTTCCTTAGAATTACCCCACAAAAACTTTTAAGCTGTGTGACCTTTTTCCTGGCAGCAGACTTGACATGCTCTTAATCTGAATTCTTTCAACATGCAATTAGTTCAGTCTGCTATTCTACTTTTGACCATGAGATGGAGTGCTTCACCTGATGTGCTGTGTTCAGTTAGTCCAGCTCTCAGTATGTGGTGATATAGCAAGCTCTTACAGTGTCTCTAATGTGGCTGTAGTGCTGGTTTAACAGGTCAACTGACATTTCTTGGCATCCCTCCCCCATTTTTCCATGACTCATATCAGCATCTCATCACAAAGCAGCACATTGTCAGTGATGGTGTGCAGATCACCACTGTTACCAGCTGAAACACAACGTAGGAAGACAAGTTTTATTGCTATAACTGTAATTGCATAATCTTATGTGATGATATTTTAAAACTATGAAAAGACCACAGCAGTAATTATCTTTAATTGTATTGTGATGATTGCCATTTAAACAACATTTACATTACAAATTAATCCAACTGGAATGTGTGCTTGCACATATTTGATTGGTGAGCACTGAATTGTGTTGCAGCAAAAGGTGAGCTGGATTCAGGTGATAAGTCAGGTGCACTGGGAGACCTAATTACTTTGCAATAGACTGGCCTATGCTCTGTGGTTTACATCCTGGATGTGGATTTGCAAAATTGGCCCTCTTGTAGTTAACAAACAAGAAGCGAAAAACATGACCTTGTGTTCAGCATCTGTGTATGTGCCATCTACTTCAGTACCGAGCACTGAAAATGTAACAGCTAGTAAAGCACAAAAGGAAATTGTATTCAGCAAGCATTAAGAAACAAAAGCAAATACAGTAAAGTTTGTCTGTTATTATTTTACTGCACAAACTGTATTTAAGTCGCTGCACGATTTTAATTATTCTTGTCCCGTATTCTTTTGAGCCCTTTGCTTGAGCCTTTGTTGTCGCCTTTTCATTATTGATAGCTATGTGATAAATATATTTCAGTTCCTCTCATTCACATGCAAATTTTCATTCACAGTTTCTTCATCAGCCCCTGAAAGTGCTGAAATGTTTTAGCACAGTGTCATTCATTTCGTGGTTTCCTCTTATTGTTCCCTGATCAGAAGCAACAGCCTCCGTCACATAAGTTGCTTCAACTGTGTGAGAGCATGAAACTTTTGATGGAATTAATTACATACCATTGGCATGTAAAGGGCCATCTCTTATGTGCTAGACTTTTGCTTTACATGTTGCACTTTATACAATTTATATAACTGCAAAATGGGAGAGAAAGTGGTGGACTGGTTTACCCTTTGTCTATCTGGTCTCCAGGTTGGGAGCTGGACACAGACCTGAGCTCCACTCAAAAAAAAAAAAAAAAAATCATCTTGTTGCAGAAAACATTTGATCAGTTCACACTTTATTTTCAGATTCATCTGAAATTTTTCTTGCATTCCTAGCATACCTAACATAAATGGTAAAAACATAATGAATAATATATTATAATATAAGTGTTTTATTTAGGTTTGCCATAAAATACTCTTCACATAGGCGAAACACTTTAAAATGCAATATTTTCTACATCATGTGAACTTATTGTCCTCTAGCCAACATTGTTTAGTCTAACAGATTGTATGATACACACGTTTTAGATTTTTAGCAAAAATATTAATAAACCTCTTTACAAAACTTAATTTTTTTATGTGCATGCTTTGAAGTGTGGAGCATAACAGACACAGGATTCAGTGGACAAAATGATAAAATCTACCAAAACATGTGCCGGTCACTTCTTAATTTAGAAAAAATACTTTGCAAGACTCCTTTTTTTTTTTTTTTTTTTTACAGGGCAAAATCAGGAAAAATAACACCCACATCAACCTCAAATAAATTGAACTGCTAGTGGTCCGAGTCCAGAGGAAATGTGAACACCATGAGGTCATTGACGGTTGAATGTGTGTAAAGTATACATACAGATTATGAACATTTAAAATATGACCGATGGACACTAAAACCATGACCCCCTGTGCATCAGCACCTCTCCGCTGAGCTAAAAGTCCATCGTGAAGAGAAACAATCAGGTTTCAATATAAATACAAATGTTACATTTCAAAGCACGGTCAAACAACTTCACATTTCAGAACTTTTAAATATTGATTATTGACAAGTTTAAGTAGATTAAGGCCACGCAGTTAAAGTACACTGTTTGCATATTGCTTGTAGTTAAAGTAGCTGTTCAATTAAAAAAAAAAAACAAAACAAAAAAAAAAACTGCTCTGTGCAGGAAATGTCCATTAGTAAATATCTGGTAGCTGGCTGTATTTCCTGTCCCAGTATCCACCAGAAAAAAGCCAGTCCTGGGAGTTGTTGTAGGGGTTTTGTCCCTGTTGAAACCACCTGAAAACACAGCAGACACACACTCAGTGACACCACAGTAGCTGACAGCCTCTGCTGTTTGCTTTTGACTCACATTAACTTAGTATAGTTATATATTTTGTGCATAAAAGCAAGGAGGGAAATTATTCAGGGGGAGGACTCCTGTGGTGTTTGAGTAATTCCATCTAGTGCCAGTAAGTGGAGCCGCCATGCTGGTGTGTGTGTGTGTGTGTGTGTGTGTGTGGTGGTGGTTGGGGGGGCCGGGGGGTATTAATCACATTGTCTCCAAACTGTGTTATCATCTGTGATTCTGTCATATCTTAACAGAAAGTGGGACACAATCAAATCAGACAAAGATTCAAATCTAGGGAAGTGTTTGGAAACACTGAGACATCGCGGTCACATGATCACACCACACATTTCAGGCACACCAGTGAAACAGCGAGCAGCTCTAACCTCGGGCCCAGGGCAGGACTCCTTAACATCAAAGTGAAGATGCAACAAAAGAACAAGACAAGTGAAAAAAAAGGGCATTTAGCTCGAGCATTTCAAAGCAACAAAGGATGAAACAGTAAAGAAAAAGATGATAAAATTGCAACATTAAGGACAGAAGCTAGATTCTGCCACAATGAAAGCTGCAGAGTAAATGTAAATTTTGCCAGTTCAGAATTAGCATTTTAAACTGAGGATAATCTGAGTTGACAACATTCACACTTAACTGAAGAAACAGTTTGACATTTTGGGAAATATACCAATATACACCACTCTCACATATGTCCATTAAAATATGAAGCTACCATCAGCTGCTGGTTATCTTATCTGACACTGTTTAAAAGGGTCACAAAATCCAACCAAGCAGCATTTCTCACTAATATTTTATATCGCGTTTTTAAATCCGTACAAAAACCAAACTTAAAAAAAAAAAAAAAACATGCTCAGGCTTATTAAACTATAAGCAAGAAAGTGGATTCCTACACTGCTGAACGGCTCATTTAAAGACCAAAGAACTGCATACAAAGTAAATGTAATTTATATAAATGACACTTCATCTTAGCAAAACTGATCAAAGGATATTTGGAGCTGACAAAATTCACCCTTTAGTCATTTTAAATATCAATTATTGCCATTTTATGGACACTGATGAACACCGTTGTCCTAATATTTCTTAGAATTGGTTGGTCCTTTCAGAAACAAAGACTGCAATTACATTTATGTCACAATGAGAAGTTACTGCAAACACAAAAGCTTGCTCATTAAAGCAGTTCAGAGAGAGGAGAGCACTTTGAGCAGGCCTCACCTTGTTTTCCACTCCTCGTCAGATTTGGAGCGGTTTTTGCGAGCAGCTCTTTGTTTTTCCTCAAGCCTCTTCTTCTCCTCACTGGCGTGATCTGTGTGGTAATATTAATATTCAGATTGCAGTGGGAGTACTGTTTTAATTTCAGTTCCAGTGTGTTATTAATGATCATTACCGATGTCACCGTTCTCCATGGCCCGTATATCCGGTCTCAGCCTGCAGTCCGTCTGAGGAATGACTCCCTCCATCTCCTTATGCAGCTCGTTCAGCTGCATTGCAAAGGATGTGAAGCTGTACATCTGGAATTAAAGAGAATTTTGTTACGTTAAAACATTACAGCACTCTTCCTAATCTTGTGAATGCGTGAATCAGTCAGACCTGGGCAGAGTTTGCTGGTCTTGGTGCGATTCTCCACAGCAGCTGGCTGCCAGGAATCACCTCCACAGTGTCTGCAGCTGGTGAGGGAACCTCCTCCTGATCCCCACTGCAGCCCTGCAAACAGAAATAATGATGCACTGACACGTCTACATAACAATTAAGTTCTCTGGAAGATGCATTATTACAGTGTATTACTTTATGTTTATTTATAGAATGGTGCTAATTATGGATGTTAGCAAAAATCTTCTGATATTCATATCAGAAGAAATCATTTTTTTTGGCTTTATGCTGTTGGTTCTTATCCTTCCCATCAGCTCAGCCATCACACTGCATTATTCACACCATGAATCATAATAACAAGCTGATGTGATCCCCTGCTGTTCAGGAGAAAACGGTCCGTACCGCTTTGCCGCCCTTTTTCTCTTCTGCCCCTTTCTTGTCATTTTTCTTATGCGCTTCAAAGGCAGCAGGGTCAACAACATACAGGCACTCTGTCCATTTCCCATAGAGAGCACAAAGCTTCTTTTTGCTGTGGGAAAAAAAAACACATGGTAAACACAGGCACAGACATTACATA
Source organism: Toxotes lorentzi (assembly GCA_037833715.1). Lineage (NCBI taxonomy): Eukaryota > Metazoa > Chordata > Actinopteri > Toxotidae > Toxotes > Toxotes lorentzi. Next base: position 3,781,106 of record JBBMJY010000022.1, on the reverse strand, counting down.
ATAATTTCAGTCATTTTTTGCCTCAGAAATTCAACAGATTAAAATTTCCTAGCCAACAAAAGCTCTAAAGATCACTACAAAGTCTTTCATGTGCGGCTTCATGGTGAAGTTAAGGAGAAATCAAAAAGCCTGCCTCTCAGGCTCAGGCAATATCAACATTATGTTGACGAAACACAGGATTTACTCATCTCTCTGCTTGTTATCAGCATCTCTTCTTACAACATAGCTTCCCTGAGTGTTATTTTGTGTATCTGTATTTCTGCATATCTCTTAGTGAATCTCTGTATCTCATATTGCTTATTTAGTCTTGTTCTCATGGTTGTGCACACTGCTTGTGTCCAGTCATTCATGTTGAGTCACTGGCTCTGTTGTGTTAGAAACTGCTTGTCCTCCATTTTTAACTGAACCATCTGCTCTTCTTTGTTTTTGTAACTGTATCTGCTTCATGTTGCTGCCTTCTCCATTAGTTATTTTACACTAAAGAACATGTCCTTCAAGAGCTGGTATGGATGGGCAATGAATTATTAATTGGGTGAATTGTTAATTGATAATTTGCATGATGATTTGATTTTATAATGGGCTCTGGTGTCACACTTACACAGTTAGAAATTAGCTCAGTGTGGTGACCCCAGGCCAACCTACTTTACTTTCTAAGTCCTGATTTACAAATGAAGCATATTTAAACATCTTATTGAATCATATTTGCTCTGTGAGTATGAAGGAATATAGTTTGGTAGGCATAATGTAGATAAATCAGCTGTATGACACTGTCATCCAAGCTAATACCTTATCTTTTCTGACACTCCTGCCATCCTATGGTATGTTGCAGTTTGCAAATAAGTGAAGATTAATTCAGCATGCGGTGTGAATTCTGAATAAAAGCCTGGCAGGGAGGGGATACTTCAAAACTGTCCTCATACCACTCTGTGGAGAATTTGCACCAAAGTATACTCATTACTTAAATGACTTCCTGAATATCGTGCATCGCTGTAAGCCGTACCTTTTATCCAGAATATACCCTTCAACTTTGTGCAGTTCTTTGCCAAAAAGGCCACAGGGCTTGAAATTCAGGAAGCACCTTTCTCCAGTTCTAGGGGAAAAGAGAGAGCGGCGACAACATGATTTCTGCTGACTGAGTCATACCACTCATCTGCTCTTCCTCCTGGTTGAACAGACTTCCCCAAAATATTTACTTCATCTTTATCTGATTTGTTCTATCCACATTTACTATCAGTGTTCAACAGATATATGCAAACATTTTAGTTACTGGCTGTTAAATTTTTGTTCTCTTGCCTGTGGTTGATCACTTCTACATTTCCATACTGCTCTATCCACAGTTGGCCCACAATGATGTTGTGAACACAACATGTAGGATTTGTCCATGTGTAGGCTTCATTGTACCTGCGGAGAAAAACAACAACGTGAGGAGAGTGCACAAGGTCAAAATGGTAACGTGTGCTAAAGCCGACGGACCGCTCAAACAAAGGATAACTTTGATATCAGTAACATTTTTTTTAATCAGCTAGAAGTTCTTACTTGGGCAGCTCCAGCGTGATGACACCTTTTGGTTCAGCTTCCACACTCTTACCCCAGAATTTGAGTTTGGGGTAAATGGATCCATGAAAGACAAAGTCTTGTTTCAGGCCCTCAGCGTGGAAGGCACTGACCGGTGGGTGGTGGCTCACCTGCTCAGATATGAGCCTGAAGCCCAGATCCTCTCTAGGAGACAGGGGAGACAACGGAGGATCACAGTTGTATTGAATGTGTGGTGAGTTAAGTTCATATATTTTAGGATATAATCAGTGTTGAACACAAGTTCTTCAGTCCCACTTACCTGACCAGTTCATAAGTTTCTCCCAGCAGGGGGTTGAAGGGTTTACCTGTCCGCTCCCACTGGGAGGCCACAGCCGATACAGCAAATGCAGCCACACACTGCCAGCAGCAGATAAACATAAAATCACGCACAATCTTATGCACCACACTCACAAGCAAAGATATAATGCATTTAAAATATGGTTATATTTGATGCAATCTAAGTCATTTTCACATGTTCTGGATGTTACAGACTGTACAACCTTCATTCTCTCAATAGAGTCTGAAGAGGCGTTGGCCTGGTGGATGAGGTATGTGTGCTCCATGTACTCTGTCAGACGCTGCAGGAAACTGAGCGGCTCATTGAAAATCACTGGCATTGTGATCTTAGACAGTTCCTGAAAGACACATAAAGAGGAACCGAGGGACAAGTTTTCATTTACAGAGAGAAAGTAATTTTTTTCACACATTCACAATCCTTAATGTGTAATATTCACGTTGACTGTTGAAAAGGCTCAAAGTTGTATCTATTGTGTCCTTCTCTGCAATAAGAAAAAAAGCCTTAGCAATATAATTTTCAACTATAGGATTAATGAGCATAATAGGTTTGTGACATTCCATGTAAGGATTATGGTGCCTGAAGTCTTTCAACCTAATCTGGAAACACAGAAACCTACACACTCAACACGCTACGACACATTACAGCCACACAGTAATGTACTATTCTCTAATAATATCTGATAATTCAGAATTATTCCACATGAAGTTCCCCTGAGGAACATCTCAGTATGATACATCCTCTGGGGACCAACTGACTGACCGACACTGATATCCATAATGCTATGTCGTTAGCATGGCTAATAAAAACAATATGTGAACATTATTCTCACCATTCCAATGCAGTTCCTCAGGATACTCCAAATGCTGAAGTCATTTCTTGAAAACATCGGTGCAGGTAAGCTGGTTCTAAAAGAACACACACACATTAACACACAGCTGTATTACCACTACAAGGCGTGTATGACACACTGACTTTGTGCTAATGATCCAAAAATAGACACTTCTCATTATAGTACATATTCCAGACATATAATGGTTGCAAGTGTCACTTCTTAGTCAAGTGACTATAGTGAACAAAAGTCTTTATAAAAATGTATTGTGTGACATACTGGAACAAAGCCCAGGGAGACAATCAACACAGGTATCAAAGGTGGTCAGCAGACTTAGAATCATCCATCAGTAGCACTTATTTCCTGGAGGATGAGCAAAGTCAAACTATGGTAAAAGATTTATAAGTTGGAGTTCGGATAATATACTTAGAATGACATAAATACCACGTATGAACCATGTAAGGATAACATGAGGGATTAACATAATGAGTTCAAATTGCACTCCAAAGCTGCTTCAGGGATTAGCCAACATGGGCTCATACTGCAGACTGATAATTGCATTACACTGTGACCTTATCAATATTTAACAGCCCCAACACAGAGCTCCATTCTCTCAATACAACTCTTCCTCCTGCCTTTATCAGGCTGGCCCCGACTCTAAATTATTCACAGTATGAAGTGGAAAAACCTGAGGGAGGACATAAAAATGAAAAGATCTCTGAGAAAACAGAACTCAGCAGTTTGGGAAACATAACAACCTGACACAGCTCTCAGATATATTACAGCAAGAAAAGAACGCAGCAATAAGAATCTGATATGATGAGACAGGCCCTTTGTTGAGTTTGTTCATCTTTTGATGAGAGGTGGATAAAAGCCCTGAGGGGCATACAGCGCAGCTGACCTATGCTTTGTGATCCCATTGGACTGAGCCTCGTCCTTGTTGCCATGGTGATCCTCCTGCAACATGCTGGTAGGGCTGCTGCAAGGGCTGCTTAACATGACAGAGCCTTCGTCCTCCTCCTCGTCCTCCTCAAAGGAATGGCTGGCCACCGTCTCAAAGCCGCTCAGGGAGAGCTCCGAGTCCGATTCTGACGGAGACGAACACATGGAGCTGATTCAGTGTGACCACAAAATGTTTTCAAAGCCCGATTCCAAATGAAAGGGTGGCCAGCTAAGTAGGTAGGATAAAACTACCAGTTTAAGAGCGTGAAATCAGAAGAGAAACATAATAAACCTACTCAAGCACATGTGAATATTCTTTGTAGTTTATTAGTAAAACCAATGTCAACACATGAATGATTAGAGACACAAACCATATTGGCCCAAATATAAGACAACTTTTTTTCTGGCAATTAGGTGTGAAAAATGTGGGTGTTGTCTTATACTTGAGGGCTGGACTATTACATGTTCACAACATCAGATTTTCTTTTTGAATGGAGAGATTATCGCCGTAACACAATCTGCTACAGAGAGTGTTGCATTATGGGTTGTTTGTAGCCTTGATGCTGCTTGGCTAGCAAGTGTTATTAGTCTTTCAGAGTCAGTCGCTCTGACAGTGTTTCAGTGGCCCAGAGTAGCCTGCAGGAGTTTCTGAAGACTCCTGCCAGATGTGTTTTCTGCCACAGAGGAAATAAATTCACGACAACTGAAAAAGAGTTCTTAGCATCTCCTGTCGCCTTGAAAATCTCTCAAACAGCCCAGAATTTCAGCTGCCACAGATGAAGAGCTCAAAAAGACATGAAAAATGAAAATGCCAAAAGTGTCAGAGAAACTTTCCCAACAGGGAAACTGTAAAAGCGTTATCTAAGGTCAAAAAGTCCTTTGGAAGTGGGAGGCGGGGTTGTCTTCTAATTAGTATCATGCTATATTTGGGAACAAAGGAAAAAAAGAAAAAAACAAAAACAAAAACAGATCCTTACAAAATATGTTGGTGTAAATTATCAATACCCAGTGTTTATTTGCCTCTAATGCAAATTAGTTACTTAACAATCATTAGCATATTCATGATGTGTATCACTTTCATTAAAGTAGAAGGCAGAAAAATAAAACAAAAAAAAGATTATTTTTCTCACTTCTGCTTTATTTCTTTACATTGATTCTATTGATCTGTTTAAGTATGTATATTACATGTGTATGCCTTTTTCTTCTTATGATTACAGTTTAATTTGAATGTGTACTGCCTTATATCTGGAAAAAATGTTTTTTTAATCATTAATTATTATTAATTAATTATTGGAAACACAAAACAAAATCATGCTCAGCAGCAGTGAATACAGATCTCCCATGCAGGTCTGTTGTTTTATGTTAGCGTTTCACTTTTTTCAGCCTTGACATATCAGCACTAATTTCCTTTCGTCTGTAGTATTGTTTACACAGCATGTCAACACATTAGTATCAAATAAGGTAAAAGCTTTTGTTTTTAACTGATTAAGTTTAAATATATGGAACAAAAAACAAGCGCAAACTCCAGCAAGTGCAGAAACTTGTTTTGTAATCATTCTGAAAAAAAAATCCTAAAGCATGTGTTTCTTTTTTTCTTCTTTCTTTAAACGTTACTACACCATGCAGGTTTTTCATAACAAAAAGCACTCGTGAAAATTCTTTTTCCAACACAACCTGGCAACACTGGAGCTTACGTCACGCTTGATGAGCGGCAAACATACCAAAGACATTCACCAGCAGGTAAAAGTATTCCAGTGTCCTATAGGTGAATGACAGAGCAGTGAGTGTGAGCGGGAAGCTTGTCACAGAATCTCTTGCGTCTCCTGAGCGAGTTTGATAACTTGTCAACTCACCAGACACGGCGTCGTGGAACTCATCCTCGCTGAGGGCACTCCGCGGTGAAGATCCCTTGACGACGGATTGCTCAAGTTCGTGGTGCTCTGTGGCCAGAGTCTGCAATGCTTCGGAGAGGATCTTATTCTTCTCTACCTCCTGCTCCAATTTCAGACTGCGCACCTGAGCTCGCGACACACACACACACACACACACACACACACACACACACACAAAGACAAAGAAGGAGACTAATCACTCTAGAAACATAAACCAGCATGAATTCTATCTTCCACATTTGATAACTGACAACAAATAAGAGCTCCTACCAAATTGTTATTCCAACTCTCATCACAAACAGCAGACATATGTGCATGACTAGACTGATTGAGATGGCAGTGGGTCTGCAAGTAAACGGCATGTTGACTGACTGATCCTCCCCTCTGCACTGTCCTCTCATTATCAGACCCACAGAGAGACACAGAGATGGAGCTGAGAGGGATGAGCCATGTTTATCTGTAACGGGGGACAGCTGCCCTGATGCTGCCGTCTCAAATGGCCTGTCAGAGAACATGATTCCCATGAAGGAGAGGAGATCAAATGACGGGTAATGGACTCACATATAAACCATTACAACCTCCCTTTTACAGAAGACATTAGTGTTGATAGGATGAAGATGTACTGCTCATTTCAAAAAAATATCAAAAATATAATATATAAAAATATCACCTCATCGTTTCCCTTGATGAGTGAATACAATGTTAGAGACCACTAAGGAGGCAGTGTTTTAATAAGAACTGTCAAAGAAACAAAAAAAGGGACAATTTATGGGAACTTATAATACACAAGATGGTAACCAGGACCAGAGCAGGCAAGTGGGGAGAAAGTGCTGTGACTGCAGATCACTTCCCATTATTGCACAATACTGAACTTTAAAGAGAAAATTCCTGCTGCTCGGCTCCTCTACAGGTGGTGCTAAAGTGCAAGCCAGCAAGATTAAGTGTCTTTCCTTCACAGGGGGAGGGGTGAAAGAACAGGCCCCGTTGCCCCACTCAGACTGCATACCATTTTATGTTGACAGAGACATACTGTACATGTTGGAGTTACTCCTATTGAACACAGGCCTATTCATGGTGAGTCTGAGATTTTCGAGCCTTTTATCATGCGCTCAGCCTCTGCACATCACAGTTCAAAAGGCTGCACAGCTGAGCAATTGAGGCCCGGTCCAGGTGTAAACCCTGAAAGCACTGGACTGGCTGTTAAACTGAGAACAATTCAAATGGCTTCTGGCAGCCTCTGTGCACACCAGCAGCGCCATCTCCTCTAAAGGTCCCAGAGAAATTCAGCTTCCTTGTTTGTGAGATGAAGCTGTGTTAATGAGACAGGAGACAGTTCATGTACAAGACTTAGATGGATGTTTTCCAACACCTAGTGTAGATTTTAATAAATCGGGTTTTGGTATTTACAGTTCTGTTCATGTCTTAGTCTGTGTTAATATGTAAAAAAGGACAGATTCTGTGCATTATCATGTGAAAGTGAACATGCCTTGATTTACATATTCAGCAACTCAAGTGTGCATTCATTAACACATTAAAACACTGTGGTGCATCAAAAGTAGCATCTCCACTATTTATCAGTTTAAACAATCAGCAGGGAGTAGACAGCGACTAATTTTCATTCTGATGTGACGTCCAGATAAAAAGCTGGGTCAGGCGCACTTAGATCTTCTGTGTTTGCAAACTAAGTTCAAGTTTCAGTCTGTCCAACACTTTGGTTTATGATCAAATGTCTATAAAACAGACCCTCAGCCTCAGCACTACTTTATAATTATTCATTGTTAGCATGTTAACATGCTAAACAAATATTGTTTAAACGTTATACCTAGTAAACATCATCATGTTAGCATTATTATTGTGAACATGTTAGCATTATTTCAAAGCACCACTGTGACTAAATACAGCCTTGCAGAGCTGCTAGCACAGCTGGAGACTCTTAATCTTATTTTATGATTTTTGCGTAAATATATAATAAAATATCTTGATTTGTCAGCCATTTAATTTGCTGGATTAGCCAAAAATAGACATTTGTGTCCAGGTGTTTTATCTTAATAGTTTCTAAATTGATTTTCCAGAAAATTACAACATCCGTATGACAGTATAAGATTTCATAAACCATAATTCAGGATTTTATGCATATTGCCCTCCCTTATTGACTGTTTGTCTTGCTGTGCCAAGTGAATCGGAGTGTTGCTGGGCTCGATGTCGGCATAGTAAATGTCAGCCTCCATGCTGACATATACACTTTAGTACTAATGCAATTTCACAACTTTTTTCCCCCTGGAGGGATGTAATCTACTCACTGAATCCTTCCATTACAATCAAACCCATTGAATCACACACAAAGAAAACCCATCTGATGGTTTATAATCACTGCACTGAGCTGCTTTCAAAAGAGGGTGTGAACTGTACCAACGCTGCCTTATAAAACTTTTGTTTTTACATCTTATTCTTTAAAAAACATGGTTATATATCTGAGGGTCACAGACAGAAAGCATCCTGCTGATTACAGTATTTATAGTCTGCATTTATAGCATTGTTTAAATGGTCAGTTAAATCAAATCATGAAGATTGGTACACTTGAAAAACTTAACATCTTTGTATAAACAATATCCTGGTTACAGGATCCACAGACGTGGACAAACTATAGAGATTTTAAAATGTTGCTGAAATCTATTTCACCTCAACAGTCAGAGCTGAATATTTCCAAATATTAGCACATAAAACCAAAAAAAAAAATCTTTCTTTATGATTTGAGTGAACAGACATAACACACTTTGACATGACAGATATCCGAAACAAGACAGAAATCTGTCCTGGGGAAGCTGACACTTACCCCTTCCTGTTTGGAGAAGAGACTGAGACAGACACTGAGACTGGAACTGGTCTCACTGGACAATGCACATATTTCTTGCATTTTCTGCAGTATGGTGGACGGAAAGCCTGAGGGGACAAACACACTGACGTAGGACGATGACTGAAATTAAAAGGTTTTCCAAGCTGCTTAAAAACCAGAAAGACAGATTGAAGTCAGTATGAAGGTAGCCTCTAATGACAGAAACAGATGGGGCAGACTCGTAATGTGTGAGTGCAAAAAAAACAACAACAAAATCTTGAGTGACAGTGAAATAACAGGTTTTACTTTCTGCCAGCCTCTCATTTTTCAGCATGGACAGGAAAGCTGCCACCTCCTTCTCCAGCTTCTTTTGGCTGGCCTCCGCTGCCTGTTAGCATAGAGATGAGAGGAGATTCACAGATGAACAAATGCAGTGCAGGGTGGGAGGACCAGGTGGGAGGACCAGGTGGGAGGACGATGGGGGAGGGGGCTTTCTAGTTCAACAAAAGCACTACAGATCATTATACCATGCTATGTTATGACATGATAATTCTCCATTTTTTGTGTGGTTGTCACCTGTAGTGAGTCTGCTAACTCCCCAAGTGACATCACTTCCTCCTCCTCCTCCTCGCTGCCCTGCTCTTGGGAGCAGTAGTGTGTGCTGTAAGCCGAGTGCTCCTCCAGTGCATCCAGCCATGCCTGGAGGACCCAAACACATAAGTGATTTAGTCAACAGATTGTGCCCTTGGTAAGGTAAGGAGTGGTGATTTAGGTTAAAAGGTTTCACATCCTACACAAAAACATACAACATCTCTCTTTATTAGTCAAAGTAACAGGCAACATAACATCTTTATCAGGACAATTTACAGTGTTGTGCTAAAATCATCATTTTTGAAATTTCAAAACTTAAGATTTGGCCGCATTTTAGAATCCTGTCAGCTCCTTTAATGCTTTGTGAAGAAGCAGTAGGGTGACACAGAAAAGAAGTGTAATCCGACTGGTTGTTTGGTCTTATATTCATTCAAAGCAGTGATATAATAAAGACCTAAAGACCCAAAATGTTAATAGTTTGTCAAAGAAGAAAAAGTGTTTGAGGTTATTGCAAGAGGAGAATTGAAACGTACTTTTCTCGCTGCCTCTGGATCGTTTTTAGGCGACACCTTGAAGTGATGCACGCTGTCATCAAAGCACTTCAGGGTAAAAAGGCAGTTATCTTTGGCCCGGACCTAGAAATGAGAATTTCAAAAAATAATGTGAAAAAGTTACATACACAAATTCAATTCAACAGTGGTAAAAAAAATTGAGTGTGATTTGTAAATGTTAGCTTACCAAGCAATGGGCGTTTGTCAGAGACTTACAGCCTTGCCTTCTGGTATTAGAAGCTGCATCTGACCTTAATGTGAGAGAGAAAGAGCTGTTTTGCTGAGGTCTTTTTTATTTTAGTCGACAGATGACAAATTTTCTATATGAGACAGGATCCTATTTCTAACAAATTTATCTGTCCCCTCCAGCACCTTTCTAATCAAAAGTGTGTAGTACTTATGATCTTTCCACATGTCTGATTAAATTAGCACAAATGAGGCGGAAGATGGCACCTACTGTTTTGAGTACCAGGACAAAACCCCATCCTGAAGGATGACCCAGTAGGAACGCCAGCCAAAAAATCTGGAGCTCTGCAGGAAGATATAGTTCAGTGTTTTTTTTTTAGTTTGGTTTTTTTTTTTTTTTTTTTTTAAATGGGTGGGTGGGTGGGTGGGGAGAGGCGCACAGCAAGTTGAGAGAACACATTCAATTGGAAATACATTCATGAATTTGACAATACTTATGCTGCATTTAGAAACACATTGCAAATGCTAAAAACACAAGCAGATACAAAAAAAGCCACAATACACACGCATGAGCGAGCTATGTCTAGGTTTGTTCTCTCACTGATTAGCTCAGCGGGTACTGAAAATGAAGTCAGTTTTTAGGGTTTCTCAAATCTGTGCAGACCTAATTTGGAAGCTGCCGTTAAGTTTCGGACTTTTAAATAGTACTCACATCAACATCCAAATGTTCATTACAACTGAGACCACTTTTACCTGTGGATTAATACACATTTGGTGTGCTAGTATTTCCAGCATCAGGACGGTTCCAGTGGGACTGAGTCAAAATCAACAACAGTGGCTGTGTTCATCGAAATGAGTGAATGTCACTCAGTGAAACGGTGGCTCATATTTACACAGAGCTCTGTGTCACAGAGGAATATGCTTTGAAATAAAACTTTTTAACAGGATGGAGTAAGTTGATCGTTGGTTTTGTGTCCTTAAAGCTGGTATAATTTATATTTTTCTACCTACACCTTCTTAACGCACCAGCAACAGCAAGTGAGGGGTTTACTCAGGTCAGTGAATCCGAGGAAGGTGGCTGGTCCAGACGGAGTACCAGGAAAGGTACTTAGAGAGCTAGCAGGGATCTTCACTAAGATCTTCAACCTGTCCCTGACCCTAGCTACCATCCCAGTCTGCCTGAAATCAGCAATCATTATCCCAGTCCCAAAACATCAGCAAACACCATCTTAAAAAACTTCAGGCCCATTGCAGTCAGTGGTGATGAAATGCTTTGAAAGGCTGGTTTCTCAGCACATCATGGCCTGCCTCGCTCCATCATTTGATCCTCATCAGTTTTCTTATAAGACCAACCGCTCTACTACACTCAGCCACCTGGAATACCCTGGAAACTATGTAAGACTACTCTTCATAGATTACAGCTCAGCTTTCAAGAACATCGTCCCGGACATTTTGATCAGTAAACATCTAGACCTGCACCTCCCCCCCTCCACCTGTGAATGGATACAGGATTTTCTTTCCAACAGACCACAACAAATGAAAGTATGCTGGGAGCAGACACTGCACAGAAGATCACTGGCTGTCCCCTGCCCTCCTTGGTAGAGATCTCCACCTCCTGCTGCCTCAGCAGAACCACATCCGTCGTTAGAGACTCCTCTCACACAGCCCACCACCTGTTTGACCTGCTGCCCTCTGGCAGGTCAATAAAAGCCTGCACAACCAGACTGTGTGTGTTTTTTTTTATACTACATGTCTTTTATGCTTTATATTGTTCTTATTTGTTTATTTTAAGCACCTTACCTAGAGTAGCATTGTAAATTTCATCATATATGTAATATGATGACATTTAAGCTTCTAATCTAATCTAAATCTAGAATGGATCGCGAGACTTGCATGTGTAAAGGGTCGCTCCTACTGATGACTCCAGAAAAAATTATCAGCTAATTCTGCAGTTCCCTTCAGCCCTACAGAGCGTTTAGCATCTTTTAGTTAATTGTTTTGGTTTTCTGTCTTGTACCTTTACAGTTCTGGTTTACTCTCATCACTCTTGTAGCACTGAGTGTACGCTACCTGCTCAGCACCAAACAACAGCAACTAGCTGTCAATGTAGTGGAACATTAAGCAGTAGAGAGCCAAATATTTCCCTTAGAAGATGATGGAGACCAAAACAGCTGTGAAAAAAGCTGTGAAAAAAAGGGTGTACTAGCACAGTACATGCAGTATGTTTAACAGCATTTGTACAGATTTGTCCTTTTATATTTCATGTTAATGAGCAGTATCTGATTAAAGCCTGTACTATCTTATATTGCTGATGTGATCTGCATTGTGCTGCCTGGGAATCACCTCGCAGGTCAATGACCCATCATTGTGCTGACATTCAATAAAGCAGTAAAGCAATCATTACCCAAATCCAATTCACTGTGTAGTGATTCAATACTGAACAAGGTCTGAGACATATTCCAACTTCTGTGGACACTCTTTGGTTTCTTTTAAAGGTTATTTTTCAGAATAAAAATAAAACAGTTTCTAAATAAATAAATAAATAAGTGAATACATTTAAAACCCTGCTGATGTTCAGAGCTTTTTCCTCAATTCTTTTCACAAACTCAAAATAATTAAGACAACATTCACACACACATTGTACAATGTCTCATGTGATAATGATCTTAATTAAAAACAGGCCTCCGACTTTACCTTCAACAGGAGTCCTTCGTATTTCTTGACATGGTGGGTCATACCCTGAAATGCAAAGAGTGAAGAAAGTAAATAACAAATCAAAGAACAAATCAAAGTAATTTTGGGAAGTCAACTATCAGCTGAGCACTCACTCGATGAACGCTGCCTTCAAGGACCTGCTTCACTGCTGTATCACTGGCCAGGTCAAACACCGTCTGGCCTGTGAGTTATGTGACACACAAGACAAGTGGGGCTTTAGCACAACAGAACACACATATATTTAAAGCAGGGAACAGTACTGCTTGATTGAACGACATCTAAAGGCTGGTGACAACTGTTATAAATACCAAGGAGTCGTTTACATCTAATCCAGCCCCAGCTTGTGCCTGTCATGCAATCATCTTTTTTTTTTTTGGACACTTTTTGCATGGATAATAACATTTGAGTCACAGAAATAACAGCTTTGTAGTAATAAGACTTTAAGCTTTGAACATTTCTGCAGAAATTATAGCTGCTTACTGAGTCAGCTGCTATTTTTGTTTGGGTGAAGAAACGGAGTCAGAACTTGTGAAATTAGTTAAGAAATGCCTTTCACTCAACGCCAGAAATAATATTTTTGGTACCCACAGCAGTCTTTGAGGAATGTGGAGATGGAGATGTTTGGTTTTATAAAAGGGTAAGGATGGGGTTATTGCATGTTTTTCTTACAGAAGAAAAGACTTCAACTAACTAAAGTCTTTCTCTCTGTGCTCTATCTAAAAAAAAATTTTTTTTTTTTTTTAAAAAGAGGCCAAGTAATTTCCTGGAACAGCTGGACACTGTAGTATTTCTCTAAAATTATTGCTGGGGACTATTTTCACCTGCGGATGAATAGATACTATTTTTACAATTACAGCTGCATGTATGTGGGATGGACTGTGTCTGTTCATGATAATGAAACACCCAGCGTGATGGTGTGGCTTCATGGTGTGTTTTTAATTGTTTCTGGACGACCATAGAGCTCTACGGCACAGAAGAATGAGACACACCAGGCGTTGGCTACACAGGGAATACTTGGCAATACAACCATTGTTGGTGGGTTTGGCCTTTTCATGGGAAATATATCGGATCTTGCCAGCCTTATCCTCTGAAGACAGGAGTCATTCATGGCTGCCAACTCTGACTGATGGTTCTTACCATTCTTGTTCTTGATGTTGGGGCTGGCTCCACTCTTGAGCAGCTTCAGGGCACACTGTCTCTGGCCTCGATAGGCTGCACAGTGCAGCGGAGTGTTACCCAGCAGATCTGTGCAGTTGATGTCCGGAGGCTTCTTCCTGCTGAGCTACAGCAGGACAAAAACAGATGGGCTGTCTGGACCCGTATCCTGCAGGCCTTTATTATTCTGACTGAACCAAGACTTAACCAAAGGTTGGAATAATTTACTCCCACTGATCATTTTACATGTTTCAAAGAAATCTTTTGTTTTCCAGAGCTTTTCCTAATGAGGGTTTTCATTGCCAGTTCTGTTGCTGTCACTGACAATCAAAGGGCGTTGTTGACTCTAGACTTGTTGTGACTTGTGAATATGCGAACATATTTGTGAGTGTAACCGTCATTTCAGATACAAATAAATCTGAACTGAATTTAACACACAAAAACACTCCCCTTTCCCCAACACATTAACTACAGAAATGATCCCAAATTAGCTCAGGACTTGCCATACTATTATTAAAGAGATGAAAGTTAAGATTAAAGTACATGTCTGACACTGTAATTTCAGTGTCAGACGTTTTACACCAGGTATCACTGTCTGGCACTAACCAGCTGAGTTAGGGTTGAAAGGTCTCCTTCTCGTGCAGCTTCCAAAAGTTTCTCCTCCAGTTTCCTCTCCTCTGTTCGTTCAGCCGCTGGTATCAGTACAAGGATGAGGCGTACAAGAAGAAAAATGTATGATTTCAGAATTTATACACTATATAAACAAATTGTATGTGTGGATATTAAAACAGACAACATTTGTAACATTATGCTTTCATGAAATTTCTTAGATGACAACATGTCTCTCACCTTCCAACATGCTTCTGATCTCTGCATTTTGAGTGACATCTTTGGGAATCTGTGCTGTCCCATTGATGACAGTAGCGCATGCATCATAGTGCAGCAGCAGCATGACAACCTCCTGATCAATACGTGATTGATTGATTGATTGATTGATTGATTGATTGATTGACTGAATGGATGAATACATGCATGCTCAAAATCATACTATCAACAAAGAGATGCAAAGAATAGAATGAAACTTAAAGTCTGAATGGAAATGTGATGAACTTTAAGGTACCTTTCTTCCTGTGAAGGCGGCTTTGTGCAGCGGTGTATCTCCGATATTATTGGGCAAGTTAACATCTGCCCCTGCCTGCAGAGAGTAACAACACACTCGTTAACCATGCAGTTATACCTACAGTACAGTGTGATTGGATTTAAAATCTCCATGTCCTCAAAAAAAGGACATGGACTTACCTTAAGCAATTCCTCCACCACATCTTTGTGTCCAAAGTAACAAGCCAAGTGAAGAGGCGTCCATCCCAGGTTAGACTTACTCTTACCTGAGAAAGCATTACGCACTGTATTACACCAGCAGACTATGACTGATGTTATTCCCATGTGGTAATCATGTACCTTTGCAGTTGATGTTGATGTGTGTCTCTTCCCTGATCTTGGACATGAGGAGCCTCTGAATCCCTGGCAGATCTCCATTCCTGGCACAGCGGAGGAACTGCTCCTCTGGCTCCAGCTCCTCCATGGACCCCTGCAGAGGAAACAGGCAATGGTACAAAAGATGCTTTTTTTTTAACTCAACATTAATTGAAAAGATTCTTTCAGCAGGACATGTGCTTTGAGTCTTGTAGAAGAAATCCAGCGGCTGTACAAGGTTTATGCTTCTTACTGATCAGTTAGAGCAGATGAGCCTGTTGGTTTATGAGAAAATATTACAAGAAAAACACTGAAGCAAAATCCAAAAAAAAAAAAAAAAAAAAAAAAAAAAAACAGCACTTCTGCAATTATAAAGTTAAGAGACTCACAAGAGGCAGATTAAAAAAAAAAATCATCAAAAGTCCAGAATATCCTGAATTTCAGTCTAAGCTAAAAAAAAAAAAAAAAAAAAAGACTAAACTTTACAGCCAGTGTTAACACAAGCTTTCTGCTAAATAAGTGTAGCCTCATGTAATCTCAGACATTATACAATCCAATGGTTTTACAGTTTTTAGTTGGTGCTGTGATGAGAAAACTTAACTTTAAAAAGTGTTCAGTCTGGAGAAGCTGCCTAATTTTAAACTGCTTAATAAGACATCATTCTCTGTTTGTAGGACACATGAGGAAAAAGTCACATGAGTTTCTTTTATCAGGTGATGAGGAAAATGAGGAGGAGAAGGAAATAAGAGTTATTACAAAAGGTGCCGGTCACCAGAGCAGCCTTACAGGAAGCAAACGAGTCCTCCCACTCCACTTTATACAGCCTGAGTCCACATGACTGTTCTGTACTTCAAAACAAAACGCTGGCATGCAGAGACAAAACAAACAAAAAAAAAAAGAATGCCTGCTTTATATCATGTGGCTAAGAGGAAGGATTTAATGAACCACAATGACAAGAGATGACAAATCGCTCACTGTCACTATGACGTCTGCAAGGCAGAGGGAGGAAACTGGCACTGAAACAGGTTTACCTGGGACTGTAAAGCATGTGACACTAACGGTTACTCAGCCTGTGTTTTTACTGACCACTTCAGTCTCACTGAAAGAAATTCAAACATTCCCTCTACGCACTGTCACTATATGATCAGAGTGCTTGCAAAGTTGAGTCGTCAATATTTAAAATCTATTTTCATTTTTATTCATTTATTATATTGATTTGATATTGATTTTATATATATTGATTTTCATTGATCTCCTTTGACTCTTTGAGTTATGCCAAGCTTCCCTTTTCAAATGTCAAGATGTCAAATGACAGAAAGTCCAAAACAGTACAGGCACAAAGTTCTTTAATAACCAATTGTAAGTGTTCCTTTAAAAATCTTTGTTAATGCTGTGTGCTTAAGTAATGAGGGACAATACAAGGATACAATTTTCTCACAAGAGAAAGACATGATTCGAGAAAGGTCAAAACCTTTAACACAGATTTGTGTATAAGGACTTCATCTCACGGGCCTTCAGACTTGTCTTGTGAACCTTTGGAGTATTAACAATTTTACAGTGTTTTACCTCTGATACTTCCAGTACACTTGGCTGATAATATCTCTGTACTTCTACAGGATTGAGATTAGAAATGCAGGGCTTTTACTTGTAATGGAGTATTTTTATATTAGTGTATAGTTATTTCTACTTGAGTAAAGGACCTTTGCTCTTCCTCCACCACTGCTGTCAGGTAACTTTATGTTTACTTTTCCAGATTCTGAGGAACAAACACAAAAATTAACATATGTTTACACATCCATATATATATAACATATATTATATAACGCAATTTCTCGGCTGCCCCAAATCCTTCCACTTGTAGGGTAAATCTATGATGTAAAATCAGCTCAAACTGAAGCCAGGTTTTTGCCTGAAGCAGCTGTGCCTGTGAGGTGTCATTAGAATAACCCATACTGACCAGCGAGCCGGACACTTACTGCTTCCGTCTGTCCGGTCCTGTGAGGTAAAATCCAGAGCTGCTCTCACTCAGGGCCTCGCTGCAGCTGCATGTGATGATTTAAGTCCCCCTGAGCCGCTTCCTGCCGTTCCGCTGCAGCAACGAGCGCGCGGCGCGTATCACCTGCGACTCATCCCACCGTCCGTCACACACCGCGCAGCTCTCATTTACCGACTTCAACCGACGATGGCACTGAATACCGCTGTCAGTGTCTCTCTGCCACACACCGACACCACAGACACACACGCCTCTGTTTTGTTTACACGGACACCAGCTGATCTCCGCAGAGCGGAACTCCCCAGGGCACATCGTTCGCGCTTTTCAAAATTAAAGCTCAGAAGGTTATTTCAAACGCAGAAAACAAAGATTTCCAGTAAAAATAAAAAAATAAAAAAATCAGGTCGGGCGCACTCTTACACATTACCTGCAGTTTAAACAGAAAGGAAGAAAGAAAAAGTAAAATCAGGCAGTTGCTTAGTTCATTACTTAAATTGAAAACACGACAGAACCCGGAAGAAAAAGCACACGTACCCAGTTTGCTTTTGCCCTGGAAGCAGTTTTTACCTCCACACGCAGAGGCTGCACTTCTGCATGCAGTTCATGTGTTTAAAGTTTGATCTGTCCTGGGTGTTTCCACTGGCTTATTTTCACGTTTTAACAGATGACACTTGATGATGAAGTGAACAAATGGCCGACACCATAAATCCGGAGAATGAAGGAGATCTGCAGTCTCAAGTAAGCTGTCTTTGCTTTGACAGCCTCTCTAATGAAGTTTAGATAACCTGCCAAAGCCAAACAACAGCGGTTGGCAGCTGCACCAGAGGTCAACAGAAGACAAATTAAATTGAAATTAGTGGAACGAAAAAAACCTTTTTGGTGTCTATCTGAGAATCATAATGATAATGACCATAAAATGATAATGACCATAAAAATAAAGAGGAATACACACACACACACACACACACTGCTCCCAAGGTGCCTAGATTCATTAACACATGCGTATTTGATGTTTGAAGCTCTGCAGGTGCTGCACGGTGCACAGGTCACACCATCCAATTTTCCCAAAAAAAAAAAAAAAAAAGGAATACCCTGCCATCTTTGTAAAACCTCAGGAGGTTAATTAAAAACCTGTTCTTGTATTTCCACAATTGTCAGGGACTCTTCTAACCACCTGGATGAAAAATTACTTCATTTGTTGGAAAGCCTAAAAGCTTTTTAATCCTATTCCCAGGTTGTGGCTCCATTTCCCAAGCAGTCAGCCAAAAATTGAATTTTTCTTTCCTCATTTTATTTGACAAAAGAATAATATTAACATTCTACTATGTAAAATATAAAATTATATTATGTTACCTCAATATAGGCAAATATAAATAGCAAGAAAACCTGTAGTTTTTTTTATACAAACTGAGCACACACATAAATGACAAGCAAACTGGTAAAATTAGTTAAAAATCTTTTTTTTTTTTCTTTCAGCAGAGGGAAAATTTTTATTTTGAAGCAGTAGCATTGGAGCTGTAGTTTAATATTGTGTGTTCTGGATGTGTCTGTCCAGTTGAATTTAATGATATTATTTAAAAACACATTATTATAGGTTGACGCTTTCAGTACATCACTGGTCCAAATGTTGAAATGAATTTATGGAGTAATTCATATTTGAGGTTTACAGACTCACACTGATGCTTTTATTTTGTTGTGAAATCCTCCTATTTAGATTGAAGAGGTCGAAGCTCTGTCTTCCATATATGGCGACGAATGGTGTGTTATAGATGAAGCATCCAGAATATTTTGCATCAAAATATCCAACGACTTAGAGGAGCCGAAACTGACAGCATGTTTGCAGGTAGAGGAAAAAAAACAACCTTGCATATCTTGCAGTCACACATGTCTGTCCTTGCAATCTGTTTGAAATCCAGTTTATGATTTTTCTTTCTTATTGGTCAGATAATCCTCCCACCTGATTATCCGAGCGCAGCCCCGCCCATCTACCAGATCAAGTAAGTCAATTTGCCTTTGAAATTTAATCTTGAGGTGATCTGTTGAGCTGATAGAACAACATCCCACTCAAAAACCCACTCCTCATCCTACTCAATAACTCTCTGTTTGTTCTTGGCTTTTGTAGTGCAGCGTGGTTGCGAGGACCTGAGAGGGCCAAACTGGCAAACAGCCTGGAAAACCTCTATGTGTGAGTGCTCCTCATAATTTCTGACTTGACGAGGAGGTACTGTCGAGTGATATTATCCCCAACAAAAGCCTTTCATGATTGTTTCTAGTGCAGTGTCTGTTTCAGTCTGCATCTTTTTGAGAATCCACCCTTATATAGAAATATTTAAATTTCAACAGGGAGCATGCAGGGGAGAGCATCCTCTACCTGTGGGTGGAGAAAATCAGAGAATTTCTGGTGGAGAAATCCCAGAGCACAGAAACAGGTGAGGTGTGAAAAATGAAATTCAGGCCTGAGGGCCGCACTCGTATGAGGAATTTATAATGACTTGAAATGACACTTGATAGACACTTATCAGGGCAACAGAGCTTGTTATATAACAGCGAGTGCAGGCATGTTTATTGCACTCATTAGTTTCAATTGACCACTTGTTAAGCCTCGTTCCCCTTAGTTACTGTTGCTAGGCCTGTCAAGCGCACAGCTTATGTGCGGTGTACCATGATAATGGTGACAAAGAGACCACTTGAAATTCATAGTAACAGTGGGTCTTTGATTTCACGCAGGAGTGAACAAAATCAGGCTTCTCATTTTTAGCCAATAACAAAATGACTGTATTATAAATGAAAATGTAATTAAAATAAAAAAGTCTCACATAAACCTAAAAAACTGTCTCAACACGACCCTTTGATTTGAGATGCACACACAAAGATAGCAATATTTAGGCTTTAGTCTTCACATTTTTAAACAGTATGCATCACGTTTACATGATGATGAATATCTGTTGTGGTTGCTAAAGAGAATGAAGACCATGGCAAAGCTCTTATTGTAACTATAAACTCTGATACAGTGACATCTTGGCTCCCACAGGGTGGACGCCGAGCAGGTATTTTTCTAACATAATCTGCAAACCCAAAAATGATAACTAGCTAATGACACGTTCCTTGCATGTGGAAGTAAAGCTAGCTTGATGTGTGTGGCTAGTTAACCAGGCATGCTAACACTTGCAGAAAAACACACTTTTTTATCCATTCTTTACACTTTTGTTCCTGTTTTATTTTTGGTTTTGTAAAGACTTAAGAAATGCATGACCCTCCAAACTCTTTAAATGCCAATTATCACTCTTAATACAGCATGCAGAGAAATCCAAAACCTGTTAGGGTTAATAAGCTGTGATTGGACATTCTCTGTTCAGGGGCGGGGTTAAGTCAATTCCACGCTTTCCTACAAGCTAGAGTACATGATAACATCCACACGTTAACAGCTTGTTCACCCTTTTGGTCGATTATTATATTGATTCTTTAAAACAGATAGTATCAAACGCCCAGGTGGCTCTACTGCCCCTCCTGTGGCCTTGTCTAACGGTGTTCTCCATCTAACATCTGCTAAGATGCTCCTCCATTAGTTGTGGTAAGTTGAACACAAAGGCCTGTGGAGGCATTAAAAAAAGCCCCTCTGGGTCTGACTTTGAGTGACTGCACTGAATTAAGATCAGTATCTATGTAATGCCTTCTGTTGTCTTGGCAGAATCTATTGAGGTGTAGAAAGGGTAAAAGATAGCCAAAGTAAAGATTTTCTACAAGTGTCAGTGTGAATCAGGTTTTCTGGGGTGGTCTGGTCTGTCCTGCACTATCTATTATCGAGGCAGATGGTCTCCTTTGAGCAACAACCCTGAAAAATATTAACCGTCCTGCCCCATTGTTGTGTAGCATAAATCGTCCTCTCTCTGCAATTCATGTGGTAATAAGTATGACTGGTCGCAGTACTTTAGCTCAGAGGAGCGGGTTTGACGGCTTATTCCCATTCAAATTACAGGGACACGGTAGAGAGAGGGAGAAAGAGAGGGGGGAGGTGATAAGGCTGAAGATGCACATTTCACTGTAAAGGAAATGAAAAGGGAGTAAACATGACAGTGAAGACATGAAAAGTAAAGAGAAATAATGGGACTGATGATGAAGTTTGCTTGAATGAGACCAGAGAGAAAGCAAAGGATAGTAAAAAGGCATCAGCGAGACCAAATATTTGCTCACCTAAATATGAAGGCCCGCTCACTTCATTTTTTTTTTTGGCAGATTGTGTGCTTCTTTCTGCGCGTGTATGTGCAGGCGTAGAATAAAAAAGTAAAGGCGTCGCTCAGTTTTAGATTTGTAACCACTTCAACTTTGATAGGGTCATTTTCATTATGGCTGTCTAAGATGTAGCAGAGTCTTTTCTTAAAAAAAAAAAAACTCCTCACCCATTTGGTACAAAGAACATTGAACAATAAGTCTGGTGACATTCTGTTTTTCTTATGATCAAATCCTTGAACAAAAAAAAAAACAGCCACACCAACAAGCAGTGTCTGAAGGCATTCCTTTCAGGCTGAAAAAAGCCCCAGCTTTTTCCATGTTGTCTGAGAGGGCAAAAAAAAGGGCTGCAAATCATTCACTGCTGCTCCTTCATCTCACCTCATCACATTGAGTGCAAGGTAATAACTGAATTCAACTCTGATGACCTTGTCTCGTATGGACTATGGTGGCTGGACAGTAACAGAACAATGTTCAGAGAGTGTTTAGTAAGAAAATTGGCTTGAAACTATAAAGATGAGGAAAATTATTCCCTTCATGGTTATCAAAATTATTACAAACACATCAATGAGCCACACTCCTGCCCTGGGTGACATCTGTGTTACGACGAACATGGACTCCATTTTGAGTTACATGCTTTACACCACCCTGCTGCCACTGTTTCCTCCTGTTTGAGTAACATTTGCAAAAAAAAAACTCCAGCCCAGCTGTTGTCAGAAATTACTGATTTCTGGAAAAACAAAGTATGGCGCCTGAAATGTGTGGCACTGTAACCACTTTATAGTTCCTGCACAAATTTCACAATGCAGCAAAACATTCTGCTAACTACCCCACAATGCAACACTCAATATTTTATAGACATGAAAATTACAATTGAGCTGTCAGCGGTGACTCAAAATGCTGACAAGTAGCAAGTGCGTGAAATCTGACTTTGCTGCTCAGTTCTGAGTAAATGATTGGGTGTCCATTAGATGGGGAGCAGCGAAGGGAGGGAGGGATTGATTTCGGACACAGACAAAACATTTGTGACTCATTTTTAAAGATTTTCATCCTCAGGAGGAATCACTCGGGCTCGGGGTTGAGAGCCACAGGAAGGCTCGGAAAGTTGAATAATACTGAGACACATTGTTGTTTTTAGTGCTTTCACAGGATTTGTTGACAATAACAGAAATATAGAATATTGCCAGCCTTACCTTTTAACGACTAGAGCCTTGTTACTGGATATTTCTGCATAAATGCCTGAATAATATATCATGGGGCTGAAATTATCAGCTGGTTATCACATTATATATTGATGCTGATACATTACAAACTGCAGGAAAATACATGAGATCTTTAGATTGCATAGTTTGTCCATAGTCCACCTCATTTTAGCACATCAGTTTATGATCGTGTGTGACAGAGTATCAGCTCATTTAGGCTGTGCTCACATGTTGTTTGTTTCCATGACAGCAGAGCACTAATTTCAGCTCACCTGTTGATCCTTTGAATCTGATCCTGCTGCATTAGCTTACAGTGGAAGTTGGACATTAACAGCATCAGCATCATTAACGTGGCCTGTGTGTGCACTGGCACTTTTCTCCATGGAAGTTACTGTCGTGATTAACTGGCCGACAAAAATAAATAATAATAATAATAATAATAATTAATCACACTCTGCTGAGGCAAATTTAAAGGATTTGTACTAAAAATGATATCAGCAACTAATACTCCAAAAAATCAAGTATTAGTCAGATTCTAGAAATTTGTGTCAAACACTAAGGATTGTCTGTCTTGGTATAAATAGACCATGGGAGCATTTTAGTGTCAGTGTGAAGGTTATGAAATGGTAATTTGGTAATAATTTGTTCAGACCTTTATAGGTACCAGGCTGGATAACAGAAAACAACCTTTTCTGTAACAAGACATGACTTTTTCTTTTTACATGACCTGCCTCAGTGGCTCAACCAGAAAAGGTGAACATGACGGCTGAGGAGGAGGTGGATGATGATGATGAAGACATACCTGACTTCAGGACTCTCGAACTGAACACAGAAAATGCACATCTCTTCATGGATCATGCAAACGGTACCACTCATTTCATTGCACTCGATTCAGTGATCAACATTAAACACAGCTCAGGTCTGATGTGTAACATTTTATCATATAGATGAAGAGGTGCCTCCAATAAAACATGGAAATACCATCACAGACCGACGTAGCACCTTCCAGCCACACTTAGCCCCGGTGGTGACTCCCAGACAGGTAGAGCACACGAATGACTTGTTTTTTTTTAAATCACCAAACAATACAGCAAAAATGACATGGTAAAAAAAAACAGCTCCTACAGTATGTGTGAAATTTTCTGTTGAAAAGATGTAAATGAGAAAGTTAGTGTCTAAACCTGTAGTGTCTTCATTGACACACTGCCTTCACAGATTTGAGGATCAGTTAGAAACACAAATACACGGACAAAATGCCTGGGTGTTGTGTTGTTAAAGGAGCACTGGAAATGTGAGATACGTGGTAAATGTAGTAAGCAGTTGCTTTAGTGAATGGCTGTTGATTTTCACATCAAAGTGAATGATCGGAGAGAAAAACACCAGCCAGAGATTTGATTCAGTGTGGCAGATGGAGGCATGTTTAGGTGTGTAATCATCTTGTGGGGCAGCACCAATTACCCGAGACAACTGGAAAAGTCTGGAGAGGCGGAGGAGGGAGAGTTTTAAACGGTCGCATCCTATTTAACAAGAAGTTTACTGTTTAAATGTATTTTTAGCCTTTCAAACTTGGTTTTCTATTAAATGTGATTTACCCTCACAAACACTTGACTAATGCTGTTTTTGTGCATTAGTCAGCAGCGTCAGACGGCACGCTGACCTCAGACGTTGTCATCTGCACAGATACAGCGTAATTTTCAGACTCACTTGGTTTCGAAATCGACTTCTTCTCCTTAACATAAATCCACTCAGGGTTTCAGTATGAAAGAAGTTTATATATAACACTGTGCTGAGGTATGTCACAGGGTAGAATTCGTGTCAGCAGGTTTCATCAGCAGTAAGGATGTAGAAGCATGTGAGAGTAATGTGAGGAGTATGTCATGATGTTCTGCCTGTTATGTGTTACAGGTCAAAATGATCCTGGAGAAACTGTATGAAAACAAGAAGATTGCCAGTGCCACTCATAATATTTATGCATACAGGTCAGTAATGTCAGATAAGAACAATACATTATATCTATAGAGATGCAGTGGGGTCCAAAAGTCTGAAATATTTTCACATGAACCTGGAAATAATCTGAAAGTTCATGGATTCAGCAACATTTAAAAACACAAGAAGTTATGTAAACTGAAAAAGAAATATTTTAGATTATTTCTAGGTTAGCAATCAAATTTAAGCAAATATGGGGCTTTGACCAACTTAACTTCCTTGTAAAAGGTCTCATTTCCCTTCCATTAAAGCCTGCGTTCAGATGACACTCAGCTGGATTGAATCTGTTTGTCAGAGGCTTGTTTAAGCAGATCATTGTTCACTAAGTATCGCTGTGATAGCTGGAAAAATCAAATCATCATCAAATTATGACCAGACTGAAGGTAAAGGGACGAAATGTGACCACACCATCAGAAGATCAGTAAATTGAGCTTTGTTCGCTGAAAGATAGAAAGGCAACTTTATCACAGGTACAGAAGCTGCTTAAAAAAAAGAAAGAATGCATGAGTATGAGCAGCTAAGGCACTGTCAAAAGAAGGCTGTCTTGTGGTGGTCTCAGAGGACCAGTAGCCAAGGAGTCCTCCACAGTCACCTGACCACAATCCTATTAAACATGCATGGGGGGCATTTGAAGACCGAGAAACCAAATATCAAGAGATTCTGAATTCTGATTTTCAAAGATTCAACTTTTCAATCAAATTGCTAAGCTGATGTTGTCATTTGTTATGAAAAAAACATATTAAATGCAAAACAAATGCAAAATAGAAGTATCTTAACTAGTGGTATCAGACTTTTAACCCAACTGTACACACACACACACACACACACACACACCCACACACACACACACATATATATAAAGAGAG